>CM056054.1:75524804-75983048 GCA_029574335.1 Rana kukunoris | reverse complement strand
GGAGAACAATATGACAATGTTGTGGAATGCATGTAAATCTCTTCAGAAAATACTATTCTTCAGACTCATTACTTTAGACTTCAAAAAACAGTTTCTGAAAAATGTCAAACATGTATTTAAGTTCCTTGGGATAGCAAAGATTCAGAGCATATATAATGCCCATCAGCATAGCACAGCATCTTGGGATGTTACATCTCTCCAGGATTTTGGTTCCCTCAACCAGAATGGTGTCTGTCCTGTAGTCATATCTAGTGTTGAGCGGAATACGCCATATTCGATTTCGCGATATTGCGCGAATATATAGAAGAATATTCACTAATATATAATATTCGTGATATTTTATCCAAAAAAATTTTTTGCTAAATTTCGCTAATGCGAAAATGATTGCGAAATTCTCAAACGGAGATCATTTCCTGTATTACTAAACTAATATGCATTAAACACTAACTCTACTTAAAAGAAAGGAGAATAAGGGGGCAAAAGGGCGGAGAAGATAATCGCGCAATATTCCTTTTGCCGAATATTCGAGTTATTCTGATTGGCTCTGATGCAAAAGAAGGGCGGAGAAGATAATCGCGCAATATTCATTTTGCTGAATATTCAAGCTATTCTGATTGGCTCTGATACAAAGAAGGGCGCATCAGAGCCAATCAGAATAACTCGAATATTCGGCAAAAGGAATATTGCGCGATTATCTTCTCCGCCCTTCTTTTGCATCAGAGCCAATCAGAATAACTTGAATATTCGACAAAAGGAATATTGCGCGATATTCCTTTTGCCGAATATTCGAGTTATTCTGATTGGCTCTGATGCAAAAGAAGGGCGCATCAGAGCCAATCAGAATAACTCGAATATTCGGCAAAAGGAATATCGCGCAATATTCCTTTTGCCGAATATGAGTTATTCTGATTGGCTCTGATGCAAAAGAAGGGCCGAGTAGCTGATGCGATTCTTTTATGTTGCCGAAAATTCGCAATGCGAATTTTCGGCAACATAAAAGGATCGCCTCAGCTACTCGGCCCAGGGTCTCTAATCATATTAGCAATGCTTTTAGACGTCGATGGAGATCACTAGGATGTGATCTGTTTTAAAAATAAATTTGAAAAAATACGAATATTCGCCATAGCGAATATTCGCCGTGATATTCGAGTTATTCGCGAATACTCGAATATGCAATATTCGTAGCGAATATTCGCAATGCGAATATTCGTGAGCAACACTAGTCATATCCTGAGGTGGGCTGGTTACCAATGATAGCAATTTTCATAATTTGCATGTCTAGTTCTGCTTCCAACGTTTCCATGTTCCTTGTAAAAGGAATTAAAACAAAGGTTAGCTTGTTAAAGATAATAAATTGGATAATAACTGCTGACTTTTTAGACTGTCACTCTAAATGACAAGTCATTCGAAATGAAACACTGATTTTGTGTTAGTAAAAGTTTGGTGAGAGACGTTTTTCATTTTTTGTGCTTTTCAGTCTGTTACAGCATGATGAATGTGCGATCTCCATTACAAACGGTAGTTTTACCAGAACGAGTGTTCCCGTCTCATAACTTGCTTCTGAGCACACGTGTTTTGTTCCCCTCATTAAAGCCCACACACGATCATTTTTCACAACGTGAAAAAACGCGAAAATTTAGAGCATGTTCTACATTAGGGGTCTAAAACTGGCGGCCCTCCAGATGTTGAAAAACTACAAGTCCCATGAGGCATTGCGAGGCTGACAGTTACAAGCATAACTCCCACAGGCATGATGGAACTTGTAGTTTAGCAACAGCTGGAGGGCCACCAGTTTGAGACCCCTGTTCTACATTTTTAAAGCCCATTTTTCACGTCGTAAAAAAAATGCTCTAGAGCCTACACAAGATCGTTTTTAACCACTTGACACCCGCCCGCTGTCAAATGACGGTGGGCGGGATACTCTATTGTTTTGACAGGACGTCATATGACGTCCTGTCATTTAAGGCCATATGGGGCGCGCATCTGTCACGTTAGTGGGAACACAATTGCGCGTGCCCAGCGGCCGTGATGATGCGCCCCGGGCACCCGCGATTGTCCAGTAACTGAGCAGGACCGTGGATCTCTGTGTGTAAACACAGAGATCCACATCCTGTCAGGGAGAGGAGACTGATGCTGTGTCCCTTGTACATAGGGACACAGATCGGTCACCTCCCCCAGTCACCCCCTCCCCCTACAGTTAGAACACTCACTAGTGGTTAACCCCTTCCCTGCCAGTCACATTTATTCAGTAATCAATGCATAATTATAGCACTAATCGCTATATAAATGTGAATGGTCCCAAAAATGTGTCAAAAGTGTCCGCTATAATGTCACAGTCCCGGAAAAAAAAAAAAGAAAAAAAAATCATAATTATGTCCCCTATTTTGTAGGCAATATAACTTTTGCGCAGACCAGTCACTATACGGTTATTGCGATTTTTACCAAAAATATGTAGAAGAATACGTAGCGGCCTAAACTGAGATACATTTTTTTTTTTTTAAATGGATATTTATTATAGCAAAAATTAAAAAAATATTGTGTTTTTTTTCAAAATTGTCGCTCTTTTTTTGTTTATAGCCCAAAAAATTAAAACCGCACAGGTGATCAAATACCACCAAAAGAAAGCTATATTTGTGGGAAAAAAAAAAAAAAAAAAAGGACGTCAATTTTGTTTGGGAGCCACGTCACACGACTGCGCAATTGTCAGTTAAAGCGACGCAGTGGCAGAAGCTAAAATTTCGTCTGGGCAGGAAGGGGGTATATGTGCAGAGTAGGCAAGTGGTTAATACCATTTTTTCATGTCATGAAAAACAGTCGTGTGTACGCGGAATTAGTTTTGAAGTTTTCCCATGATTATCATTGGTTGCCAAAAAGTACTCAGGCAAATAAAAAAATATGAAACACAGTCACTTCCAGTGCCAAGGGGTATTCTGAGGTGAAGGGCAATAGGGACAAAGCTATCCCAAGACTGGGTGGATGCTGACTTCTTTAGATAGGGTGATCCGATGAAAAATACATAAATGGAAGGCACGCACACCTAGTGCATTACCAACGACAATTTAATCCATAAAAAGTGGGTACTCACAAAGCACAAATCTCAATTGAGCCATAAAAAAAAAAACACCCACACACAGTGTGGACATGTGCAGGAACACAACACAGGGTATAGCTGATATGTTTCGGGGGCACACCCTTTTCCTAGCTTGGCTAAGGCAGGGGTTGTGCCCCTGAAATGCATCAGCACATGTCTACACACTGTTTTTTATGGCTCAATTGAGATTTGTGCTTTGCGAGTACCCACTTTTTATGGATTTTTAGGAATTAAATTGTCACTGGTAAGGCACTAGGTGTGCGTGCCTTCCATGTTTGTCTTTTTCGTAACTAAAAAATAATTTAATGTAATCAATAGTTTTCAGCTTAAGTTCAATAATTGAATAGATACGGAGACTACAGAGTGGTTCTTATATACTGCATGCTTCATTTTTTTCTCAATATGCTTTGTTTACTTACGCTAAACTCTTTGAAAAGGTCTTCCTCCCTCTCTCCAAGGTACACGATAAGGCAGCGGATGGCTACTTCTCTGCGTGTTTCAATTGTATTGTGCTAATGAAGAAAAATGGTGTAAAAAGAATCAGGGCAAAGTCCCTTAAAGTAATTGCATAGAGTAGCCCCAATCCTCCTCCTCTTCTGGGGTCCCCAGCTGGAGCTACCGGCTCCTCCCCCTTCTGAATGCCCCCATAGTAAAACCACTAGCTATGGGGGCACTCATGTGGGCTTGCTCCCAATCTGGGCTCTGTGCGTCTACTGAGACACAACTTGGCCTGTCCCCAGTCTCTTTCTCTGTGTGACTGGATAGACAGTGGCAGCCACTGGTCCCCGCTTCTGTCATGGAGCCAGTGAAGAGAGAGAAGCCATGCTGCTCTCAAGCACAGTGCTGGATCAAAATTGGGCTGAGGTAAGTATTTGGGGGGCTGGAGAGGGGATATCATGCATACAAGGTTCTTTTGTACCTTAAAAGCAGAGTTCCACCCAAAAATGGAACTTAAGCTTTTCGGAACCCTCCCCCCTCCGGTGTCACATTTGGCACCTTTCAGTGGGGTGCAGATACCTGTTCAATACAGCCATTTGCTCCCACTTCCGGGCATAGATAGCCGAATTATCTGCGGGAATCTACGCCATGTCCGGCACCTCCTCTACCCCCCCACTGTCTTCTGGGAGACACGTCCCAGAAGACAGTAGTGACTATTCGGATGACAGTGCAACTCGTGCATGCGCAGTAGGGAACCAGGAAGTGAAGCCGCAATGCTTCACTTTCCAATTCCCTTACCAAAGATGGCAGCGGCAGCACCCGAGAGAGAGATCAGCTTTAGGTGCTGACATCGCAGGTGCCCTGGACAGGTAAGTGTCCTTATTTTAAAAGTCAGCAGCTGCAGTATTTGTAGCTGCTGACTTTAAAAAAAGGCCTAGTTAGACTTACCGGTGACGGTATTTCTAAGAGCCTTTCAGGACAACCTCGGAGAGAGCGCAGCTCCGCCCATTTCTTAGGAAACACACATGATCCTTTAAGATCCCTCCTCTTCCACCATGGCCTCAGTTATTGTGGTCTCCGCCCACTGGAAAATAAACCACAGAACAACCACAAAAAACCATGATAGACTTTATTAAATATTAGATTTTAAAACAACTTTTTATTGCAATACCTAGGGAGGGAAAATAGCGGTTGTCCTGAAAGGCTCTTAGAAATACCGTCACCAGTAAGTCTAACTAGGCCTTTCTCCAATCGCCTTTCAGGACAACCTCGGAGAGGATAACCGAGTAACTTACCCTAGGGTGGGACCACTGATTGCAGGACCTTCCTGCCGAAGGCCTGATCCGCAGCGGACAGTAAGTCTAGCCTGTAGTGCCGTAGAAAAGTCGAATAGCTGGACCATGTAGCTGCCTTGCAGATCTGGTCAGGCGTGGCACCGGCTCTTTCGGCCCAGGAAACTGCCGTAGATCTTGTTGAATGGGCCGTAACTCCCGAAGGAGGCACCTCTTCTCTGGCTTGTTAACCCTCGGCAATGGCTTGTTTAAGCCATCTAGCCAACGTACTTTTGGAGGCCTTCTCCCCTTTCCGTGATCCTGAGAATATTACGAACAAGGCGTTTGATTTCCTGAAATCCTTGGTGACAGAGAGGTATTGAAGCACACATCTTCTCACGTCAAGAGTATGAAAATTTTCTTCCCCTGCATTAGAGGGAGTTGAGGAGAAAGTAGGAAGGACTATTTCCTGAGACCTGTGAAAGGTTGATGAGACCTTAGGAAGAAAGGCTGGATCAGTTTGGAGAACTATTCTGTCCGGCAACATTTTTAAGAAAGGCTCTGTAACTGCCAAGGCTTGGATTTCGCTGACCCTTCTTGCGGTCGTTATGGCCACCAAAAAAAAAATGTTTTTAGGACTAAATTCTTCAAAGAAATATCCCTTATGGGTTCAAACGGAGCCCCCGTGAGAACCTGTAACACAATTGATAAATCCCAGTTGGGAAAGGCTCTAAAGGCTATTGGTCTACTTCGACCTAGTGCCTTGAAAAATCTTGAAATTAAATGTTCTTTAGATAAAGTCCTTTCTAAATAAACCGAAAGGGCTGCCACTTGCGTCTTTAGGGTGCTAATTGCTAACCCTTTCTCCATTCCTGAATGAAGAAACTCTACAACGGAAATTACGCTGTTAATCTGGAAATTTTTGGAGGTACACCAGGAGTTGAATTTTCGCCAAACCTTGAGATAAATTGCTCTGGTCACCGCCTTCCTGCTGTCTAGCAAAGTTCTTATCACTTTATTAGAGAGTCCCTTAGCCCTTAAAAGGTCCTCTTCAGAAACCAGGCCGTCAACTGTAAACGTTCTACCTCCGGGTGGTTCGCAGGACCCTGAGACAGTAGGTCCTTCCTGAGTGGAAGTTTCCACGGTGGTTTCGTGGCTAAATTCTGAAGAGATGCAAACCACGGTCTTTTTGGCCAGTATGGAGTGATTAAGATCAGACTGGATTTCTCTTCCCTGAACTTTCTTAGGACTAGAGGTATCAGAGTGAAGGGGGGGGGGAGGCGTAGCACAGCTGGTAGTGCCACTGTTGAGCCAGCGCGTCTATGGCTACTGCATGGTCCTCTCTGGAGAGAGAAGAACCTTCGCACTTTCGTATTCTGCTGGTTGGCGAACAGGTCTATCTGTGGCTGGCCCCATTCCTGAGTGATTGCCCTGAAGACCTCCGGGTTTAAGCTCCATTCTGCCTCTAGTATGCTTCTCCTGCTTAGCAGGTCTGCTAACAGGTTTTGAGACCCTTTTAGGTGCACCGCTGACAGGGATGCTACATTCCGCTCTGCCCAAGAGAGGAGATGGTTGGCCAACTGCATAAGGCCTCTGCTTCTGGTCCCCCCCTGCTTGAGGACATACGCCACTGCCGTGGTGTTGTCCGACAGGACCTGCACATGATGAAAAGCTTGAAGCCCCAGGAATATAGCTTTCAACTCCCTCCAGTTTGAGGACCTTCTGGATTCTGCCTTGGACCAGGTGCCCTGAGCAGTCTGCCCCTCTAGATGGGCTCCCCAACCCCAGGAACTTGCGTCTGTTAGACACTTCCCTACTGGGAATACCCAGGGAAGACCTTTGTTCACATTTACCGGGCTTCTCCACCACCAGAGTGTTCATTTTACGTTTGATGTTAATCTGAAACGTTTCTCTAGTGACTCTTGGTGTGACCAAGACTGAAGGATATTCATTTGAAGAGGACGAGAGTGTAACCTCGCCCATGGGACTGCCGGGATTGAGGCTGTGAGCAGTCCCAAGACTGCCATTGCTGTCCTGACTGACACCCCTTGGTTTGTCTGTACCTGAGCTATCGCAACCAGGACCTTCTCTATCTTTTCCTGAGGTAAAAAGACTTTCTGAAGGATCGAATCTATGGTGTACCCCAGAAACCTTGTCTCTTGAGAAGGTATCAGATTTGATTTCTCGCGGTTGAGTAACCAGCCGAGACTTCCGAGATGAACCTGCGACACCTGCAGGTTTGTCGCAAGCTGATCCCGGGAGTCCGCGAAAAACAGTAGGTCGTCCAAGTACGGGATGACCGAAATCCCTTTGAGCTTCAGTGGTTCCAAGGCCTCCGCCATGACCTTCGTAAAGATCCTGGGTGAGGAGGACAGCCCAAAAGGGAGGACCCTGAACTGAAGATGCCATATCCTGGACCCTAGATTTACTGCCAGTCTGAGGAACTGCTGAGATGCTTGGGCAATCGGGACATGCAAGTAGGCATCCCTGAAGTCCAGAGATGCCATGAAGCAACCGGGTGTCAGTAGCTTTGTTATTGAGTAAATCGTATCCATACAGAAACGTTTGTACTTGATTGATTTGTTTAACACTTTTAGGTTCAAGATCAGGCGGAATTTGCCTGAGGGTTTTTTGACCAAAAAAATGTGAGAATAGAAACCCTGACCCTCTTGATGTTTTGGGACCTGAACGATCACCCCCTGACTCATCAGATCCTGTAACAGGTTCGTCATTGCAGTAGCTTTTTCTTTGTCCCGGGGAAGGGCTGTGACATAGAACCTCTTTGGGGGACACTCTGAAAATTCCAGACTGTACCCCTCCGTACTGATCTTTTCTACAAAGGGGCTCACTGTCATCTGTTTCCACTGTGGGAGAAAGGCAGCCAGTCTTCCTCCCACCGGAAGCAGATCGTCACTTGCTTTTGGTAGTTGGTTCTGAGGGGCTTTTAAATGAGATACCTCCTCTACCTCTTTGGGACCCCCATCTCTTTTTATTTTCTTCCTTACTCTTATGGGATTGTTGAAAAAGGACGAAAATTCTTTTTGGGGTTCTGACCCTTTTTAGGGGGGAAAGCTTTCTTCTTATCCGCCATTCTGTCAAGAACCTTTTCCAGGTCCCGACCGAACAAAAAGGTCCCGAGAAGGGCAGACCACAAAGCTTGACCTTAGAGGGAGTATCGCCCGACCAGGTCTTTAACCAAACTGCTCGCCTGACTGAGTTCACCAGGGCTGCTGACCTTGCAGCCATTTTAATGGACTCAGCAGAAGCATCTGCCATATATTTGATGGCTTTCAAGATTAAGGGGAAGGAATCTAACCGATCCTTTGAGGTGCCTGCCTCAACATGATTCCTTAATTTCTCAACCCAGCACTCTAGATAGCGGGCGACTATTGTGGCGGCCATGGCTGGTTTCAAACAGGTTGCAGTGGAATCCCAGGCCTTCTTTGGGAGGGAATCCGCCCTCTTGTCCATCGGGTCTTTTAGGACCCCCATATCCTCAAAAGCCAAGTCTGTATGACGAGACACCTGCGAGAAAGCTGTGTCTACTTTAGGCTTTTTGTTCCACACCTCTGCTTCATTGTTTTCAAATGGAAACCTTCTTTTAAGGGTCTTTGAAAAAAAGGGGGCCCTTTCTGGGTCTTTCCATTCCTTTTTGATGGTGTCCGAAAGGACCTTGTGGACCGGGAAAACCCGGCTTTTAGATTCATCCAATCCCTGATACATTTTATCGTGTATGGATAATTGAAACTTCTCTTCCTGGATACCCAGGGTAACATAAATTGCCTTAAGTAAGTCCTCCACTTCGTCTAAGGACAATTTAAACTTAGAGCTTTTGCTACTATCTTCTTCCTCCTGTTCCTCCTCATCTGAATCCCTGAGGGAGGGGAGAGTACTAGTCCCTTCATCTGCCGAATCCCCATCTGTTTGTCCAGAAACTGGGATTTTCGGACTAGGTGGTGGCTGCTGGAGCTCCCCCAAACTTGCGGAGCCTTGTGTGATCAGATCCTTCACTGAGCCTAAAGAACTTGCCAGCTCTTGAACTGAGGAAAAAAGGTCCTTATATTGTTGTGAAGTTTCCTCTTCCACCAGATTTTTTATGCAGGATCTGCACATTGGCTTTTGCCAAGAATCCCTTAAAGGATTTTTGCAGGATGGGCATTTCCTGGGTGCATCCAAGTGCCTAGCTTTGGCCGTGGATTTTTCCTGTAACGAGATGAAACAAAGTTACCATCTCCACTTTTTTTTTTTTTTAAAAACACCCAGTGCTGCCACCACCAGCAATAAACAAAAGGCCTGGAACTGGAAGTGCCACCACCCCTAATGGTTAAACAGACCAAGAGCGTTAACCTGGACTGGTAACCACAGGCTCCCTCCGGGAGGACCATCAATAAACAAACTTACGCCCATACATAGTAAGAATAAAAGGCACCGTTGTACCCCTCTTACCTGGGCCTGACCGGTGCTTGCAGCGCCTGTTTCCGCCGGTGTTGTCTGTCTCTCTTCCATTGTAGAGCGCAGTCACACAAGTAGCTGAAGAAACAACTCCATTTTAAATTTTCCTGGCCACCCGCGTCATAAACGGGGGCCGGAAACGGAAGTATCGGTCACCTGACCCGCCCCACAGACGCTGCGTTCCAGGCGCTGGGAACCAACAGCGCCATGCCCCCCCTGGAAAGAACGGCGTCACCGTGCATGACGCACTCGCCAGCCGGGACTCGGAACTGATACCAGACCCTACCGCAGTTCCTGGGCACAAAGACTCCGTCTCCTGGGAAGCAGAACGTTCCACTGAACCGGAGCGTCTGGGGACTCCTGAATGCCCCCTCCCCGTAGAGGGGGGCCGGGATAGTCGCTGCCAAAAACCACATACAAGTAAGGTAAGCCTCAAAACCTCCCGCCTGGAGAGAGACAGCTCCCTGGTTCCCTGTGATGCTTCCACCATGGCGGAGGAAACACAATAACTGAGGCCATGGTGGAAGAGGAGGGATCTTAAAGGATCATGTGCGTTTCCTAAGAAATGGGGGGAGCTGCGCTCTCTCCGAGGTTGTCCTGAAAGGCGATTGGAGAAAAATTGGTGGACCTCCACTTTAATACAGACAATGCAGAAAAGTGAAAAAACATTCTGCCTTTAAACCACTTTAATCAATATAATCTGAATGGGTGAAAACCAACAACCTTCAAGTAGTAAAGACTATGAAAACCGGAGTTAGACTTACCGGTAACTCTTTTTCCAGGACAGCCCTGAGATATAGCTCCTCCCTCCGGGACAGGAAACACATCCAAAATCAATTGTAAAAGGAAGTCCTCCAGGCCTTCTCCTCAGTTCATACAAGAAATCCTGAAGGCTCTGAAAAACATAACATACTAAGACACCGTTAGTACATTCATCCAACTCCAGTTACTTAGACAAAAAACACCGGGTGGGAAACCAGGCTGTCCTGGAAGACTCCTGGGAAAAGAGTTACCGGTAAGTCTAACTCCGGTTTTCCCCTTTCGTCTTCCAGGAAAGCCCTGAGATGATAAACAAGAACTTACTTGTTAGGGTGGGGTTACTGCCTGGAGGACCCTTCGGCCAAATGCCTGATCCTTCTCCGACATCAAATCCAGGCGATAGTGCTTAGCGAACGTGGTGTAACTGGACCAAGTCGCCGCTCTACAAATCTCTTCTGGTGAGGCACCGGCCCTCTCTGCCCACGAACTCGAGACCGCCCTAGTAGAGTGTGCTTTCACAAACGGAACCTGCAAACCCTCTAACTCATATGCCTTCTGAATAGCCATCCTGATCCATCTGGCTATGGAAGCTTTAGAAGCTTTACGCCCCTTTCTAACCCCTGAAAAATTAACAAAAAGAGAATCCGACTTTGAGTTCTCTGGTCGCATCCAAATAAAACAAAATACATCTCCTGACGTCTAGTAAATTGGGAGATGAAGACTCAAGGCCCGAAGGAGAACAAAAACTAGGTAGGACAATATCCTGTGTCCTGTGGAACTTTGACGCCACCTTAGGGAGAAAACTGGGGTCTGTTTTTAACACAACTCTATCTTCAAAAATTAATAAAAACGGCTCTCTAATAGAGAGGGCCTCTAAATCACTAACCCGCCTAGCTGAGGTTACTGCCACTAAAAGAACTGTCTTAAGGGTAACCCATTTCAGACTGGATTCCTCCAGAGGTTCAAACGGACTTTCTGATAAGATCTTAAGTACTACTGAAAGATCCCAGGAAGGACAGGATGACACTCTCACTGGTGTGGACCTTGACAGAGCTGTGAAGAAATTCTTGATAAAGCGATTTTGCTGAAGGGAGCATTGGAGAAACACGCTAAGAGCGGCCACCTGTACCTTTAGGGTGCTTGGTGAAAGACCCAGATCTACCCCTGCCTGCAAAAATTCAAGAATTGCTGGTATCCCTGGGTAAGAAAGAGCTTTCTCTTTTACCCAGGAACAAAACCTCTTCCAAACCTTATTATAGATAGCCCTGGTTACAGGCTTCCTACATTGTAACAGGGTTTGAGTTACTTTTGCTGAGAAACCTTGAGATTTTAATAATTGTTCCTCAGATACCATGCCGTTAAGTTCAATCTGTCCACCTGTGGGTGAAGAATGGGCCCCTGAGATATCAGATCCTCCCTGCTGGGCAACCGAAACGGTGGAAAAATGGTCAGTTCCTTCAAGGTGGAGAACCAAGGCCTTTTCGGCCAAAAGGGTGCTATCAAAATTAAATCCGTCTTTTCTAACCAAAATTTTTGGAGAACTGCGGCAATCATCCTCGCTGGAGGAAATACGTAGCTGATGTTGAATCTCCAAGGACTGGAGAACGCATCTATCCTCCTGGTCTGGTCCCCCGGATGGATTGAAAAGAATTGGGTTACTTTCCTGTTCCTTTCTGTTGCAAAAAGGTCTATTTCTGGGAGACCCCATTTTTGCACTATTAGCCCAAAGATCTCCTCGTTGAGCTCCCATTCGTCCTGTCTCACCGGCTGATGGCTCAAGTAGTCTGCCAGAGTATTCTGTACCCCTTTTAAATGAACCGCTGTTAGTGAGGCCAGGTTCGTCTCCGCCCAGGAAAGAATCCTGTTGGATATGTCCTGAAGGGCCAGGCTCCTTGTCCCCCCCTGCTTGTTCAGGTACGCCACTACAGACGCGTTGTCTGTGCGTACCTGCAAATGGCGACCTATTATCCTTTCTCGGAACACCTCGATTGTCCTGAGGACTGCTAAAAGTTCTCTTTGGTTTGATGAGCGGCCTGCTTCCTCTAGGGACCATGGCCCCTGGGCCACTGCTTCCTCCAGGTGAGCTCCCCATCCCCAGGCACTGGCGTCTGTGGTGACCACTACTCCTACCGGTATAACCCAATCTAGTCCCCTGCTTAGGTTTTGGTGAGCTCGCCACCACCACAAGGCTCTCTTGACCCTTGAAGAAATTGGAATTTGTTCCTCTAAGCCCTGACTTAGGCCTTTCCAGAAGCGAAGCATGAGCTGCTGCAAGGGACGTTGACGGAACCTCGCCCAAGGCACCGCTGGAAAACATGCCGTCATAATTCCCAGAACCCTCATTACTTCCCTGACCGAAGCTCTTTGGGTAGATTGCAACTGGGCAACTGCCTGACTTACCCTTTCTATCTTTTCTTCGGGGAGATAGATTTTTCTTTCCACCGAGGACACCCTGTACCCCAGGTATAGAACCTCCTGGGATGGGATCAACTGGGACTTTTCTTGATTGACTATCCACCCGAGTGAGGATAGAAACATCTGGGCTTCCCTTAAGTCTTTTTCCAACTGCTGGGCTGACCCTGCCACAAACAGGAGGTCGTCCAGATAAGGGATTACCATTATCGCCTTGTCTCTTAATGGGGCCAAAGCTTCCGCCAGTACCTTCGTGAAAATTCTCGGTGAGGAGGCCAGACCGAAGGGAAGGGCTCGGAACTGGTAGTGTCGCATATCCGAGTCCCCCCTCACTGCTACTCTGAGGAACTTTTGAAAATCTGGATGGATAGGGATGTGGAGGTATGCATCCCTGAGATCCAGGGTTGCCATGTAACACTTGGGGAAAAGGAGCCTTGCTACTGTGAAGATGGACTCCATCCTGAATCGTTTGTACCTGAGGAACTTGTTTAAGGGCCGGAGGTTCAGGATCATCCTGAACTTGCCTGATGGTTTTCGGACTACGAAAACATGAGAGTATACTCCCTGCCCTTGCTCCCTCTGGGGTACCGGAATCAATACCCTTTGGTCTACCAACTCCCCTAGAGACAGGCCTGTGCCTCTGCCTTCACTCTGTCCCTGGGAAGCTGAGTGATCATGAAATTGGAGGGGGGCGTTGATGCGAACTCCAACTTGTATCCGTTCTCTATTAGATCTAGAATGAACGGACTTGAAGTCGCCTTGGTCCATTGTGGGAGGAACTGCCCTAATCTTCCTCCCACTGGGACACAACAGTCACTGATTTTTTGGGTTGGGTTGAGGAGGATTGAATAGGATACCTCCTCTCCCCCGCCCTTTATGCCCAGCCCAATGCTTCTTGGGCTGGCTTTCTTTTTGCTGGTTCTGTTGCTTGAACCCACGAAAAAAGCGTTTTCCCTCTGACCTCTTTTTCTCTGGGAAAGCCTTTTTTCTATCCTGAGTGCGTTCTAACGCCTCCTGGAGGCCCGAGCCAAACAAATGGTCTCCTGAAAAAGGCAAACCACACAATTTTAGTTTAGAAGCGGCATCACCTGCCCACGTCTTCAACCAAACTGACCTTCTGGCTGCATTTACCAAAGCTGCTGTTCTGGCCGCCAGCTTCACAGATTCCTCTGAAGCATCCGCCAAAAACCCCACTGCTTTATATAAAAGCGGAAAAGATTTAACCAGCTCCTGTGCCAGCAACAATATGGTCCTGTAACTGTCTGAGCCAACACTCAAGATTTCTGGCTACACAAGACGCTGCCAGTGCAGGCTTTAGACCAATGGAAGAGGCGTCCCATGCTCTTTTTAACAGTAGGTCACCTCTTTTATCCATTGGGTCTCCCAGGGATCCTAAATCATCAAACGCCAGATCTGTCTTTCTAGAGCAGTGTTTCCCAACTCCAGTCCTCAAGGCACACCAACAGGTCATGTTTTCAGGATTTCCATTATTTTGCACAGGTGATGCAATCAGTTTTACTGCCTTAGTAATCACCACAGCTGTTTCAATTGAGGGAAATCCTGAAACCATGACCTGTTGGTGTGCCCTGAGGACTGGAGTTGGGAAACACTGTTCTAGAGATCCTGGCTAATGGAGCATCCAGCTTGGGAATCTTATTCCAGGGCTGAGATGCCTCCGTCTCAAATGGGAACCTACGTTTAAGGTTGCCTGAAAAGAATGGGCGTTTCTCAGGCTGCTCCCACTCCCGCAAAATCACGTCAATCAAGGACCTGTGAACCGGAAAGGTTTGGGGATTACCTGCACAAGACCCCTTGTACATAAGGTCGTGCTTGGAGAGCTGAACCTGTTCTTCCTGAATATCTAGAGTATCGTAGATTGCCTTTAGTAGGTCCCCTACATCCTCTAAGGATAATTTGTACCTCGCCCCCCTGGAGGAATCCTCTTCTCCCTCTAATTCTGTGGCTGAACCTGCCTGTGAGGAAGCAACAGACCTGGGAGTCCTTTCCCTTTCCTCCTCCTCCTGTGCTTGAGTTAAGGAGGGCATGCTGGAAGCCCTGGGTAAGGGAGGGGCTGGACTTTGCATTCTATCCATCAGCCCCTTAAAAGACTGAAAAGTAGAAGCAAGCTCATCCTTTACAGATGACATTTTTTGACAAGTAGCTACAGAATCATCCTTCACCAAGCTACTAACGCACTCTGGGCACAAAGGTTTATCCCAACTAGGGCCTAACTTTGTTCCACACACGGCACATTTCTTTCTAGGGGTCTGGTGGGTTTTGAACTGTTAAGAAAAAACAGAAAAAATAAACCCAATTACAACCAGCTTAAGCCCTCTTCACCTCTGTGCATGGCTCCTAGAAAGTGCCTTAACCCACCACCAACAAGGTTCACCACCCAGAGTAAGCCATGTGCTCTCACCAAGCTTACCTGAGAGGCACCGGAGCCTGTTGAACCAGCCTCGAGATGTGCCGCTGCAGCCTCCATGGTTCTGGGTGTTTTGTTCAGCGCTCTGAACCTCTGCACCAGCTCCGGCTTCCTGAACGCCACCGCCGCGCCCTTTTTTGAAATCGGAACGACATTTCCGGGGGCCCCCCAATGACGCACTTCCGCCTGGAATTCGTCACTTCCCCTTGCTGGAACGCAGAAGCTCCGCCCCCTCCGCGCCATTCCCGGAAGTCCACGGACCTCTGCGGCTTTCCTGGCGTCTCTCGCCTTCTCCGCTGTCAGGGAGGCAGCGATTGGGGGCAGGAGCTCTCCGCCACCACCGGGGATCCGACTCTCGCCGAGCAACGGCAGCGGTGGTCCCAGCTACACTCCCTACCCCTAGGGCCAGAGGCGTGCTGCAGGAAAAAGGTAAGGCCAAACTCTTACCCCGGTTGAAAGCCTAAGGCAAAAAAAACACCTCTCAAGAGGCACGTTCCTGAATGTGCTCCTTCCCATCCGGCAGGAAACACAAAAACTGAGAAGGCCTGGAGGACTTCCTTTTACAATTGATTTTGGATGCGTTTCCTGTCCCGGAGGGAGGAGCTATATCTCAGGGCTGTCCTAGAAGACGAAAGGGGAAAAAAGGTTTCCACTGCAAGGCAATATTAAAATATGCTAGTATGTACTGAATACCAGCACATTATGAAAGACTTACCTTAAAACGAAGCCCTCGAGCGACGTGCTGTCAATGCTACAAATGCTTCCATCTTCACCCGGTCCTCTTTCCTGGTACGCAAACCCCAGCTGTCTGACTGGCCAAGCCGCCATGATATCATTCCCACGCACGTTTAGGAGATATTCATTTTACCTATAGGTAGGCTTTATTATAAGCCTACTTGTAGGTAAAAATAAACAATGAGCATTTACTATTACTTTCATTAAAGAGATAAATCGAAACAATTGTCATACCAGAAGAAGCATGTCTTTGATCTGCTTGATTCTCATTCCAGCCACTCCTCCTCGTGATGATATTATGTTCGTCAGTTTTGGGGTGCAATAGTCAAGTTTTGCTATAAAGGTGGACTCAAGGCTTGTGGCCGTAATTCTCTTGAATTCCTCATTTATCTGTTGGATACAAAAGTAGAATAATTAAATGTTCGGGATCATTAACTTTACACCACTAATTCATATGACAGCACAAGAGCTAAGGAGAAACAGCCCTTAAAGTGTTACAGAACTCTTTTTATTATTATTACAGAACTCTTTTTATTATTATTAAAATAACAAACATGTCATACTTACCTGCTCTGTGCAGAGGTATTGCTCAGCATGGCCCTGGTCCTCCTCTTCTGGGGTCCCCACAGGGGCCATAGCAGGACTACCATAGCCAGCCTCTGGCGATGAGATAGGTAGTCCCTGCATAACAGCAGTTGTCACAAAAGCAACACTGGAGAAACCAAGAAGAGATCTGTGGGAAAATAATTGGCAGTTATTTTATGCATTACCCAGATATATCCCTGTCCAAAATACAATTGAATTTGGTCACTAGCAGTTTGGGGTTGATTTACTAAAGGCAAATCCACTCTGCACTACTAGTGCACCTGGAAGTGCAGTCACTGTTGATCTGAGGGGAAGCTCTGCTGATTTTATCATCCAATCATGCAAGCTAAAATGCTGTTTTTTTCCCCTTGCATGTCCCCCTTAGATCTACAGTGACTGCACTTCCAAGTGCACTTTTATTGCAAAGTGGATTTGCCTTTATAGTAAATCAACCCCCTTTGTTTAAATTTGAAAACATGATAATCTATGTGAATAACAGCAAATTTTAAACAAACCATGAAGTCTTGAATGTAGTTTGCCATAGAAGCTAAAATCTATAATAATACACCGACTCCCCTGGCACAATTTTTTTTGTTCAAGCTTAGCAGATTTCACAAATGCCACACTATCAATCCTATCCACTGACATGAGGCAATGAGGTCCACAAGGCTAAATACAACCAGCACTATATTAGGACAAAGTTTGTTAATTGGTGTGGCCTTTTAACCCCTAGATCTCTAGCTATAGGGGATTACATATATTAATAGTTCCAAATTTCATTGTAAAGAAAATTATTCTTACCTTTAAAAATGTCCTTTATATCTCTGTGCAGCAGCAGGTCTTGCTTCAAACATGTCTCAACTTTCTCTGTGTTAGGTTGCAATAACTCAAGATAGAACAAAATTGAGTTACCAAGTCCATTTTATTAAGTTATCACAACCTAAATTTCCTTTTACATCAATGAATGCAGAAATGGGACTCTACACAACACACA
The DNA here is from genome assembly GCA_029574335.1 of Rana kukunoris. Lineage (NCBI taxonomy): Eukaryota > Metazoa > Chordata > Amphibia > Anura > Ranidae > Rana > Rana kukunoris. The sequence goes on along the minus strand of CM056054.1, from coordinate 75,965,886 downwards.
CAATTAAGTTGCTGTAATTTTAAACATTTTTACATCAACACAACTTATTAAAATAGGTTTTCAACATAAAAAGTTTATTTAAAACAATACATTAGAATTTTTATCTTGGAAATATGCATTTAATTAAGTGGTAGTAACAGGTCTCTCGAATTACTTTAGAGTGTGCATTCCTCTAAATTAATACTGCATATCAAAAATGGGAGGGAAAAAATTAGTCATGAAGGAATACAGATAAATAGGACTGCAATTTATTGATTATCCACATAAAAAAACACATTAAACACAGAGCTAGTAAAATTAGATGTTAGTCTAAACAGGACAGGTGGCCACCACAGCCATACAAACAGCTTACATACACGTACAGGAATCAATCATAGAGCTGGGGCATGATGAGGGATATCACAGGGCTGTTTTGAGAATAATAAAGCCCCGGACAGAGCTGTAATGCTGAATACAGTTCCAGTCAATTTCTATCACCAGTTCACAGAGATATATTATACATAGAGATGAAGTAGATTAGACTGCAATTCAGTGGTGGACAGCAGCAGGTAGATCGTTTGAAAACACTGCTGGTTTGGCAGCGAGACATGTGATTAACATGTAGTGGGATCTGTTTAAGCCAAGCAGGGATTGCTATAGAGGCTGCAGTTAGCAAAGTGTACCATGAATCAGTACAGTTAAAAAAAACAAGATCACAATATCACAGAAACTGCTTTTTGCTCAAATCTTACCGCCCATGGACGATGCTGTAGATTACAGAGCTCCCTCTGATTGCAAAGCCGGCGTTTCTGCAAGTTCCTCCAACAGGAGGATACGGAGTGCACCTTCAATTGAAGTCCTCGGCATACAGCAACCAGGGTATTGGGTTCCAGATTCCAGGGTGGATGAATGTCTTATATGAAAAGGCCAGTAGATGGCAGTGTAAATAGGCAGAAAAGAGTCAGCATGCAGTTTGAATTCCATGCTGTGTATCTCAGGATAATGTCCTTAAAGGGATGTATGCTGGAAAGTAAATAATTTCTCAAGTTTGGGAGAAAAGACCCCCAGTAGAAGTATATTTCGGTGGCTGGAGTGATGGTCAGTCCTGCTTCATCGCTAATAAGCGTAATGCTTACATGTTTCAATCCTATCAGAGCATAGATGTGTGTTCAAGATCTCCTACTAAATAGCCCAGGGTGATTAATGATTGTTTGATTTCAGCTGGGTTAATTAGAAATCAGACACATCCAACACAATAACATTCACGACAATCAGACTAACTAATGAAGTGATACGATAGCATATTGCCCGAATTTTTAAATACCCAGATAAAAATAGGTATAGACATAAAAAATAATAATTATAGAAAATAATAATAAATTGTCTTTACACATTAGAAATAGAGGTTGTATAGCAGGATATATCCTGTTAGTTAGGGGAATGACACTGATTTAAGGAAAAATAATAGTAAATAGACACAAAGGGTGTATCGGCCATTTAGATTATTAACCATTGATGTCGTAGGGGATATTTTACATAGATTACCATTCCTCACTCAGTGCCATATCTCCCAATTCTAGATATAGGTAATGCACATTTTCTGAGAGCGCTCAGATACAAGTCTTATGTCATATACAGATAGATCAGGAAAGGGGGGGGGGTTATTGGAGCCAATGCCGGGACAAGGTCATCCAGCGCCCAGGGCAAAGATGCTAAACTGCACCCCTCCTTTCCCTTAGGGTTAGGGTCAAGGTGCCCCCCGTCCCTGCAATAAACTTTTGCGCCAGGGGCAGCCGTCCCTCCTGCCCACCCCTTGTCCCGGCCCTGATTGGAGCCATGAAAAAATAGCAGAGGGGGGCGTGGCCGGCAGCCGAGGCGGATGGTCGCGTGAGGAGAGAGCTCCGAGCTGAGAACCTCCACTAAGCGATACTGAGCGACTTCTGACAGCCCTGTTTGCTACCAACAGGTACCGACAAGCACCGGAGACATCCCGATCATCATGGGGAAAAGGAAGGGCGACAGAAAGCCCAGAAAACTAACAGACTTTTTTTCGCCATCGAGTACACCTGGGCCTCAAGATGGCGCCGACGCCACGTCATTGCAGCGCGGCTCTCCACACAGCGGGGAACGACGAGATGTCGCACACAGAGAGGGAGCGTTGTTTTCCCAGGCAAGTAGCAGAGGCTCTACGCCAGGACCCTCTCCAGCCTCCAGCCCGCAGAAATCGGCGCAGAAGCGCTCATCGAATCATACATATGCAGGTGAGCAGGATGATTCTTATGATTCACACAATAGCACCAGAACCTTCATTGAACAAATTAATGAATTCCCTACATCAGGGCTGCCCTTAAGTGACACCATTATGAAGGATATGTTGGTGACTTTGAGGGGATCATTACATAAAGATATGATGCTTTGCATATCACAGATTCGGTCTGAGGTCACCTCCATAGGAGATAGAGTCAGCCATCTAGAAGACAAGATGAGTGACTTTGCTGGTGCGCATAACGAATTAGTTGATGCCCATAATGAAGCTGATGGCGATTTGCAAGCTATAAAGGAGAAAATTGCGGATTTAGAAGATAGATCTCGCAGGAATAATATTAAAATGCGGGGGGTAGAGGAATCTGTGACCCCTGCCGAGCTGAGGACATATGTCCAAACTTTTATAGCCGCCATGTTGCCAGATACCCCGGCCGGGGAAGTTATAGTGGACAGAGCTCATCGTCTTCCCAAACCGAAATTCCTGCCTGAAAAGGTTCCAAGGGATGTGATCGCTCGCATTCATTTTTTCCACGTTAAAGACGAGCTTATGCGTTTCACCAGAAAAAATCATCCTCTCCCTGCTCCGTACTCAGACATCTCTGTGTTTGCGGATCTATCACAACACACCATGTTGGCCCGGAGGCAACTCTCTACTGTTACCAAGTTGCTCCAAAACCATAAAATCCCTTACTCCTGGGGATTCCCCACTAAACTACTCATCGTCAAAGATAACCGCACCCATGTTATTAGGAACGTGGAGGAGGGGCTGACCTTGGCTAAAAGATGGGGTTTACTCCCGGAGGATGCTTCCACTTCATCATCTAAACACGCTCCTGCTAGGATGTCCCCAGAGTGGAATACAACCTGAACAGTACCTTTGAGCCTGTAACATCGCCACTTCCTGGTTTGGAACATATGGGCTGTCTGAAAGTTAATCCGGTTCTCTCGGAACTTGTGACCCCTTTAGTATACAGTTGCGAGATATGTTCGCACTTTATGACTGTTTTCAACTTTTCATTTTATTGTTGCTTTGTTTTTTTTTCTCTGTTCCTGTCCCGTTTTTCTTTTGTTTTTCTATGGTTGCTGCCGCTGTACCTAAGGAACGACCGGAGGATCTTTCTCTATCTGATATTAGAAGACCTGCATCAAGCTTCATTATCAACATAACTCTAAACTGGACGCCAAATCCCTCTCCACCGCTGCCATCTACAGGTACTTTATTAGAAACGCACTTGAATTTCTCACATCAGTTTATATGTCTAGCATACCACTTCTCTCCAGGATGATGACTTTATCTATTATCTCCATGAATGTTCATGGCTTAAATAGCCCTTTTAAAAGGTCTGCGATGTGGAGAGAAGTTGATAAGCTCAAAGGGGAAGTTCTGTGTGTTCAAGAAACGCACTTCATGGCTTCTAAACAACCTAAATGTTCAAATAAAGCGTTCCCCCACATTTTCAATGCTCCAGCACCGGTTAAAAAGAGGGGAGTATTGATTGCTATTAAATGCTCAGTAGCCTTCAATCTGCACAAAGTAATTTGTGACCCCAATGGACGATATGTGATTTTGATATGTGATTTAAATGGCTCCACATATACTCTGGTAAACCTCTATGCTCCTAACAAAGGGCAACACTCTTTTCTCAGATCTTTGCTCAGAAAAGTAGACAAGGTTAAAAAGGGTTCTCTTCTCCTTTGTGGAGATTTCAACTGTGTTGTAAACAAACATATGGACTGTTCAGGCGTGAACCCGCCCAATAGGCAAGAACTTCAATCTTTTCTTTCTGAAAATGAATTGTTTGACCCCTGGAGATGCCTGCACTCTTCAGAAAAAGACTTCACGTACTACTCCTCTCCACATCGGTCTTATTCTAGGATCAACTTCTTCCTCTCTGACTTCAACTTACTCCAAAGGACAGTTTCAACCTTAATTCATTCCATCACATGGTCGGACCATGCCCCGATCTCTATAGAATTGAAAGGACAGAGCTCGATCCCCCCGACCTATCTATGGAGGAACAACATTGAGATCCTAGCTGATCCCGTTTACTCGTCAAAAATTAATCGGCAGATTCTAGAATTTTTTGAATTTAATGATAAGGGAGATACTAGCATAGCTACCTTGTGGTGTGCCCACAAAGCCTTTAGTAGAGGGCTTCTTATACAAGCTGCCGCACGTGATAAAAGGCAGAGGGGGGAACTGTTGAACAATTTACTCACCGATCTTAAAAACCTAGAAAGTTTGCATAAACAAAATCCCTCCCATAAAGTAGACAATGAGTTGTTTGATTGCAGACATAGGGTGCGTTTGTTACTTTTATCTACTCACCAGGCCTTATTAAGACGTACAAGAGCTAAATTTTATGCACATAGTAATAAAGCCGGAAAAATGTTAGCCAATTATATTTCTAGGCGGCAACGCAAATCCAATATCTCTACTATTAAGGACCCACATACGGGGGTAGTGGAACATCACCCGGTTAATATAGCTAACGCCTTTATGAAGTACTACAAAGATCTTTACAATCTGAATTTAGATAGTGATACACCCCAACCCACGGAGCTATCCGTGTCCGCCTTCCTGAACTCATTGTCCCTCCCGTCCGTGACGGAGGAAGACCTGTCTTTACTTAATGCACCAATCCTAGAAAAGGAAATCTCAGATACCATTCAGGCTTTACCAAAAAATAAATCCCCAGGATCCGATGGGTTTTCATCGGAATATTATAAAACATTCTCACAGACGCTAACCCCATACTTAGGAGTATTGTTCAACAGCGCCGCCTCCTTGGCTTCATTCCCTGAAGAGATGTTGCAAGCTACGATTGTTACTTTACCAAAGCCAGGTAAGAAACCGGATTCCCCACAAAACTTTAGGCCTATATCCTTATTGAATACGGACCTTAAAATTTACTCCAAAATTTTAGCAAATAGACTTGCCAAAATCACCCCTACGTTACTAAAGGCTGACCAGGTTGGCTTTGTTCAGGGTAGACAAGCCCCGGACGGTACGCGGCGATTGCTTGACCTCCTCCATGTAGTAGAAACTAGAAAGACCCCTGCTGTATTATTGGCCTTAGACGCAGAGAAGGCTTTTGATAGGGTCCATTGGGGTTACCTCAAAGCGACTCTACAAAAATTCGGCCTTCAAGGGATGATCCTCTCTGCGGTCTTAGCATTATATTCTTTACCTTCAGCCAGAGTATTCACGAGCAATGCCCTTTCCGATAAGTTTTATATTACCAATGGCACCCGCCAGGGGTGCCCATTGTCGCCCATAATCTTTACGTTAATGATGGAACCTCTGGCGGAGGCTATCAGAGCAGATAACAGCATTTCAGGAATCAGAATAGCGAACTGTGATCATAAGATTGGTTTATTCGCGGACGACGTGGTATTAATACTCTCCAATCCGGTTTCTTCCCTTGCTAAGGTCAATACAGTGTTACAGAGTTTCGGAGATATATCTTATTACAAACTGAATGTATCGAAATCTTGCTTACTGCCTATGAATCTCAACAAGCGTCTGATATCTGCTCTGAAGGAGGCCCACCCATTTCAATGGATGACTAAATCTATTCCATATCTTGGTATTAAGCTGTCATTTCCAACTGCATCCATGTACTCTGTTAATTTCCCTGCTCTAATTGACACTGTTAAAAAGGACTTACAGCATATTGCGTCCTACGAGCTGTCATGGCTGGGTAGGATAGCGGCCCTGAAAATGATTCTCTTGCCTAAACTGATCTACTATTTCAGGACGATTACCATGAATTTACCAGAAGCCTTTTTCAAAACAATCGATAAGATGTTTAGACAATTTATATGGAGAGGTAAACTGCCCAGGCTCACCTACTTATCTATCCAAAAACCTAGAAACTTGGGAGGGACGGGTTTCCCTAATATCCGACACTACTATAGGGCTGCTATTCTGGACCAGCTTAAAGCCTGGTTTGAACCAGAATCTTCTAAACTCTGGGTGCAGATAGAGAAGTCCATTCTTCAAGGTAGGGACTTTCCCTCATTATTACTTGCCAAATTGACTAAGATCCCCTTCAATTCCCCTTCCCTACCCTCCATTGTAGCATCTCTCTCAGCCTGGGAAGAGCTTCATAAGGTGTCCAGCTCCGACTCGAATTTGATCCAAGAACTTACTAATCTCAAAATGTATGAATATCTTATCCCAAACTTTAGTGTTCAAGCATGGCTGAAGGAGGATATCCAATCTTGGGGCGACTTACTTCTTAAAAATCCCACCTCTAATCCCTACGCGAAATCCCAACTATTGCATTTTCGCTCCAAACATATTAACTGTACGTACAGCTTACATGGCAGTGCATGGAGCTATCTCCAATCTCACTATCTTAAACCTAAAGGTTTATCGTGGTTCTATGCCCTTCTCCAAAATTCTAATACATTTTCTAAAACCTCGGGTATGCTAAATTGGGAAAAAGATTTAAAGTTAACCTTCTCCCCAGAAGATTGGAAGGCGGCAATCCAATCAAGTTATAAATTTTCTCATTGTACTAACCATTGGGACCTAATGTTAAAGATTCTCCACAGATCATATCTCACTCCAGTGAGATTATCTTTAATTTTCCATTCAGACTCCTCCTACTGTTGGAGATAATGTGGGGCCAGAGGAAACATTTACCATATACTTTGGGACTGCAAAAGACTTTGCGGTTTCTGGTACGATATTTTTAATCTACTGTCTTCTATCGTGGGATCTTTCGTGACTCCTACCCCTCAATTAGCCCTCCTCTCCTTGAATATTAACAGTATCCCGAAACAATATAGAACCATAGCCTCTCATATCTTCATTGCTGCTAAATTATCAATTACCTCCAAATGGAAATCTAACCTGATCCCAACCATATCTGAAGTGATCCATAGGGTGAACACACATTATTCCTATGAAAAACATTTTGCCACTCAATCAAATTCGGTTTCTCACTTCCTTGGTCAGTGGTCCCCTTGGTCGTCTAGATTTTTTAATGTAAAATAAAACTCAGAATATCACTTTGATATAGACTCTTTTCGGTACAGCTATTTCTTATTTCTTATTGTTTAAACATACTTATCCTATTTTTGGTACGCTAATGCCTACTTATTTGCTTTTTTTCCTTTACTGTTTGTTCTTTGTTCTTATTTTATTTTTATTTTTTAAATGTTGCCTCTTTTTGAGTTGACCGATTGTTTATCAGAATTAAGGTTCATTTAATGATATATTTTCTAAAAAATAAAGAAGGATAGGCCTGTGTCATATCCTATCGAAGGACCGACGCATCCACATGGTGTAGTAGGATGCTAGGCCCTTTTATGTTATTTGTCAACAGGCATATTCTCCATATCCTTTCCATATCATCTTGAAAATTGCTTATGTCAAGGTTTATGTATGATTCTGTCTTATTGTTAGCATTTGGCATGTTGACTCAATGCTGTTATGTATACCTTTGTTTGGTGAATTAATAAAAAATATTTGAAAAGACAGCTAAATTGCACTCATTGTTTAACCCATGAGGCTGAAGACTGCCTATATTGTATACAAAAATATATTTTTGTATTTTGTATAGACTCTGACCAGGTCTCTTGGGCTGAAGCACCCCTCCCCCTCTTCATTACCTCACATTAGTGGCCACCAGTGTATAGGAAGAATCCCTTCAGTTCTCCCACATAGAGGAGTTTATCTCCCATGGTTGAGACCCAGGTTCTTTCATTCTATTACTAGGGTAGGACCCACTAATTCGGGGTACTTTGTCGCAGTAAGTGGGCTTAGCACTATATGACCATATAGTGTGACCAAACCCCCGTATTTTTGAATATGTTCAGGTGTTTTTAACTAGCCTTGCAGGATAAATGTCATTTTTTCATGTGTGCGCTATAATCTGTTTTGTACTGTATTTGGTCTTATAGCAGCACCATCTTAGATGTATAGCATTTTCAGGGTGTGCCCCCCAAGTATCTTTATGTATTTAAATGAAGCGCGATCCCGCGCCGAACGTACTGCGCATGCACCGGCCGTTAAAATTTTCAAGTGTGCGTGCTCCAAATCACCTCGCAAATTGTCAATGAAAGCGGCGTGAACGTTACGTACCACCAACCCCATTCTGAATCGACTTACGCAAACGACATGAACGCCGTCTGTCCCGACGTCCTATACTTAACATTGGCTGCGCCTCATATAGCAGGGATAACTTTAGGCCAGCCAAAAGCCTTACGTAAACAGCTCATTTGCATATTTTAGACGGGAACGCCACCTAGCGACCAGCCTAAATTATGAAAATAAGATTACACAGCGTAAGAGACTTACGCATGTCTTATCTAAGGAAAATCTATGCTAAACTGATTTTATGAATCAGTGGCATAGATTAGAGGCCTAAAACGCAGAGATAAGATGGCTTATCTGGAGATAAGCCGACTTATCTTCTACCTGAATCTGGCCCAGTGTGTTAATATGCAAAGTTATGAGCACAATTGCACTATGCACCAAGTGGGTTTACTTGTAAAGTAATGAGCAGGGATGAGCTTCGAGTTCGAGTCGAACTCATGTTCGACTCGAATATTGCCTGTTCACCTGTCAGGCGAACAACGAACAATTAGGGGTGTTTGCGGCAAATTCGAAAAGCCACAGAACACCCTGTTAAAGTCTATGGGAGAAATCTAAAGTGCTAATTTTAAAGGCTAATATGCAAGTTATTGTCCTAAAAAGTGTTTGGGGACCTGGGTCCTGTCCCAGGGGACATGTATCAATGGAAAAAAAAGGATTAAAACCTGCCGTTTTTTCGGGAGCAGTGAATTTAATAATGCTAAAAGTGAAACAATAAAAGTGTAATATTACTTAAAATTTCGTACCTAGGGTTAGTGTAAAGTTCGCATGTGAAAAAGCGCATGTTTCCCGTACATAGAACTGTCCCTGCACAAAGTGTCATTTCTGAAAGAAAAAAAGTCATTTAAAACCGGCTTTGCGGCTATAATGAATTGTTGGCTCTGACAATTCAGAGAGGATTCATTCATAAAAAATAAAAAAAAGCGTGGGGTTCCCTCCAAATTCTATTAACAGACCCTTCAGGTCTGATATGGATATTAAGGGGAACCCCGCCGTCAATTAAAAAAAAAAAAGATGTGGGGTTGCCCCCAAATATCCATACCAGACCCTTCAGGTCTGGTGTGGATTTTAAGGGGAACTCCACCCCAAATTAAAAAAAAAATGGCGTGGAGTTCCCCCAAAAATCCACACCAGACCCTTATCCGAGCACGTTAACCTGGCCGGCCACAGAAAAGAGGGGGGAGACAGAGTGCGTCCCCCCTTCTCCTGAACCGCACCAGGCCACATGCCCTCAACATGGGGAGGATGTCCCCATGTTGATGGGGACAAGGGCCTCATCCCAACAAACCTGGCAGGTGGTTGTGGGGGTCTGCGGGCGGGGGGCTTATCAGAATCAAAGGGGACCCCAGATCCTGGCCTCCCTATGTGAATTGATAATGGGGTATACTGTACCCCTACCATTTCCCAAAGGAAGTCTAAATAGTAAAAAAAAAAAAAAAAACACAGACACCGTAGAAAAAATTCCTTTATTAATAAGAAAAAAAAATCCAGCAGTGGTAATCCACTCTCGATGCGGCTCCCCGCTCCAACGTTGTCTTCTATCCAGCGACGGATGATCTCTCCAGCGACGGGTGATCAGCGGTCCGGTCCATCCAGCAATGAGAAGATCCATCCATCCAGAACGCAGCAGGTAAGCTCCTCTCTCCGCTGGACACAGCCCAGCGGAATGACGCGGCGGAGCTTTGACATTTCTTATATAGGGGAGGCAGGGCCAACCTTCACGTGACCCCGCCCCCTCAGACGCAAGAGGAAAGACCGGGCTTTCCCAGTGATGTAGCCGAGAGTGCGTCAGAGGGGGCGGGGTGCAGGGACAGTTCTATGTACAGGAAACATGCGCTTTTTCACATGCTGACTTTACACCCCCCCCCCAGGTATGATATTTAAAGTAATATTACACTTTTATTGTTTCACTTTTAGCATTATTAAATTCACTGATCCTGAAAAAAATTCAGTTTTTAAAACTTTTTTTGCATTGATACATGTCCCCTGGAGCAGGACCCAGGTCCCAAACACTTTTTAGGACAATAACTTGCATATTAGCCTTTAAAATTAGCACTTTAGATTTCAAATGTTCGAGTCCCATAGACTTTAACAGGGTTCTAAAATTCACACAAACATTTGGTCTGTTCGCAAGTTCTGGTGCGAACCGAACAGGGGGGTGTTCGGCTCATCCCTGGTAATGAGCACACTTGCACTATGCACCAAGTGTTTTTAGGTGCAAAGTTATGAGCACACTTGTGCTATGCACCAAGTGGGTTTAGTTGCAAAGTAATGAGCACACTTTCACTATGCACCAAGTGGGTTTACTTGTAAAGTAATGAGCACAGTTGCACGATGCACCAAGTGTGTTTAGGTGCAAAGTTAGGAGCACACTTGCACTATTCACCAAGTGGGTTTAGTTGCAAAGTAATGAGCACACTTGCACTATGCAGCAAGTGGGTTTAGTTGCAAAGTTATGAGCACACCACACTTGCACTATGTACCAAGTGGGTTTAGTTCCAAAGTAATGAGCAAACTTGCACTATGCACCAAGTGGGTTTAGTTGCAAAGTAATGAGCACACTTGCACTATGCACCAAGTGTGTTGAGGTGCAAAGTTAGGAGCACACTTGTGCTATGCACCAAGTGGGTTTAGTTGCAAAGTAATGAGCACACTTGCACTATGCACCAAGTGGGTTTACTTGTAAAGTAATGAGCACACTTGCACTATGCACCAAGTGGGTTTATTTGCAATGTTATGAGCACACTTGCACTATCCACAAAGTGGGCCAAATTCTCGTTGATTTGCGCATATTTATGCAGGTGTAGCGCATCCGAGATGCGCTACGTCGAGGCAACTTAGAGAGACAAGTCCCATATTCCTGGACCACGTGCGCAAGCAAGCGCAACGTAAATGTGTCGGCATAAGCCTGCGCAAGTGAAGGTAGGAGGAAGGTGGGCGTGATCCATTCAAATGAAGCGTGACCCCATGCAAATGAAGTCCGGAACGAACGGAGCATGCGCCGCACGTGCCCTGCCCCCTGCCCCTCTGCAAAACAACATTGTGCGTAATCTGCCCTGAAATGGGCCGGCCCAGAGCATAAAAACGTTAGCACATGCGCCCGTCGTGGGCAAAGTTACACGATTTCTTGGTTTAGTGGAGGGTGTCTGCTCTTTTGCTCTACTTTATCATGTCTGCTATCAGGAAGGAGAGACGTAAGAGAAACTTTTCACCAGATGAGAGGGCAATCGTGGCTTCTGCCCTAGAAAAGTACTATTCTCGGCTCCATGGTGCGGATAGTGGCAACCTCATGCGAATTGGTCAATGCCCTCTCCCATGAGGTTAGGACGCCCCAGGACATTCAGAAAAAAATGAATGATCTGCGGCGTTTTGTGAAGGGAAAGCTGGCTCAGATCGCACGGCATGCCAGGGGCACGGGAGGGGGACCACCCTGTCCCATCAGGCTGACTGAGGAGGAGAAAGTGGTCGCCCGCTGCCTTCAGAGGGAGCAGGTGGAGGGAGTTGGGGGCTACGACACCGGTGAGCCGGCCTTGAGGACAGGTACGTGTGTTTTATCTACTGTGTAGCATGTGTGGGGGGGGGGGGTAAGGGAACATGTGACAAGTGTGTGGGTCCACCAACATGTGAATGTTTTGTGTCATCCACAGATGTGCAGGAGGGAGGTAGATCATCCTCTGGATGACCCCCTGGGAAGCCCAGAGGCCTTGGTGGAGGGAAGTGGACATTCCTCAGCGCAGGAGGTGGTTGAGGAGGAGGAGGTCCATACGGACCAGGAGGTTTATTTAGATGACTCCCATATCTTGGCAGGACCATCCCAAACAACAACCCCCATCTTCTCCAGCCCCTCAGGATCCACCCCCAACCTCTCCAGTCCCTCCTGTTCCATCCCCCTCATCTCCAGCCCCTCAAGATTCTCCCCCTATGCAAGGGTCCCAGCCACTCCTGTCCCCAGGAAAGCGACATGAAAAACCAGGGGTGCGCCCGATATCCTGAAAGAAAACCTGGCCAGACAGCAGGACCAGCAAAGCCGGCATATGGGCGAAGTCGTGGGGGAGTTGAGGCACCTAGCTGACAGCCTGGCCTCCTCGGGTCCATTACCGGATGCGCTGCAGGATGTGGCTGGAAACAGTGCAGCAACAGTCACCGGTCTCGGGGAGCTGCAGGCAACAATGGCTGAACTTGTGGGGGAGGTTAAGGGCCTAAGAAATGATCTACAGGTCCAGACAGCTTCCCTGGAGGCCCACACAGCTTCCCTGGAGGCTGTGCTAACGCGCATAGCGGTGGCACTGGAGGGCCGACAGGCAGCCAGGGAGGGACCTGGGGATGCTCCCCAACCAGATGCCCCACCCCCCCAACTGAGGCTCCCCCCAGGCAACTGAGGGCCAGGAGCTTGGGCACCAGGCGTAGCCCGCGCCGGGGCAATTGATTTTTTTTTGAGAGTTTTGTTCTTGCTCTGGTTAAGAGCCTCTTTGATTTTGGTATTATGCTCTGGTTATGTCAGAGTCTAAGGAACTTACCGAGGCCGAGATGCTGCGGACGGCTCACCCTTGCGAACCAGCGCTGACCGCCCTCTGGTGGTGGAAACAGAGGGGTGACAGCACCAGGAGGCACCGGTACCGGAAACAGGAAGCTGAGTCAAGGTGTAGATCAAGGAAGGCACCGGAAGACCCTGGAGATGCTTGGTGGATGAGTACGATATCCGGGACACAGGATCTGCAGACAGGCTGAAGAGACAGTCCGTGAAACAAACAGAAACAGGGGACCAAATAGGCCAAACAAGTTCAAGGTATACTGGCTGTGGGCCAAGGATCAGAGAGATCAACGGAAGTCCAGTAATGCAAGCCAGGGTCAAAGGATTGGAGAGGTCAGCGGAGGTCCAGGGGTGCAAGCCGGGGTCAAAGGATTGGAGAGGTCAGTGGAGTCCAGGGGTGCAAGCCAGGATCAAAGGATTGGAGAGGTCAGCAAAGTCCAAGGCAGGCCGAGATCAGGGATTCAAACAGGTAAGCCAGAAGGTTCAGGACAACAGGTTCACAGCAGTGAGACACATACAGGAGCTGATGACAAACCAGCAACCTGTCATGTGTCAGAGGCAGGTTTAAATAGGGGGGTGAGCCCTGTGATTGGCTCCGACGGGACCGTGTGTGTTCGCGCCGTGCGCGCGCTCCCGCACGTGCGCGCGCATGCGCTGAATAGAGACGCGCGGCCGTGCCGTTCTACTGCGCATGTGCGCGAGACCAAAGTCCGCAGAATTGGTGCCCTAAAAGTGCCCCCCCCCCAAGGGGCGGACTCCGGACGCCCAAACTGGCCATTAGTTCTGGATGTTCTCGATGAAAAGTCCGGATCAATCGAGGGGCATGAATGTTCCTGGAAGGCTCCCATGAATTGTCCTCCGGAGGATAGCCCTTCCATTTAATTAGGTATTGGAGTTGTCTCCCTCTCTTCCTGCAGTTCAGAATAGTCTCCACTTCAAATTCTCTTTCACCTTCAACCTCTACTGGCGGGGGCGGAGGTTCTTCCCTGCCCAGAAAAGGGTCCGGAACCAGAGGTTTAAGCAGGGAAGCATGGAATACCGGATGGATCCTGTAAGACTCGGGTAGCGCCAGTTCAAAGGCCACAGAGTTGATCCTGCGTTTAATTTTGAATGGGCCAATAAATCTTGGGCCCAATTTTTGTGAAGAAATAGGCAATTTAAGGTTTGAAGCGGATAGCCAAACTTCCTCGCCGACCTGAAATGTAGGGCAGTCCTTCCTTCCTCTGTCAAAGAATTTTTTATAGTCCTCCTGAGCTTGCCGCATTACTTTTTGTAATTGCTGGAAGTTCTGTTTAATAGAAGTTACACGTTCCTGGACGGCCGGAACGGGTGTTTCAGGAATGAGGTCTGGCAGAAAGGAGGGATGGAAGCCACATATGACCCAGAATGGGGTTTGGTTGGTAGTTGCATGAACCGAGTTATTGTATGCGAACTCAGCAGAGGCTAGTAGGGATCGCCAATCATCCTGGGAGGCCGAACAAAAACAGCGGAGGTACTGCTCCAAAGTCTGATTGGTTCTCTCGATTTGGCCGTTGCTCCGAGGATGGTAGGCCGAGGATAGGCAGACTTTCACTTCCAGGGACTTACAGAGTTCCTTCCAGAACCTGGACGTAAATTGTGTACCCCTATCGGATACGACACTCTTAGGGACCCCGTGAAGTCTGATGATTTCGTTAAAGAACATTCTAGCTGTGTCAGAGGCTGAGGGTGTGCCGATCATGGGCAGGAAATGCGCCATCTTAGACAAGCGGTCGACCACGACTAGGATCTTGGTGAACCCCTCAGAAGGTGGCAGGTCCACGATAAAGTCCATTGAGATGTCTGCCCAAGGACGCTCCGGGATGGGTAGTGGCTTGAGTAGGCCCCAGGTCTTTGTATTAGATCCCTTGTTGCGTTGGCAACAAGTGCAGGAGGCCACATAGGTCTTACAGTCACGTTTCCAACTAGGCCACCAAAAGGACAGAGAGATCAATTCAGAGGTCTTGCGTGTCCCAAAATGTCCTGCAAGTTTAAGGTCGTGGAAGGGGCTAAGAAGTAACTGCCTTACCTCCCTTGGCACGAAGATCTTGTCTCGGGACCACCATAAATCCTCTCGTTTAACCAGGGACGAGACTTCTGGGTCGGAGCATTGGTGTGATGCCCTCTTAAGGGAACTGAGAAGGTCTGACTGAGAAATCAAGAAAAAATTTTGAGGTTTCAGAGTGCTGGGTTCTGATGAGTTGGGAGTTTCGGGAAACATCCTTGAAAGGGCATCTGCTTTACCGTTCTTTGATCCGGGTCTATACGTAATGTGGAAGTTGAATCGTGTGAAGAAGAGAGCCCAGCGGGCCTGTCTGGGTCGAAGATGCTTCGCGGAACGTAAATACTCCAAATTCCTGTGGTCTGTAAAAATTAGGATGGGATGGCTTGCCCCCTCCAGCAGGTACCTCCATTCTTCCAGCGCGAATTTGATGGCGAGCAACTCCCTATCGCCAACGTCATAGTTCTTTTCAGACGAAGTGAGTTTCCGGGAGGCATAGGCAACAGGGTGCAGAAGAGATTTGGGTCCCTGTCTTTGGGACAGGACAGCGCCCGTAGCGGACTCAGAGGCATCAACTTCTAAGATGAACGGTAGTGCAGGATCAGGATGGTGTAGGACAGGGGCAGAGGAGAATACTGTCTTTAATTTGGAAAAAGCCTCCTGGGCTTCCTGGGACCATTGAAAACGGCTTCCCTGACTTGTGAGCTTGGTGATGGGAGAGACGATTGCGGAGAACCCGACAATGAATCTCCTGTAGAAGTTGGCGAAGCCAATGAAGCGTTTAATGCCTTTTTTGTCTGTCGGGGCCGGCCAATCTTGAATGGCCTTAACCTTTTGGGGGTCCATGGCAACCCCATTTGTAGATATTATGAAACCCAGGAATTGTACTGAGGATCTCTCAAACTCACACTTCTCTGCTTTGAGATATAACCGGTGCTTTCTGAGGATCATGAGGACCTCTTTGACGTGATCTCGGTGAAGTTCCAACGTGGCCGAGAAGATGAGGATGTCATCTAAGTATACGACGAGAAAGTCGTCCAGATGTTGGCGAAATATATCATTGACCAGATGTTGAAAAGTGGCCGGGGCATTGCAGAGCCCGAAGGGCATGACTAAGTATTCGAAATGTCCGAATCTAGACCTAAACGCCGTCTTCCACTATTCCCCCTCCCTGATCCCTGATCCTGACTAGATTGTAGGCGCCCCGAAGGTCGAGCTTGGAAAAGACCTGTGCTGAGCGAAATCGTTGAAACAACTCCGGGATGAGTGGTAATGGGTACCTATTTTTAATGGTGATCTTGTTTAGCTCTCTGTAGTCGATGCAAGGTCTAAGGGAGCCGTCCTTTTTTTCGACAAAAAAGACCTCGGCCCCCGCGGGAGAGGAGGAAGGTCGAATGAACTTTTTCTCTAAATTCTCGTTGATGTAGGCTTTGAGAGCCGTTAACTCGGTCTCGGAGAGGGGGAAGACGCGGCCAATAGGGATCTCGGCGCCAGGCAGGAGATCGATGGGGCAGTCGTAAGGTCGATGTCGGCCTGTTGTTTATCAAAAACGTCTTTAAATTACAGGTAGACCGGAGGAACGTGCAGAAGACTTTCTGGTGGGTTTAGAATGGTAGAGCAGGAGACCGGAAGAGGTGGAAGGCAGTGCTGGGAGCAGTATGAGGAGGTAAGGTTTATTTCTTTCGTGAGCCAATTGATACAGGGCTGGTTTGTACTGTCAGAGTCTAAGGAACTTACCGAGGCCGAGATGCTGCGGACGGCTCACCCTTGCGAACCAGCGCTGACCGCCCTCTGGTGGTGGAAACAGAGGGGTGACAGCACCAGGAGGCACCGATAGCGGAAACAGGAAGCTGAGTCAAGGTGTAGATCAAGGAAGGCATCGGAAGACCCTGGAGATGCTTGGTGGATGAGTACGATATCCGGGACACAGGATCTGCAGACAGGCTGAAGAAACAGTCCGTGAAACAAACAGGAACAGGGGACCAAATAGGCCAAACAAGTTCAAGGTATACTGGCTGTGGGCCAAGGATCAGAGAGATCAACGGAAGTCCAGTAATGCAAGCCAGGGTCAAAGGATCGGAGAGGTCAGCGGAAGTCCAGGGGTGCAAGCCGGGGTCAAAGGATTGGAGAGGTCAGCGGAGTCCAGGGGTGCAAGCCGGGGTCAAAGGATTGGAGAGGTCAGCAAAGTCCAAGGCAGGCCGAGATCAGGGATTCAAACAGGTAAGCCAGAAGGTTCAGGACAACAGGTTCACAGCAGTGAGACACATACAGGAGCTGATGACAAACCAGCAACCTGTCATGTGTCAGAGGCAGGTTTAAATAGGGCGGTGAGCCCTGTGATTGGCTCCGACGGGACCGTGTGTGTTCGCGCCGTGCGCGCGCTCCCGCACGCGCCGCGCCGCCGACCGTGCCCGCGCACGTGCGCGCGCATGCGCTGAATAGAGACGCGCGGACGCGCAGTTCTACTGCGCATGTGCCAAAGAACCAAAGAACGGCGCGGCCACACGGCTCTATTCAGCGCATGTGCGCGCACGTGCGCGGGCACGGTCGGCGGCGCGGCGGGAGCGCGCTCACGGCGCGAACACACACGGTCCCGTCGGAGCCAATCACAGGGTTCACCGCCCTATTTAAACCTGCCTCTGACACATGACAGGTTGCTGGTTTGTCATCAGCTCCTGTATGTGTCTCACTGCTGTGAACCTGTTGTCCTGAACCTTCTGGCTTACCTGTTTGAATCCCTGATCTCGGCCTGCCTTGGACTTTGGTGCCCTGACAGGTTAAGAGCCTCTTTGATTTTGCTATATTGCTCTGGTTAAGAGCCTCTTTGATTTTGATATGCACACGTCATTAGTGCAGACTACAGTGTGAATGGTGTGTGAATGTGGGGGGGTGGCACTCCTGCCAGTAAGGGGTGTCACCCTCGGTCGTTGGGGATAAGTTCTCCCCACGACCGTGTGAATGGTGTATGAATGGACAGCAACATCATTGGGGCCTTGACGCGGCGTTGCTGCTCACAAGTCCTACATGTTGGGCTGGTGCTAATCCAATGTGATGTGGATGTGGTTGTGTCTGATCTAGGGACCACAGTGGTGTGCATGCATGCATTGTCCGTGTGCCATGATTAATGTGTGTGTTTAACGTTCAAAGATTCGTTCCACGAGGCATCTCCTGACTGCTGTACCATCAGCAGACGGGGTCTCCTCTGGCAGGGGGGGGCTGTGTGGTTGGGGGGTCAGGTCATCACATATGTCAATCTCCAGGCCCTTTTTCACGGCGTAGTTGTGCAGCATGCAACATGCAACGATGATATGACACACAAAGTTGGGGGAATACAACAGGGCCGCCCCGGATTTATCCAGGCATCAGAAACAGGACTTCAGGAGGCCAAATGTGTGCTCCACCACTGCACGGGTACGTATGTGTGCCGCATTGTATTTTCTCTCTCCTCTGGTTTGGGGGTTCCGGAATGGAGTCATGAGATGGGGCCCAAGTGCATATGCCGCGTCACCTGGAAGGGAAAATACAGGAGGATCTTAGTCATGTATGTGCCCCTCATGATGTTTGCATCATGGGGGGGGCAGTCATACCTGCCACCCATGTCACTCACCAACCAGCCAGCTGTCACCATACACGTTCTGTTCAAATTCTGCTGGGATGGGGCTTTGACGGTATATGTAGCTGTCGTGGCTGGACCCGGGGTGTTTGGCACGAACATGCCATATGAGGTATTTGGCATCGACTATCAGCTGTACGTTGATGGAATGCCAGTGCTTGCGATTGCGGTATATGTGTTCTGTGGCACGGGGGTGCTGTAGTGCCACATGTGTACAATCAATGGCCCCGATGGTGCGTGGCAATCCGTCAATTAGGCAGAAATCACGCATTGCCTTCTGCCGCAGATGCTCATGGGTGGGTCTGATGATTTGGTTGGCCATGCGTCTGAGGATTGCGGGGACAACCTGGTGCACACATCTGCTTATGCTGGTTTGTGACATCCCAGCCACCACTCCACATGTACGCTGAAATGATCAAGTGGCAAGGAAATTGAGTGTTGCGAGTACCTTGACCAGTGGCTGCAGTGCATGTGAGCAGTGTGTCTTGCTGGTGATGTCCTCCTGCAGGGTTGTGGTTATTTCCAGGATGGCAGCAGGGCTGAATCTGAAGAGGCGATACACCTCCAAATCACCCATGCCAAAGAGGCTAATGCACGTTCGGTATATCCTCTGCCGTGCCCTCTCACGTGCCCTCCTCCTCCTCCTTCTACGCGCCTCTTCCTCTGCACACACTAGTAGTGCTAAGACCAGGCCTGCCCCTGGCATACGAATGTGTTGTCCTAAGTGTGATTGCTCAGCTCGTCAGGAATGGTGCTGCTGTAGTTGCTCTCCAGCTGACATGCACACGTCTGGAGCAAAGCTACCCCTGCTTTATGAGGGGTAACTTTAGGCAAGCCATTCATCTTACGGGCACTGCACGTAGCCTTCGCTGATCGAGCGTAGTTTCGGGAATCAGCGCATCTCCCTCATTTGCATATTTGAATACAAAATCAATGGGAGCGCATGATGTTGCCCGCGTAAATATGCGTTTGCACTGAGCAATCGCAGAATAGCTAGTACGGGCAGGAAAAGCCTTTTTTCTGGCGTATCTGGTTCTGTGACTGCGGCGCATTGATACGGCGGCGCATATTTGCATTTACGCCGCGCATTTCCATATACGCCAGCGTAACTTCTTTGAGAATCTGGCCCCAGCGTGTTTAGGTGCAAAGTTAGGAGCACACTTGCACTATGCACCAAGTGGGTTTAGTTGCAAAGTAATGAGCAAACTTGCAGTATACAGCACTGAGGTGCACTGAGCACACGGGCAATACAACACGTGAGAACACTGCAGCTAGCACAATCAACTGCCTGACAGATTAGGAAGAACTAATCTAACTAAACTATACAGTGTATAAATATATGTACAACTCCTGGGATGTATATATATCCTCTACACACTGTGGGCCAGATCCACAAAACTTTACGGTGGCGTATCTCCAGATACGCCGCCGTAATTTCAAATCTGCGCCGGCGTATCTTTGTTTTGTATCCACAAAACAAGGTACGCCGGAATTACGCTAAGATACGACTGATGTAAGTCTATTACGCCGTTGTATTTTAGTTGCATATTTACGCTGGCCGCTAGGGGCGCTTCCGTAGATTTTCCGCATAAAAAAAGAGAAAGAGTAGAAAAAGGGAAAGGGGAGGGAGGGGAGTCCTGAGAAAGTATGATAATCCAAAAGAGAATGTACACCAGAACATCAAGGGTTGTCTGCACATCTTTTATACCAGTCAAACCATGGTTTCCAGGTCTGCCACCTACCACCAAAGTTGTTCTGCGACGCCATAAACATTGATTTGTATGTAATATGAAGATTAGTGGTTTTGATTACCTCCTTAAGGGAAGGCAGCTCCTTAGACCTCCATCTCCTCACTATTTCCAGTATTGCACTTTGTAGTACGTGCGAAATTATGCACCTACGATTGCCAGGGATCCTATCAATTCCTAGGGAAAGTGTTGCAAGACCCAAATCGAAGGCCAGTCGTGAACCTGTCAGGTGTCCCAAAAGGCCAAACACCTCCCCCAGAAATGTTCTATTTTAGGGCATTTACCCAGTATGTGCAACAGGGTCCCTCTGGCCCCACACTCCCTCCAACAAAGAGGGGAGTATGACTTACTAAACCCTGCTAGAGTTTTTCTTCCTTTAATTGCACTGATTGACCTCTTCACTTTTGGGAGAAATTGGAGAACGTCTGGAGCCGAGCAGAGTGCTAATGAGCCTTGAGTGGTAACGTGCTTTGGGATTTCTGAAGACGGACGGATCCCCTCCCCTGCATTCCTCCATTTTCAACAACCCTTACCTTATGCCTGCATGTTCTCTTATACAGGGATCCATCTTATTTGGTAAGGGGCCACTTCGCCCAAACTTTTTATCTACTTTTCCCTGCATATTCAAGTCTAAAATGTATGGAAGATTTTCTGCTGAAACCTTTGTTTTTGTTTAACCACTTCCCGCCCGGTCAATGACAAATTTACGTCCGGGAAGTGGTTACAAATTTGTGACTGGCCATTTATGAACGGCTTTTACAATAATGCCCAGCGCGTGTCCGCAGGTGCGCGCAGCGCGGCGATCGGGGACGGCATGTGTTCCTCGAACACAGCGCTTCCCCGATCACGGTAAACAGACAATTTCATTGGCTGTTTACCACGTGATCGGCTGTGTCAAAGACACAGCTGATCACATGTCAAAACAAATTCGGCGGCGCGCTCCGTGCGCGCCGCCAGAGGCTTGCAGAGCGGGGATCGTTTTAGGCGCGTGTCCCTTGGACACAGCGCTTCCCCGATCAGGGTAAACAGCCAATGAAATTGGCTGTTTACCACGTGACCGGCTGTGTCCAATCACAGCCGGTCACAAGTGTAAACAAACAAGGCAGTTACTATCTGATCCCTGCTCTCTCCTCACACACCGATTTGTGAGGAGAGAGCAGGGATCAGTAAGTGAGATCAGTGTAGTTTGTCTGTATATATACACTGTATACAACACACCCACCCTACCCCCCCCCCACCAATAAAGAGGACCTGTCACACAGCCCTATAAATCAGCCCATCTGTAAATCAGCCCATCTGTAACACCGCCACCCGTACCGCCATCGGTACCGCCGCTACCCGTACCGCCATCGGTACCACCGCCACCCGTACCGCCACCACCCATACCACCATCAGTACCGCCACCACCTGTACCTCCATCGGTACCGCTGCCACCCGTCCCGTCATCGGTACCGCCGCCACCCGTACCGCCACCACCACCCATACCGCAATCGGTACCACCTGTACCGCCATCACCCGTACCGCCATCGGTACCACCACCACCCGTATCGCCATCGGTACCACCGATACCCGTACCGCCATCGGTACCACCGCCACCCGTACCGCCACCACCCATACCACCATCAGTACCGCCACCACCTGTACCGCCATCGGTACCGCTGCCACCCGTACCGTCATCGGTACCGCCGCCACCCGTACCGCCACCACCTGTACCGCCATCACCCGTACCGCCATCGGTACCACCACCACCCGTACCGCCATCGGTACCACCACCACCCGTACCGCCACCGGTACCACCACCACCTGTAGCGCCATCGGTACCACCACCACCGGTACCACCACCTGTACCGCCATCACCCGTACCGCCATCGGTACCACCACCACCCGTACCGCCATCGGTACCACCACCACCCGTACCGCCATCGGTACCACCACCACCCGTACCGCCACCGGTACCACCACCACCTGTAGCGCCATTGGTACCACCACCACCGGTACCACCACCTGTACTGCCATCGGTACCACCACCACCGGTACCACCACCTGTACCACTGCCATAGGTACCACCACACATTCCTGCCACTAATACCTCCATCAGTACCGCCACACAGGCTACTAGTACTGCCATCAGTACCACTGCCATCGGTACCACCACCCATACCGCCATCGGTATCACCACCCATACCGCCATCGGTACCACCACCACCGTACCACCACCGCCATCGGTACCACCACCACCCGTACCACCACCACACATTCCTGACACTAATACCTTCATCGGTACCACCACATAGGCCGCCACCACTACCACCAGCAGTACTATTACGCAGGCCCACCAATAAGTACTGACATACTGCCATAATGTCCCAAAAGCTTTTCACACTCGAGGAGGCATATGTCATTATGTCCACCATGTCGGATGATGAGCACAGCGAGGAGCCCCCATTATCCGATTCTGATTCGGAATATGAGCCAGTGGAGGATAGTGGCTCAGAGTCCGAGTCCCCGGAGGAAACCGTCCCTCCCAAAAGAATGCGATTGGGACCAAGATCAGGACCAAGATCAGGAGATCTGCCCAGCACCAGCAGCGCCATACGCCAGGAAGAGGAGCCCAGTACTAGTAATGGAAATCCACGCCCAACCCGAAGAATCCTGCCCCAGTCCTACCTTCCCGATGCCCTGGCAAACCCCTTATGGTTGCCTGCTAACTCAGGATCCGCTATCATCCCCCCTTTCACCGCACAGCCAGGTGTGCAGCCCAACACTATGAATTTTTCTCAATTTGATTATTTTTGTTTATTTTTCCCAGAAGATTTTATGCAGAATATAGTGGATCAAACCAATCTATATGCATCCCAATATATTGCCGCCAACCCCAATTCTTCCTACGCCCACATGTTCCACTGGCGGTGTCATTTTTGTTGGGTCTTATGTTCAATATGGGGCTTACAAAGAAGAACGAAGTCCATTCATATTGGTCTACACGCCCCATCCAACACATGCCTATATTTTCCTCTGTCATGTCTAGGACAAGATACGACATGATAATGCGTTTTATCCACTTTAATGACAATTCACAGTGCCCTCCCCAAAATCATCCCCACTACGACAAATTATACAAAATACGCCCCCTAATCGATGCCTTTTCCCAGCGATTTGCAGAAGTTTTCATCCCAGACCAAAACATTTGTGTTGACGAGTCCCTTATACATTTCACTGGCCGACTGCACTTCAAGCAGTACATCCCAAACAAGAGAGCCAGGTATGGGTTAAAATTAAATAAATTATGCGATCGAGCCACTGGATATGTGTTCACATTCAGGATCTATGAAGGCAAAGACTCCCAGCTCCAGCCCCGTGATTGCCCAACATATCTTGGAACCAGTGGAAAAAATGTCTGGGAGTTGGCATACCCCCTGTTCGGAAACGGCTACCATTTATATGTTGATAATTATTATACCAGCCTGCCCCTTTTTCGTCAACTTTACAGCAAGCAAACCCTGGCCTGCGGTACCTTCAAAAAAAAAACAGAAGGGATTCCCACAAAATTTGTTGACCAAAAACTTGAAATCTGGAGAGTCGTCATTCATGAGGAACGAGGAGGTGTTGGCCATGAAGTGGAGGGACAAGAAAGATGTCCACATCCTCTCTACCATCCACAATGACACCATGGTGGAGATCCAAAAAAGAGGCAGACATATTGCCAAGCCTAAATGTGTTAACGATTACAATTTGTACATGGGGGGGGGGGTGGATTTAAATGACCAGATGCTACAGCCCTACTTATCAACAAGAAAGTCCTATTTTTGGCACAAGACGGTTGCGTTTCATCTGTTTCACATGGCCCTTTTTAATTCGTTTGTATGCTACCAAAAAGACAATCCGCCAACTGAAAGCCCACAAATCTCCTACCTCAAGTATATCGAAGATATCATTGAAGCCTTCATTTATCAACAAGATCCCATCCCAGGAAGCATTCGCTCTGATTGTGTGAGTCGTCTTCACGAGCGACACTTTCCCTTTAGCATCCCCCCCTCAGAATCTGGAAAAAGACGCCAAAAAAAATGCCGTGTATGCAGCAAAGCAGGAGTAAGAAGAGACACCACCTGTTACTGTCCCGATTGTCCCTCCCAACCTGGCCTGTGCATGGGACAGTGCTTCAAAAAGTATCATACATCCATCCAATATTAGTTCCCCTTATTAACAGACTGCCATTTCCCCATTTGCCTGCTACCATGTTAATCAACTGACCCTGGCCTGTTTACCGACGATGTCTTTGCTTGCCAATTTAAACTACATTTCTGACCTCCATGTGTACCAACCTCAGCCTGTTTACCGACAATGTCTTTGCTTGCCGATTCAAACTACGTTTCTGACCTCCATGTGTACCAACCTCAGCCTGTTTACCGACGATGCCTCTGCCTGCCGATTTAAACCACATTTCTGACTTCCATGTGCACCGACCTTGGCCTGTTAATCTACCATGTTTTTGCCTGCCACTTGGACTGATCTTTTGGCCATTTACTTTTAGTACACAGGGGTCTCACATATGTGAGGGGCTTCAGAAAAGCGTTCTGAGTAGAGAAAAACAGTTTTTCGTTTTCTGTTCTCCCAGAACAGGGTCTGGTTGCCCAGAGGCTTCAAAGCGATTTGGGTGGGAGAAGCCTCTACCCCTGTTCCCCTGGCCCTAAGCTTGATGGTCCTTCCTGCTGCCTGGACCAATACTTTGGCTGTGCTGACCATATTACTGCCTGTATTGACCCATGACATTATGGACCATGTTTCTTCCTGCTGCTTGGACCAATACTTTGGCTGTGTTGATCATATATATGCCTGCTACCTCTACTGACTTTTCACAATATTTCTGCTAAGACACCTCTGCCTGCTACCTGGACCTGTGCTTTGGCTGTGCTCTGGCTGTGCTGACAGTATCTCTGCCTGTACGAACTATGGACAGTATTCCTGCCTGCTGCCTGAATGATTGCTTTTGTTGTCGCTGACCTCATCCCTGCCTGCTGCCTGGACCGATGCTCTCCTCTGTGGACCACTGCACTACTAAAACAAACAGGTAATCTTTTGTTATTTGGTATGTGTATGCTATGTGTTAGATATATGAAGGGCCTTCAAAAATGTGATCGGTTTTAGAAAATTATATGTGCAATTTATGCTTGAAGAACGCCTGAAAGTGCTACTTCAATGTTAGGCCTCTGTATGTGGCCAGGCTGTGTAAAAGTCCCACACATTTGGTATCGCCATACTCAGGAGGAGTAGCGGAATGCATTTTGGGGTGTCATGTTTGCTATATATATGCTATGTGTTAGAAATATCTTATAAATGGACAACTTTGTGTAAAAAAAATGCATTTTCATTTTTTTTCCACATTTTCCAAAACCTTCTGGAAAAAAATGAACCGCTCAAAAGACTCATAATACTTCATAGATTATACGTTGGGGTGTGTGCTTTCCAAAATGGGGTCATTTTGTGGACAATTCCATTGTCCTGGTGCTCCAGGGCCTTCAAAAGTGTAATAGGTGGTTGAGAAAGGATTTGTGCAATTTATGCTTGTAGAACGCCTGAAAGTGCTACTTCAATGTTGGGCCTCTGTATGGGGCCAGGCTGTGTAAAAGTCCCACACATTTGGTATTGCCATACTCAGGAGGAGTAGCGGAATGCATTTTGGGGTGTCATGTTTGCTATGTATATGCTATGTGTTAGAAATATCTTATAAATGGACAACTTTGTGTAAAAAAAAAGCATTTTCATTTTTTTTCCACATTTTCCAAAACCTTTTGGAAAAAAATGAACCATTCAAAAGACTCATAATGCTTCATAGATTATACGTTGGGGTGTGTGCTTTCCAAAATGGGGTCATTTTGTGGACAATTCCATTGTCCTAATGCTCCAGGGCCTTCAAAAGTGTAATAGGTGGTTGAGAAAGGATTTGTGCAATTTATGCTTGTAGAACGCCTGAAAGTGCTACTTCAATGTTGGGCCTCTGTATGGGGCCAGGCTGTGTAAAAGTCACACACATTTGGTATTGCCATACTCAGGAGGAGTAGCGGAATGCATTTTGGGGTGTCATGTTTGCTATGTATATGCTATGTGTTAGAAATATCTTATAAATGGACAACTTTGTGTAAAAAAAAAGCATTTTCATTTTTTTTCCACATTTTCCAAAACCTTTTGGAAAAAAATGAACCATTCAAAAGACTCATAATGCTTCATAGATTATACGTTGGGGTGTGTGCTTTCCAAAATGGGGTCATTTTGTGGACAATTCCATTGTCCTAATGCTCCAGGGCCTTCAAAAGTGTAATAGGTGGTTGAGAAAGGATTTGTGCAATTTTTGCTTGTAGAACGCCTGAAAGAGCTACTTCAATGTTGGGCCTCTGTATGTGGCCAGGCTGTGTAAAAGTCCCACACATTTGGTATTGCCATACTCAGGAGGAGTAGCAGAATGTATTTTGGGGTGTAGTTGCAATTATGCATATGCTGTGTGAGAGAAATAACCTGTTAATATGACCAGTTTATGTAAAAAAAAAAAAAAAAATCTTAATTTTCCTAAGAATTGTGGGTAAAAAATACAACTTTAAAAAACTCACCATGCCTCTTAATAAATACCTTGGACTGTCTACTTTCCAAAAAGGGGTAATGTGGGGGGTATTTGTACTTTCCTGGCTTGATATTGTCTCAAGAAATGAGATTGGCCTTCAGTACATTAGGTGTGATCAGATGTGATCAATTTTCAGTGATTGGCACCATAGTTTGTAGACTCTATAACTTTCACAAAGACCAAATAATATACACTAATTTGGGTTATTTTTACAAAAGATATGTAGCAGTATTAATTTTGGCACAAATTTATGAAGAAAAATCACTTATTTGCAAAATTTCACAATATAAACTAAAAAAAAGTGTGTCTTTTTTCAAATTTTCGCTGTTTTTTTGCTTATAGCGCAAAAAATAAAAAACCCAGTGGCGATTAAATACCACCAAAAGAAAGCTCTATTTGTGAGAATAAAAGGATACAAATTTGGTTTGGATAAAGTGTAGCATGACTGACTAATTGTCATTCAAATTGTGAGAGCTCTGAAAGTTGAAAATTGGTCTGGGCGGGAAGGTGCATAAGTGCCTAGTATGGAAGTGGTTAAGAAAAGTGGACTGCATATTTACAACTTAAGGAACCTTTCCAGTGAACTTTGTATCTCTATATTTGGAATTGTGTGTGTTCTTTTCATGGTATATATTATTTGGAGGTTGCGCATTTATTTTTGCTTTTATATCTGTTCACGGCTGTCTATTTCAGCCTTTTTTATTGCAGCACCATTTCAGGGATTTCCTTGTCCTCATATATAAGTTTTTCACTATATATATATATATATATATATATATACACACACTTTATTATTTTTTTTTGAATGTATCACCGTTTTATCTTAGGGCAACCAGCTGGTGCAATCCCACTGGAATTAACCCTCTTATTACAGCATTTTGTAGGTTTTATTGATATATCACCTATTTTTCTTTGGGGGAAGCGCAAATAGAACACTGCTTTACACAATATATAAGGCTAGCCTGGGGTAGGGAGAGAGTAAGGAGAACTTATTCTTATATAAAGACCAAAGATACAGGGACTGGCCCACTACTAAGTTTGAGGGGGAGACATCTGTGGGGCGAATCGATTTGGCCCACAGTAGACCCGGGAGATAAAAGGGGGTTATGGATGTCTGTTTGAAGCGGAGCCAAGGG
The DNA here is from genome assembly GCA_029574335.1 of Rana kukunoris. Taxonomy (NCBI): domain Eukaryota; kingdom Metazoa; phylum Chordata; class Amphibia; order Anura; family Ranidae; genus Rana; species Rana kukunoris. Next base: position 75,937,872 of record CM056054.1, on the reverse strand, counting down.
ATACCGCTCGGGGGGGTGTGCCACTGAGCTAACTGCAGGAGCCTAGCAAAAAAATAATAAAGCCAGAGGTTAGGCAAACCCAAACCTCCCAGGGCCCTTGGTCTGTATACCATTAGCTTACCTAGACGTGGGTTTCTTATTACGCCAGACAAATTTATTCATAATCGCGTTGTAGCAGCTCCATTGTATGGTGGGGCACATACTGTAATTTGGGAGGGCTCTGAATAAAAATAGAAGTTTGGGGAGAACCGACATTTTAACCGCCTGGATCCTGCCCAAGAAAGTGATATGGTACGGGTTCCAAGTATGTAACAGTTGTCTGATGCGTATAAAAGCCGGTGGGTAGTTGGCCAGGTACATTTTGTGGAGCGAGGGGGCCAGTTTGATTCCTAGATATGATAAAGTCTGTGGTTCTATGGAGAAATTAAAATTAGATTGAAGAGAAGTAATAACATGTTGAGGGAGGTTTATGGGGAGGGCGGAGCATTTGGAGAGGTTAACCCCCAGACCCGAGATGTCCTGAAAGGTGCGTAAGGTGGAGATAAGGTTGGGGATCGAAACTAATGGGTCAGATAAGAATAAGAGGACATCGTCAGCGTATAAGTTCAGTTTAAACTCCTGATCACCCTTATTGTACCCCTTGATGTTGTGGTCTAGGCAGATTGAGCGGGCCAGGGGTTTGATGGCAAGGAGCGAATAAGAGCGGCGACAAGGGGCACCCCTGTCGCGTAATCCCTACCTAGTGTGAAGTAGTCAGAATTACAGCCCGGACCTAAACCTGTGGACAAAGGCCCCAGAGAAACCAAATTTAGCAAGGGTCAGTTCAAGGAATGGCCATAACACGCTATCGAAAGCCTTATGTATATCTAGGCCATGGGTCCTCAAACTACGGCCCTCCAGCTGTTCAGGAACTACAATTCCCATCATGCCCTAGTCATGTCTGTGAATGTCAGAGTTTTACAATGCCTCATGGGACTTGTAGTTCCGCAACAGCTGGAGGGCCGTAGTTTGAGGATCCCTGATCTAGGCTAAGAAGGAGTACCCTACGAGCGTGAATATCAGAATCTGAAATGAATTGGAGGCAAGCCTGATGTTATCCGTGATCTGTCTAGTTGGGATAAACCCTGTCTGATCAGGGGAGATTAGGGAGGTAATTATCCTAGAGAGTCGGTCGGCCAAAATACGGCCAAAGATCTTGAGATCAGTATTAATGACCGAAATCGGTCTATAGTTTTAGGAAGGGAATGATCCTTATTAGGCTTAGGTATCAGGGACATATTTGCAAGGAGCATGTCATCCGGAAAAACATGGCCTTGAAGAATATGATTAAAAAGGGATTTTAGGTGCGGAATGAGAGTATCTCTACATTTTTTGTAGTATGGGGCAGAATACCCATCGGGACCAGGGGATTTAGAGGGTTTTAATGATTTAATAACCAAGTATTTCAGACTTCGTGCAAACAACATTCAGCTCAAGTAGGTGTTCAGGTGTAAGAGCGGGAAGAGGCAAGTCATCTAACCAAGATTTAAGTGCGGGGTCAGGGGGAGAGGAGGGAGGGGAAAGAAGTGTTGTGTAGAATTTAGAAAAAATGTGTAAAACCTCAGAAGGGTTGGGAGACCAGGTGGCCATTGGGATTCCTTAATCTATAAGTGTGGGGGGGGGTTGAAGTGATTGATTAAGCTTCCTGGCAAACATGGTCAAGGTCGAATTACTGTGTAACAAAAACTTAGTCTTAGACCATCTCAGGGATCTTTCAGTCTGGTCAGAGAGTATCTTATCTAGCTCCAATCTACAGTTATTAATTCGTAGAAGCAGGTCAGGCGCGTGAGTGCGTGAGTGTAAATGATACAACCTGTCAAGCTCAGCAGAGAGTCTGGTGATATTAATCAATCTCTGTTTTTTCCTTTTAGCCGCTAGCTGGATAATGTGACCTCTCATAACCGCCTTATGGGCAGCCCATAGGACTGAGGGAGAAACATCCGATGTGTTATTGGTGGCAAAATACTCTGTCATAAGTTTAGTCAGCTGTGAGACTACAATAGGATCAGTGAGTAGGGATTAATTTAGCCTCCATCCCGCAACGGAGGGTCTAAGACCTATGTGAGAAATGTCCAAGGAGACCACCTGTTGGTCTGACCAAGGGCATGGGTGAATGGTCGCAGAGGTAGAGTTAGCAAGAAGTATGGGAGCGCAAAACAGGTAGTCCAGTCTGGAGTAGCTATCGTGGGGGTGTGAGTAAAAAGTGTACTCCCGCGCCCCACATTGTGAGCCCTCCAGGAGTCTACCAGATTGTTGCAAATATAATAATGACTTCAAGGTTTTGGGAAAAGCATTGGAGGCGCAGCCGACCCTGCTCCTATGGAGAGCCAAATGCGCCACCAGATTAAAGTCGCCACCCAGCAACAAGTGCGGTGAGCTGTATTTGTCCAAAATCTGAAAAAAAAATTTAAAGGTCGCTTGGGCATTATTGGGGGCATACACATTGGCTATCGTGACCCTCTTCCCTTGTAAGGAGCCCTGCAAAACAATAAATCTACTAGCCGGATCTCTATAGATATTCTCCAAATCAAACATCAAAATTGTTTTAATGAATATTGCCACTAGTGTTGCTCACGAATATTCGCATTGCGAATATTCGCTACGAATATTGCATATTCGAGTATTCGCGAATAACACGAATATCGCGGCGAATATTCGCTATTTCGAATATTCAAATTTTTTCTATTTTTTTTTTAGAACAGATCACATCCTAGAGATCCCCATCGACATCTAAAAGCATTGCTGGTATGATTAGAGACCTTGGGCCGAGTAGCTGCAGCGCTCATTTTATATTGCCGAAAAATCGCAATGCGATTATTCGGCAATAGCGATATTGCGCGATTATTTTATATTGTAATATATCACAAATATTCTGAGCCAATCAGAGTGCTCCATTCCGCATTTCTCGAAATTTCGCAATTATTTTGTATTGTAATATATCACGAATATTCTGAGCCAATCAGAGTGCTCCATTCCGCATTTCTCGAATATTCGCAATTATTTTATATTGTAATATATCACGAATATTCTGAGCCAATCAGAGTGCTCCATTCCGCATTTCTCGAATATTCGCAATTATTTTATATTGTAATATATCACGAATATTCTGAGCCAATCAGAGTGCTCCATTCCGCATTTCTCAAATATTCGCAATTATTTTATATTGTAATATATCACGAATATTCTGAGCCAATCAGAGTGCTCCTTCCGCATTTCTCGAATATTCGCAATTATTGTGTATTGTAATATATCACGAATATTCTGAGCCAATCAGAGTGCTCCTTCCGCATTTGCCGAATATTCGCAATTATTGTGTATTGTAATATATCACGAATATTCTGAGCCAATCAGAGTGCTCCTTCCGCATTTCTCGAATATTCGCAATTATTTTATATTGTAATATATCACAAATATTCTGAGCCAATCAGAGTGCTCCATTCCGCATTTCTCGAATATTCGCATTCGCAATTCGCAATTCGCAATTCGCATTCGCATTAGCGAAAATTCGCAATAATTTCATTTCCAAAAAATATCATGAATATTCGTATTTAGCGAATATATCTCGAATATTCGACTATATATTCGAGATATATCGCGAAATCGAATATGGCATATTCTGCTCAACACTAATTGCCACCCCTCGAGACTTGGCCTCAAAAGTTGTAAAATACCCGAGGCCAAAAGATCTATCAAAATATGTTAGGTGGTTATTTTCAGTGAAGTGAGTCTCCTGTAACATAATGATATCAGCTCTCAGGCGTAGAGTTGAGCGGACACCTGGATGTTCGGGTTCGGACCCCAACCTGAACTTTGAAAAAAAAGTTTGGGTTCGGGAACCGGACTTGATCCGAACTTGACCGCGAATCCGAACCCCATTGAAGTCAATGGGGACCCAAACTTTTGACTACTAAAATGTCTTTAAAAAACTAAGGGAAAGGGCTGAAAATGGCAGCAAAATGTCGGGAAGAGCATGGCAAGTACTCTGAAAATAAATGTGGATAGGGAAATAACTTAAAATAACATAAAAAAATAAAAATAAAAAATAAAATCATGTTGACCTAGGAGGACAATGTCCATATGTAGTAGGAGGTTGAGGTGGATGTGGCGGTGTAGGTGGAAGCGGCTGTGGAGGAGGAGGAGGAGGTAGCCAATACAGCAGGTTTTGGTTTTTAATTGATTTATTTTTTAAATTGGGGTAAACCCCAAAAGAGTGAGAAAGATCTAGGGTTGCTACCTCATCCCTTTAAACCTGAACACAGAGTAATCACACAGGTTATGGGGCTAATTTACTGTCGATAAGGCACCAAGTGAGTTTAATTAGCAGCGCCTTAATCAGCCAGAGAACCTGTGTAATTAATATGTTTTTGCTTTTAAAGGGATGAGATGGCAACCCTAGAAAGATCAGAAAAAAAAACAATGGCTGGGTAAGGCCGGCCCAGTGTCTATTCTGCACAAGGTACGGACAAGTCCTCTGGGATCCATGCCTGGTTCATTTTAATGAACGTGAACTTGTCCACATTGGCTCTGGACAGGCGGCTGCGCTTGTTTGTGATAATGCCCCCTGCCGTGCTAAATAGACGTTCAGGGCAGGCCAGCACCTCCAAGGCGTAAAGGGCAAGCTCAGGCCATGTGCCCAATTTGGAAACCCAGAAGTTTAAGGGGGCATAGCTGTCATTCAGTACGTGTAGGCGTGTGCACACATACTGCTCCACCATGTTGCTGAAATGCTGCCTCTTGCTAAAACGTTTCATATCAGCTGGTGGTGCTGTTTGTTGTGGCGTGCTGACAAAGCTTTTCCACATTTCGGCCATGCTAACCCTGCCTTCTGAGGTGCTGGCGGTGCCCCTGCTGCGTTGGCGACCTCTTCAGTCTCCTCTGCCTTTGCCTTGTGCTTCCACTGTGCCCCCGCTACCAGGTGGGAATTGCACTAGCAGCGCGTCTACCAGCGTGCGCTTGTACTCACGCATCTTGCGATCACGCTCCAGTGGGGGAATTAAGGACAGTACATTGTCCTTGTAACTAGGATACAGCAGCGTGGCCACCCAGTAATCAGCACCTGTTAAAATGTGCGAAACACGCTGGTCGTTGCGGAGACACTGCAGCATCGCTCATGTGTGCCAGGCTGCCCAGAGGCAACAAAAAGCTGTCCTCTGTGGGAGGTTTATCATCTGTGTCCTCTGTATCCCCCCAGCCACGCACCAGTGATGGCCATGAGCTGGTCTGGATGCCATCCTGGTGTAAACATGGTTCCTCCTCCTCCATGTCTTCCTCCTCCTCATCCTCCACCGCGTCATCCTACAGAACTGTGCCCTTGCTGGACAATTGTGTACCTGGCCTTTGTTGGTGCACGAACCCACCCTCAGAGCCAATTGTGAATGACTGCCCTAAAAGCCTTGGAAATTATCCCAATTCCTCCTCCTCCCCCTCCTGTGCCACATTCTCTTCCATCATCGCCCGTAGCGTTTTTTCAAGGAGGCATAGAACTGGGATAGTCACGCTGAGAGCGACGTCATCGGCACTGGCCATGTTGGTGGAGTACTTGAAACAGCACAACAAGGCACACAGGTCTCGCATGGAGGCCCAGTTATTGGTGGTGAAGTGGTTCTGTTCCGCAGAGTGACCCACGCGTCCATGCTGCAGCTGAAACTCCACTATCGCCTGCTGCTGCTCACACAGTCTGACCAGCATGTGCAAGGTGGAGTTCCACCTTGTGGGCACATCACATATGAGGCGGTGAGCAGGAAGGCCGAAGTTATGCTGCAGCGCTGACAGGCGAGCAGCAGCAGGGTGAGAACGCCGAAAGTGCGCACAGACGGCCCGCACTTTTTGCAGCAGCTGTGGCATATCAGGGTAAGTTTTCAGGAACCTCTGCACCACCAAATTCAGCACATGGCAAGGGATGTGCGTCAAACCGGCTACGCCCAGAGCTGCTACGAGATTTCGCCCCTTATCGCACACCACCATGCCCAGCTTGAGGCTCACTGACGCCAACCACTCATCGGTCTGATGTCCCTCAACAACTCCTGCGCGGTGTGTGGTTTTTTCCCAAAACAGGAACGTTTTAAAACTGCCTGCTGGCGTTTACCCATGGCTGTGCTGAAGTTGGTGGTGAATTTGTTACGCTGACTGAATGAGGAGGCGGTAGAGGATGAGGAAGTGGAGTAGGAGGAGTTAGGAACAGGAGGCAAACTGAAGCGCCCTGCAATCCTCGGTGGTGGAAGGACATGCGCCAAACTGCTATCCGCCTCAGGCCCAGCCGCCACTGAATTACCTAGTGCGCTGTTAGGGAGATAGGCCCTGTACACCCGGCAGAGAACCTCGACGGGCGGAACGATGTGTTCCGCCCGTCGAGGTTCTCGCCCGGCCGTCAGATTTGGCGACCATCCCGTCGGGAAGGGCGACCAGCCATTCATCCCGACGGGCCGTCGAGCAAATAGAGAACCTGCTCTCTATTTCGGCTCGACAGCATTCCCGACGGGATGCTCGCCGAATCCATACACACAACCGAGGTTCTCGGCAGAATCAGGATGCCAGCGAGGTTCTCGCTAGTTTCTGCCGAGAACCTCGGCCGTGTGTACGGGGCTATATAACGTCCCTGACCGTGCTTACTGGTCCATGTATCCGTAGTTAGGTGGACCTTGGCACAGATGGCATTGCGCAGTGCACACCTGAATTTGTCCCCCACTTGGTTGTGCAGGGAAGGGATGGCTCGCCTGGAAAAGTAGTGGCGGCTGGGCACGACGTACTGTGGGACAGCCAATGCCATCAGGCTTTTAAAACTCTGCGTCTCCACCAGACGGAATGACAGCATTTCAAAAGCCAGTATTTTGAAATGCTGGCATTCAGGGCCAGGGATCGTGGGTGGGTAGGGTGGTACTTCCTCTTCCGCTTCAGTGTTTGGGAGATAGAGAGCTAAATGCTTTCATGGGACATTGTGGAGATGTTTGGTGACCCAGGTGGTAGTGTTGCTTGCCGGTCCTCTAATTGAGGGGTGGCACTGTCACTAAAAAGGTGGATGGAGAGGCCTGAGACTGATGCAGAAGAGGAGCCAGAGACCTTTCTTGGTTTTTGAGGTGTCTACTCCACTGCACCCCGTGCTTTGCACTTAGATGCCTGGTCATGCAGGTTCTGCTCAGGTTGAGAACGTTTATGCCTCGCTTCAGGCTCTGATTGCACAACGTGCAAACCACTTGTGTCTTGTCATCAGCACATTGTGTGAAGAACTGCCACGCTAGGGAAATCCTTGGATCTGGCTTTGGTGTGCTCGGTCCCTTGCTGTGTTAGGCAGGAGCAGGCGTACTGTCTAGGGGACGGACGCTCTGCTTTGGCACCCTGCCCCCTCTTCTGCTGTGCTGGTGGCTCTGTGCGACCACCGCCTCTTCCTCCGAACTACATGGGTCACCTGCATGAGGTTGATTCCATGTCGGGTCGAGGACCTCCTCGTCCTCCACATCATCTTCCACCCAGTCTTCACCACTGCCCTCCTTGTCGGTCTGCACAATTGCAAAAGCACCAGCAGTTGGCAACTGTGTTTCATCATCATCCAAGACGTGCTGTGATGGTCCCCCATGTACTCATCTTGAAATATAAGTGGTTGGGCATCAGTGCACTCAATATCTTCCCCTTCTGGGGCTGGGCTAGGTAGATGGCCCTGGGAACACATGCTAACAGACTCACCAAAAAGCAGAAGAGACTGCTGCATGATTTGGGGCTCAGACTGCTTGGCTGATTTGCAAGGGGGTGAGGTGAAAGACTGATGGTGGACATCGGCTGCAGGCGCCAACTCTGAACTTTCAGCACAAGACTGGTTGGGAGACAATGTGAAGGATCTGGAGGCACTGTCAGCAACCCAATCTACTACCGCCTGTTCTGCTCCTGGCCTCAACATTCGTAGAGCTGGATTAGGCCCGACCAAATACCGCTGCAGGCTCTGTCGCCTACTCACACCTGAGAAAGGTGTTTCACTTGTGCGTGTAGCTGGCACAGATTTACCACGTCCTCTCCCTGTAACAGGAGCTCCACCAGCAGCACCACGACCGTGGCCACGTCCCTTATTTGACGTTTTCCTCATATCTCTCAAATGTAGGATGTTGCCCTAAATGGGTGTTTTTTTAAATACAACAGTAGTGTAATATGGTGTAATATGCAGAGATTCACCTATATAATTCTTTCCATATAGCAAGAAGCAGGAACCTAGCCTTAAACAATGTACTGCACAGACAGTATATCACAGGGGACAGGTGGAGTGCTGGTGAAATATGCAGAGATTCACCTATATATTTCTCTCCCTATAGCAAGAAGCAGGAACCTAGCCCTAAACAATGTACTGCACAGACAGTATATCACAGGGGACAGGTGGAGTGCTGGTGAAATATGCAGATTCACCTATATAATTCTTTCCCTATAGCAAGAAGGAGGAACCTAGTCCTAAACAATGTACTGCACAGACAGTATATCACAGGGGACAGGTGCAGTGCTGGTGAAATATGCAGAGAGTCACCTATATATTTCTGTCCCTATAGCAAATAGCAGGAACCTGTCCCTAAACAATGTACTGGACACACGCAGTATATCACAGGTGACAGGTGCAGTGCTGGGGAAATATGCACTCACCTTATAAACTATAAGATGCAGATCTCACAAAAATAAAAACAGTGCTGGTGTAGATTTCTCAAGCAGGATAATCCTATCTAACACTCTCCCTCAATCAGCAGCAAACCTGTCCCTACCCTAGCTAAAGCAGACTGACGAGCCCTAAACGATGTAATGCACAGTCCCTAAACGATAAGATGCAGATCTCACAGAAAGAAACAGTGCTGGAGTAGATTTCTGAAGCAGGATAATCCTATCTAACTCTGTCCCTTAATCAGCAGCAGCCTGTCCCTACCCTAGCTAAAGCAGAGTGACAAGCTGTGCTGTGTGCCTCTATCTCATATAGAGGCTGTTTTTGCAAAGTGATTGCTGCTCCCCTGGGTGGCAATCAGCACCCTTAGTAATATAAGTGCCACGTCCTACTATATTGGAGAAGTTTGTGTGGGAAAGAAATGGACTTTCTAGTCCATTTTTTTTTAAAAAATAGAAAAGTAATTTTAATTTTTATAAAAATACATAAATACAGTACATCAATGACCACACCTATTGATGTGTCCTGTATGTTAAAAGACAATAGCATATACAGCAATATACATTGTGATGTCAAGAAAAAAGCGAAACATTAGATTTCTACTGTAGTATACAATACAGAGCAGGTTCAGGGTTGATCCAACCCAAAGGAGACTGCTTGGTGTATCGCTGAGTAGTTTCTATTCAGATCCTGACATTCATGGGATTTCTCTTGGAGTTGCTCTACATATTTCATGGTTTGCCCACTTCATCGGGAGCATAGAGAAATAAACTGCACAAATAAAACGAAAAAATACAGTAAACAAACAATATCAAAAAACACATATAGTTCATCGTTCGCCCATCACTGGATGGGTCAAGGAATGTGCTGATAAACTTACCAAAAACATTAATGGCATATAGAAAACAGGGGAGATTGGTTGCGATTGCCCAATGAGAGCCGAGAAAGACCGTTGGTGTTCCCAAAGAGGGAGCAACGTTGCTGTTTAGATGGTCAGGAATAGGCAGTGCGAGAACCCTGATGTCTCCGAGATAAAGCCAGCCCCCGCCCGAAGGGGGTGCTATATCACCTATACAACAATTGGGAGATGTGATGGTTTGGTACAACTCTAAGATTGTAGCCAAAAGATGGCTGTCTGACACGCTCGTCATTGTTTTCGGGAGCTGGCCGTTTTGAGCCTCAACATGCAGAGAAATTAGTAGAGTGGATGACCAAGCCGTCCTCATCCTCCTCATCCTCTCTCACCCAGGCTGAGCTTAGTTTATCTTGCAAAGCAGCTGCCAAGGCGTCCTCTTCATTGTGCACAATGGCATCACACAATCCTTCCCTAGTCCCACATGTCCTCCTGAGGAGTCCCCCGAACTGTTTCAACACAGTGTTGGGTACATGCTACTTGAAGATGTGCAGCGTTTTGAAGGCTCCGATGATGGAACACAGATAGAGGAAGGCATTGATGTGAGCCCAGGGAGAGGGGGTGGCCGAGAGGGACAGCAATCTGGCAGTGATGTTCCCCCAGCTGCAGCATACTGCCAGGTTTTTGACAGTGATGAGGAGGGAGGGGATGATGAGGTCACTGACTCTACCTGGGTGCCTGATAGGAGAGAGGAGGAGGAGGAGGACGAGGCACAGGCACATCTCCAAAGAGGCAGGATGCCCTCCAGGGGTCAGCTTAAGGGCAGCACACCAACTGCATTACGTGGCACATCTTCGCATGGCATTGCGGTGTCTCAACGGTACAGCAAAAGTTCTTTGGTGTGGGCCTTTTTTGAAACATGCTTGTCAAGACATATGTCGACCTGCCATGCAGCTCGTTGGCAAGCATACAAGAAAGACTCACACCAAAGACCAAAGCGGACCTCCCCTTGCCCTTCTGTGACCTCCAACCCCAGTAGACCCCCAGTCCTCTCTGAAGCCTGCACTGAAGTTGTAGAAATAGGTGTGTCACAACCTAGTAGTGGTAGTACATGCAGGCAATCTAATGATAGTACCAGACAAATTTCCCTGCCCCAGCTTCTGCAGCGCCGAAAGAAGTACACTCCCAGCCATCCACAAGCCCAGCGGTTGAATGCTAGCTTAGCAAAATTGCTAGCACTTCAACTGCTACCTTTTCAATTGGTAGATTCTGCCCCCTTCTGTGAGTTTGTGGAATGTGCAGTACCTCAGTGGCAAGTACCAAAACGCCACTTTTTCTCAAGGAAGGCGATTCCGGCTCTCTACCGGCATGTGGAAGGCAATGTCCATGCCTCGCTGGACAGGGCAGTCAGTGGTAAGGTGCATCTTACCGCTGACTCATGGTCCAGCAGGCATGGACAGGGACGTTACCTGTCTTTTACGGCCCATTGGGTGACTCTGCTGGCAGCTGGGAAGGACGCAGGGCAAGGTACAGTCGTTTTGGAGGTTGTTCCGCCACCACGCCTCCAAAACACTACTACTGCTTGTGACACACCTCTCTCCTCCACCCCCCCTCTTCGTCTTCCTCTGTGGCCTCTTCCTGTGCTGATGTTTCCTCAGAACCAGCCGTGCTCCGTAGGCGTACAAGAGGCTACGCAGGAATGCAGGCCAAGAGATGCCATGCGGTGCTAGAGCTGGTGTGCTTGGGAGACAGGAGCCACACTGGGGAAGAGGTTCTTTCAGCTCTGCAGGGGCAGGCTCAGAGGTGGTTGACGCCACGCCAGCTGAAGCCTGGAATGGTGGTCAGTGATAATGGCACCAACCTCCTCTCTGCCCTGCGACAGGGAAAACTCACCCACGTGCCCTGTTTTGCGCATGTCCTGAATTTGGTGGTGCAGCGGTTCTTGGGCAGGTACCCGGGCTTACAGGATGTCCTGAAGCAGGCCAGGAAAGTCTGTGTGCATTTCCGGAGGTCATATAATGCCCCTGCTCGGCTGACAGACCTCCAAAGGGAATACAACCTGCCCAAGAACCGCCTAATCTGTGACATGCCCACCAGATGGAACTCTACGTTGGCCATGCTGCAGCGGCTGCACACGCAGCAGCGGGCCATCAATGAGTACCTGTGCCAATATGGCAGCAGAACTGGGTCAGGGCAGCTATTTTTTTCCCCACGCCACTCAGATCAGGGATGCATGCACTGTCCTGTCACCATTTGAGGAGGCCACGAGGATGGTGAGCAGTGACAGTGCATGCATCAGTGAGACTGTCCCTCTTATTCACATGTTGGAGCACACGCTACGTGGAATAATGGACAGGGCCCTTGAGGCAGAACAGAGGGAGGAAGAGGAGGACTTCCTTACCTCTCAAGGCCCCCTTTACCCAGACAGTGGGCCTGCTTGCCCACCTAGCACACAGGAAGAGGAGGAGGAGGAGGATGATTGTATCAGCAGCATGGAGGTGGAGCCTAGCACTCAGCAGCAGCAGTCTTCAAGGGATCATTTACAGTCCCAAGGAACACGTGGACTTTTACGTGGCTGGGATGAGGTGCCTGTGGATCCTGTCATCCTCAGTGACCCAAAGTACTGTGCCCCGAATGCCTCTGCAAACCTACGCTGCATGGCCTCCCTGATCCTGCAAAGCCTGCGTAAGGATCCTCGTGTACGTGCTATCAAGTAGACGGATCATTACTGGCTGGAGACTCTCCTTGATCCATGTTACAAGAGTAAGGTTGCGGACCTTATGTTGCCATCGCAGAGGGAGCAGAAAATGAAACTTCTGCAGGAGGCCTTGCAGAAGGGTCTGTGCGATGCATTCCCAGAACCGGGGGAATTACCAAAACCTGGCTCTGGATGAAGTCTTGCTGAGGCTTCGGTGAGTCGGAGAAGGTGGCCGTCTGACCGATGCCTTTAGACAGTTTTTTATATTTAAAATGTTTATTGAAGTTTGCAGAGGAATACATGGCCAATCAGTACATGGTAAAAACAGATCACCAAAACAAACAGTCGTATTACAATTTGAAATTGTTAAATGGGGGTCTGTTCCTTGCAAGAATTACTAGGGGGTTAGAGCGCATGCGTATTAGGGTGACCAAGAGACCTCCTGGGGCCAGCTCCCCTGCCAACCCACCTCCTCACCCCTCTGGGATTAAACTGTGCGGAGGGCGTCGGAGAGGATCCCTGCCCAACATGCGCGACCAGAAGCAAAACTTGTAAGAGAGTAGTATAAATGGAGGAACAGCCCATATGGGAAGAGTACTGTACTGGTATGTGGCCAACTAAAACAAAACAAACAGATACAACAATCGTGGGAGAGACCTAGACTGGGCTTGGAAGAGCCATTGGGGCATAGAAGAAGAACAAGGCCCAAGGGTAGGTCCCCCCTGGCGTGGGGGGGTAAGGGTGGGAAACCGGGGAAGTGGTAGGGAGAGAAAGAAAGAGATACATGCGAAGAGAGGAGAGAGGCGCATCGGCGGTCTGCTATTACTGTGTATACCCAGGAAGGTCAACTGGACAGGTAAATGGAGTTTCCAATCCCCATATAATTAGCCCAAGGTTCCCATATCTCCCTAAATTGAGGGGAAGTGTCCAGAATAGAACTCATCATTTTCTCTTGGGACATAATCCAGAAAATCTTTCTTTTAGCTGCTGTGATAGAGACCTTGGGGCATTTCCATGACCTGGCCAAGGTGAGTTTAGCCCCCAAGAGGATAAAGAATATAAGTTTACGAGTTGACTTTGGGGCCCTGGTAGGGAGGTGGTTGAGGAGGGCCGTCGAAGGGGACCTGGGGATGACAAGTCCGGTGATTTTGGATGCTATGTGGAAAATTTTAGTCCAAAAACTTCTAATTTTAGGGCACTCCCACCAGACGTGCAGCATGGAGCCCCTCAACTGGCACCCCCTAAAACACAAGGGGGAAGTCGAAGGGTACATGGCCGCAAGCCGGGTAGGGGTGAGGTACCACCTGGTGAAGACTTTTAGATTGGCCTCAACAAGTGAAATATTGAGGACACCCTTAAACGAGGATCCCACAGCTTTGTGCCAAGTTTCTAGGTCCCAGTTCAACTGTAAATCCTCCTCCCAGGCTAACATGTAGGGTGCTTTCTGCGTATCCCTGGCCAGTGACGAGTAGATTATGGAGATCCCCCCCCTTTGCTACAAAAGGTCTCCACACCAATGTTCATACGGTGTGAGTTGGGGAGGGGCAGGTTTCGTGGCCCAGATGGAATGAAGAAAGTGGGATATTTGATGGGACCTGAATCCCTCCGATGGGGGTAGTTTGAGAGTCTTAACCCTTGTCCAGCCACCATGCAAATGCCCTGATGTCCATTTCAGGAGGGAAGTCGGGGTTATGAAAGATGTGACTCAGGGGTTTACAGGGGGAGACCAAGGAAGGGTCATGTTTAAGCTTGTCCCAGATTGCAAACGTGTGAGATAAAGATGGGCAAAGAATGGGGGGTCTAGCCCTAGGTGGGCACCATAGGAGAAAGTCAAGGATGAAGGTAGGCACCGCTTGCCTCTCCATGTCCACCCAATCAGGTTTGGCGGATTTGCTATAGACCGTGGAGATCTGGGCAAGTCTAGCCGCTTGATAGTACCAGAGTAAGTTGGGTAGTCCCAGTCCCCCCCTGTGTCTGAGTCTGAAAAGAGTGTGCTTAGCTAGGCGGTGGCCCGACTGTCCCCATATAAATTTGATAACCTTGCTTTGGAACGAGTCTAAATGGTCCTTCCTGATTGAGATCGGGAGCGCGTGAAAGAGGTAAAGGAGCCGCGGGAGCAGGGTTATTTTCACGGAGTTTATCCTTCCTAGCCAAGAGAGTCGGTGCGGTTGCCATTGTTTAAGATCAAGTCCCAATTTTTTGTAAATGGGGGATAGTTGGCCAGGTATAATTGTTCAAATTTGGGGGTCAAGTTGATTCCTAGGTAGCGAATGGAGGTGTCGCTCCATTGAAAGCGAAAGGAGTCCTTCAACCGAGCCGCTAGGGGCCCTGGGAGGGAGATGTTGAGGGCCATAGACTTGGCGTAGTTGACCCTTAAACCTGACATGGACGCGAAGTTCTCAAGTGTTTTACATATCACTGGCAGGGATGTGGAGGGTGAGGTGACAAAGACAAATTGACTACAGAGATTTTAATAGGATCACAATTAAGAATCGCTATCCACTCTCACTCATTCCAGAAATGCTTGAGAGACTCCGCTCCGCCAAACTCTTTACCAAATTAGATTTACGGGGGGCATACAACCTTGTCCGCATTCGTCCCGGGGATGAATATAAAACTGCCTTCAGAACCAGATATCGACATTTTGAGTCTTTGGTCATGCCCTTTGGGCTTTGCAATACTCCTGCAACTTTTCAACATTTTATTAATGATGTTTTTCGAGATTTGCTTGATCAGTTTGTAATAGCATACTTGGATGACATTCTCATTTTCTCTGAAGAACACTGCAAGCATGTCTGTATTGTTTGAGAGATTAAGGCGGAATAAACTTTACATCAAACTAGAAAAATGCGAGTTTAAACAAACTCAGATCCAGTTCTTGGGATACATAATCTCTTCTGAAGGGGTAAGCATGGATCCTGATAAGATCAAAGCAGTGGTGGATTGGCCTGTCCCTAGAAATGTTAAGGAGATACAGCGATTTGTTGGATTTGCCAACTTTTACAGAAGATTTATAAGGAATTTCTCCAAGGTAATTGCTCCAATTACAGAGCTGACAAAGAAAGGGATGCCCTTGTTGTGGTCACCTGAGGCACAGGCTGCCTTTAATAAACTTAAAACTCTCTTCAATTCTGCGCCAATACTGGTACATCCAGATCCAGAACTACCTTTCATCGTAGAAGTTGATGCTTCTAATTCTACTGTGGGAGCTATCCTTTCTCAGCGAATTGGAGAAAAAATGCAGCTTCATCCTTGCGCTTATTTCTTTCGAGTGATGTCTTCTGCCGAGAGGAATTATGACATTGGAAACAAGGAGCTGCTGGCAATAAAGGAAGCATTTTCTGAGTGGAGGCATCTGCTGGAAGGGGCTAAGCATCCTGTAACCATTCTCAGCGATCATAGAAATTTAGAATTTATTAGGTCTGCTAAAAGGTTGTCATCTAGACAAGCACGTTGGACCCTTTTCTTCTCCAGGTTCAATTTTGTTATCTTGTACCGCCCTGGTCCAAGGAATGGTAAAGCTGATGCCCTATCACAAATGTTGCCTGGGCTCCTCCAGGAAAGAAACTCTGAATGTACATTCCTGCCTCAAAAGAACTTTCTAGGGGCCACAAGTTCAAAGACATTTGTTAATCTCCTCAAGGAGGGGTATGAGAATGACCAACTTCTTAATAATCCTCCTAAAGACATTAACCTCAAGTACAACAATGGTTTTTGGACTCAAGCACATTGCCTCTATGTACCTGAATCAGTTTGGGTAGAATCCCTTGGGTTGGTACACGACTCTAATCTTGCTGGTCATTTGGGGATTTCTAAGACCGAAGAACTCTTATCACGTTTCTTTTGGTGGCCTGGGTACAAGAAAGATGTAAAGAGATATGTGGCTTCATGTATAACCTGTGCTCGCAATAAGACACCCCGATCTTCTCCTCTGGGGTTACTTCTACCACTGCCTGTTCCATCAAGACCATGGGGGTCAATTTCTATGGACTTTGTGGTCGACCTTCCTCTTTCGAAAGGGATGACCACCATTCTGGTAGTCGTTGACCGTCTCACTAAGATGGCTAATTTTATTCCAGTTAAGGGGGTACCCTCTGCCGAACACACTGCTGAGGTAATGGTTAGAGAAGTTTTTAAACTTCATGGAATTCCTGATGATGTGGTGTCTGACAGAGGAGTATAGTTGACCTCAAAATTTTGGAAAGGTTTTTGCTCAGCTTTGGGTGTAACAATTATTCTGTCCTCAGCTTTTCATCCACAGTCTAATGGTCAAACCGAGAGGACCAATCAATCTCTGGAGCAATACCTTAGATGTTTCGTGAGTTATCTCCAGGATGACAAGGTGGACTACCTTCCTACAGCAGAGTTTGCTTATAATAACTCTAAACATAGCTCCACTTCCCAAAGCCCATTTTTCCTAAACACCAGGTATCATCCAGTTTTTATTCCTGATCTCCCTATCTCAAATTCAATTCCTGCTGTTACCAACAGACTAACTTCATTACATGAGATCCAGGAGAAATTGACCGATACATTGAAGGAGGCGCAGGAATATTACAAGAAGGCTGCTGAAAGACACTGTAGGTCTATTACCACCTTTCAGGTAGGTGACAAAGTTTTGTTATCTACCAAAAATTTAAAGGTTCAGGTTCCATGTGCTAAGTTGGGTCAAAAGTTTATTGGACCTTTTGAGATTTCTGCTCAAATCAACCCTGTCACTTTTCGCCTAAAGCTTCCTAAAAATATGAAGATTCACCCTGTTTTTCATATATCACTATTCAAACAGTTTCATAAAAAAAAACCTTTTCTGGAAGAATTTATCCTCCTCCTCCACCTGTTGAGGTACAGGGTGAAGAAGAATTTGTGGTGGGAAAAATTCTTGACTCCGGGATCTCTAGGAACAAACTGCAATATTTGGTTCAATGGGAAGGCTATGGGCCAGAAGAAAATTCTTGGGAGCCTGCTAAGAATGTCCATGCCCCTAGATTAACAAGAGAAGTCCACCAGAGGTTTCCTCAGAAACCTTGCCCTAAGATGTCCAGTGGATGTCCTGGGAGGAGGGGAGTACAGTTAGGACCTGGACTTGAACCTGGGACTTCAGCTGTGTCTAGCAGTGAACCTTCTCACTGAGCTATCTGGGATGCTGGACAGCTCCCTGTCTGATCTGCTGAACTAACCTGTCTGATCTGTTGGACATTCCTGCCCTGTCTTGATTGCCTTGAACCTTGAACCCTTTGCTCCTCCCATGAACTTCCTATAAAAGCCATGTCCCTGCACTTCCTGGTTGCCAGAATATTGTGCTATCTCCAGCCTGTATCCCGCTCCTGTCTTCCCTGCTGCCGTCCATATTTTTTACTGCTCGTTATCGACCCTTGGCTTGTTCATCGACTACGCTTCTGCTTGATCCCAACCTGCAAATACTCATTACCGACCTTTTGGCTTGTTTACCGACCACGCTTCTGTTTGATCCTTACCTGCTCATCCGCTATTGCACCCCGGCTTGCTCACCTCCCGGTGGGGTGATCCTGAGGACTGCGACCTGGTGCTAACACGCACCAAATTCCATCTCCACCTTCAGGAGCTCTGGTGAACACCGGTAAGCGCTTAGACTCCGCACCTCAGATGACCCTGTATCATCTGCCAGAAGTGACTGTCTGTACACCTGTCATCAACTGCTATAGCTACTGGCCTCTGAGCTTGACTCCAGACCGTGACAGTAACGAGCCATCGCGGGTGAACGGCAATGCCAGGACCAGGGGCGAGTGGGGGACGCTGACCATGAAGGGGTACTCCAGACCAAATTAAAAAAAATGGCGTGGGTTCCCCTCCAGGTGTATACCAGGCCCTTAGGTTTGGTCTGGAACGTAAGGGGTTAAACCTACGCTGAAAAAAACGGCGTGGGGGTTCCCCCCAAGATCCAGACCAGACCCTTATCCAAGCTCGCAGTCTGGCCAGACAGGAATGGGGGTGGGGACGAGCGAGCACCCCCCCCTCCTGAGCCGTACCAGACCGCATGCCCTCAACATTGGGAAGTGTGTGCTTTGGGGCAGGGGGCCACTTCCCCTCCACCCCAAAGCACTCTTGTCTCCATGTCGATGCGGACAAGGGCCTCTTCCCGACAACCCTGGCCATTGGTTGTCGGGGTCTGCGGGCGGGGGGCTTATCAGAATCTAGGAATCAGTGACCATGCCCTATGCCTATATAAGTCGATTCGCACCGCTCAGGCGGCATTACAGCGGGAGACCTCATCGTGTCAACATCGAATGGAACATAAGAAGGAAGAAGACAGTGGAGAGAAGCCCTGGCCCCCGCGGAGGAGCCAGGCAGAAGAGGGCAGCGGAGAAGCCCGGGGGGTGGCGTACCCCCCGGGAGAAAACTACGAAGTCCAAGGCCCCCCAATGTAAAAGAGCTTAAAGGGGTGGAGCCCCGGCGGAAGGCAACAGAGAAGCCCGGGGGGTGGCACCCCCTGGCAGAAAATGGCAAAGCCCGGGGCCCCGGCAGAAGAGAGAAGACCGGGCCTACACCCCCCTTGTAAAAGAGCTTAAAGAAAACCCCCCAGCTGACTAATAAATTACTACAAAAATGTGTGTGGTGTTTTTTTTTACTTTACATTTTTCCCCCAGGTGAATGGGTAGGGGTACCGTGTACCCCCATACTTATTCACATAGGGTGGGGGGCCGGCATCTGGGGGCTTCCAGACTATGATAAGCCCCCGCCCGCATACCCCGACAACCAATGGCCAGGGTTGTCGGGAAGAGGCCCTTGTCCCTATCGACATGGGGACAAGAGTGCTTTGTGGTGGGGGGGGGGGGCAGTATTTACCAAGATTTTCCCGGCGTAGTGGAGCGGCGTGCGTGAATGGACGAAATTGCCGTGTAAGCATGCGCAGTATGCAAATAAACTTACCCGAGTGTTTAGGCGTACTTACCGCGTACATCGATGTTTTCAGAAAAATCACTTTCACTTTCAATTCGGCCCGTAAATGTTAAACAAACACATGTCACTACAACTCCCCACATCCCCCCCTAATAAACTCCCGCTCAAACCCCTTTTATTTACATTTCTAAATGCCGTGCGCCAGGTCTATAGAGGTGCACCATGCGCCCTATCCTTGGCGGACTAGGCATTATAGTATATAAAGAAATGTGCTGCTATAGCAGCGCATTTCTTTAGTACATGACAAAACGGCCGTTACTCCTGCCTTTGCTCCATGAATCATGGTGCAAAGGCTTGGTAAATCAGCCCCAAAGTCTCCACCAATTCTGTAAGCTTGAGAAAAAAAAAAAGAAGAAGAATAATACACAGAACTTACCTCCAACTAAGGTTGTCATGGTAGACAACTCTAATTGTTTTATTTATGGTACAATATATTTTGTATAATGGGAGCTTCTAATGTTAAACAGTACTACATTTTTATTGAGATATCAACAATAACATTGTTGGCACAGCATGCTTTACCATCAACAATTCTGATATACCTATTCTGGCATTTAATCCTCTATCTGCCTCTGTCACCACCAGCACATCTGACCATAGACCTGCCTGCAAAGCCCTCTAAGACAAAGTTTGCTAGAGTTTAACTTTAAACCCAAACTGCATATTTTCATTTCATTTTAATTCATACAAACAGCATTACAGTTCATCACCCATGATACAAGCGGTTTGGCTGTTAATATTGTGACAATTAGTGCCATAATATGTTACTGATCATACGCAATTCATTGTACATGTTTCTGTGATGTTGTTATTGTCCGTGACCATATACAGAAAATAAGGGCACAATGGCAGCATGTTATTTTTTTCCAGATCAAAATAGGAGTCAGTGGGGAGCTGTCTGTATTAAATGCACAGATCGCATACAATTTCCAGTAATTGGATTGGAAAATGCCTCACAATCACCTTCATTGTATAGATTTTTTACATGTACAATTGTGCCTTAGCTACCAGGTCATTTGGTGTAGAAGATAAATGCTAGAATGTTCATGTTTAATTAAATTGTATCTTTTTTTGTTACATTATCTCCTCAATTTTCTTGGGACAAAGGAAAGAACAGAGAATAACCTCCCCAGAAAAGCATTCTATTTGAATGTCAACACTACAATTCCTGGCTTTAAAAAAAGGGGGGGGGGGTATAGGCAGTGCACCACAGTATGATCAGAATCCATCTATGGACTGCCCTGTCACCTGCTTCACAGTGAGACTTTCTCTTCTATGAACGTATAATAATTTACTGTACATTTCTCAGAAGACAAAAAGGTAAGTCAGTGCCAAACAATGGAATGTGAGAACTGCTCGTAAAGAATTCCTTAGCATACAATTTACTTTCAAAGAAAAAAGGCTTATCATCCTCATGGGACAAATAAAAAGAAAATTGTATGAAATTTAAGAGAATATATGCACTTTTAAGCATAGGCTGTTATAACTATGAAGCTTACTAGGCAAATGGTTTTAATTCTAACAATTATTCATACTTCCTCTTCTTCTTCTCCAGATGATTAATAACACGTCAGAAGATGAAAATGGTTAAAACAATCAAAGATGAATAAAAAAATAATACAGTCCAAAATTATTAGCTTAGCAGATACCGTGCATGCAGTATTATGGTTCATTTTGCTGGATGTAATTAGTAAGTCTTTGTACGATTTATCATTTAACAAAATCACATTCTTTCTTAAAGTAACTTTGGATTTCCTAAACCACATATTTAAGTAGGCTTATTATTAGGTAAAGAGAGAAGCATATTAACCTGTAACCAGTTGAAATTCACATTACTGTTTGCTGTGCTGCCTTTTCTTTAACCAATTGA
The DNA here is from genome assembly GCA_029574335.1 of Rana kukunoris. Lineage (NCBI taxonomy): Eukaryota > Metazoa > Chordata > Amphibia > Anura > Ranidae > Rana > Rana kukunoris. The sequence continues at coordinate 75,916,853 of CM056054.1, read as the reverse complement.
CTACTGGGCACTTAAACCCACTTAATAACCAGACCAATTTTCAGCTTTCGGTGCTCTCACATTTTGAATGACAATAACTCAGTCATACAACATTGTAACCAAATGAAATTTTTGTCCTTTTTTTCCCCACAAATAGAGCTTTCTTTTGGTGGTATTTTATCACCTCTGCGGTTTTTTTTTTTTTTTCACTATAAATGAAAAAATAGAAAATGTTGTAAAAAAATCAATTTTTCTATTATAACATTTTGCAAAAAAGTACATTTTCTTCATAAACTTGGCCTAAAATGTATACTGCTACATACCTTTGGTAACAAAACAATTTTTTTTATAGATATTATAGGAAGTTATAGGGTCTAAAAGCTACAGTATGGTACAAATTACTGAAAATTTATCAATTTGATCACACCTGATGTACTGACAGCCTCTCTCATCTCTTGAGATCCTAACATGCCAGAAAAGTACAAATTCCCCCCAAATGACCCCTTTTTGGAAAGAAGACATTCCAAGGTATTTAGAAAGAGGCCTGGTGAGTTTTTTGAAGTTGTCATTTTTCCCACAATTCTTTGCAAAATCAAGATTTTTTTCATTTTTATTTTCTTTCCACAAAATTTTCATATTAGCGGGTTATTTCTCACACACAGCATATGCATACCACAAATTACACCCCAAAACACATTCTGCTATTCCTCCCGAGTATGGCGATACCCCATGTGTGAGACTTTTACACAGCATGGCCACATACAGAGGCCCAACATGCAGGGAGCACCATCAGGCGTTCTGGAACGCCCAGACCAATTCTGACATTTCTCTCCTACATGTAAAAATCAACACTTATTTGCTAGAAAATTACATAGAACCCCAAAACATTATATATGCTTTTTTAGCCTAGAGAATACAATGGCGGTTGTTGCAACTTTTTATCGCGCATGGTATTTGCACAGCAATTTTTCGAACACATTTTTTTTGGAAATAAAACAGTTTTGTGCTTTTAAAAAAAAAACATTAAATTTAGCCCAATGTTTTTGCATAATATTAAAGATGAAGTTACGCCGAGTAAATAGATACCCAACATGTCACCCTTCAATATTGCACACGCTCGTGGAATGGCGCCAAACTTTGCGACTTAAAAATCCCCATAGGTGACGCTTTAAATATTTTTACTGGTTACATCATTTTAGTTGGAGAGGAGGTCTAGGGCCAAAATGATTGCTCTCGCTCTAACGTTCGCAGCGATACCTCACATGTGTGGTTTGAACACCGTTTTCATATGTGGGCGGGACTTGCGTATGCGTTCGCTTCTGCATGCGAGCTCACGGGGACAGGGGTGCTGTATGCCCAGAGTATTGCGGAGTATGCCCAGAGTATTGCAGAGTATGCCCAGAGTATTGCGGAGTATGCCCAGAGTATTGCGGAGTATTGCCCCCCAGAGTATTGCCCCCCCAGAGTATTGCCCCCCCAGAGTATTGCCCCCCCCCAGAGTATTGCCCCCCAGAGTATTGCCCCCCCAGAGTATTGCCCCCCAGAGTATTTCCCCGCATTGCAGAGTATTGCAGCAGGGATGGCTGAGGAGGGAGGGATGGATGGATCTGTGACTGCATTTGTCACAGATCCAGCCCACAGCACTGCCGCTGACATCCGCTCCCTCCCCTCTCCTCTCACACTGTACCGATCGGTACAGAGAGAGGAGGGAGGAACCGTCATTGGACGGCGCGATCACGTGGTAAACCGCCGCTATCAGCGGCGATTTACCGTGATCCGTGACCCGCCGGGTCCTCTGGATCCGGCAGTCACGGACATTCCCGTGTGCGCGCCCCAGGGGGCGCGCGGGAGCGCGACTCTGGAATCACGTTATATAACGTGATCCCAGAGTTAAGCAACCACCTTGCCGCCGTTATTTTTCGGCAGGTGGTTGCTAAGTGGTTAAAAAAAGAGGAAAGTCAACCTCAAAAACAAAATAAATATTTACCTGCGTCTGCTTTTTTTGTGTGGATTCTCTACATGGAAATACAATTTAAACAATTTTCATCTGTAGTAGGAAATGTTATAAAAAATATTCTTCTATGGGTTCAGGCAAAGCCAGTAGCTATGTAATATAGTCGTATACAGCATTGAACAATTTTCCATCAACAATTTAAAGCTGAAATCTGGACACAAAAACAAGATTTTCTGCACATTGCCTATGTAGTGAGCAGAGCTATGAGAGGGATAGAGCAAGTCTACGCACTAGAGGTTGCTGGGATGAACACATGACCAGTCACCATGCACAATAAGACAGATGCAGTGACTGAACAGAAGTAGAGTGCAGGAGTTGAAACTTGCTGGATTACTATGAAGATCTAGAAGACAAACACACAAGACACCAAGATTTTGGTAGAAAAAACACGTGGTTCTTTTATTAGGACAGTAAATTAGCTTTAAAGCTTACTATTAATTAGGTATGAACAAACTATAAAATTGCTGGAACCTTAGACTTAGCTGTCCAACTAAAGCCCTGTACACACGGCTGAGAATCCGGTCGTAAACAAAACAACATTTTTCTCGACAGGGTTCTTGTCAAGCTTGATGGGATTATTTTCTAGCTTTCCTCGCATACACACTCTCAAGTAGGGATGAGTTCGTCTCGAACATTGCCTGTTCGGCGAACAACAAACAATTAGGGGTGTCCGCGGCAAATTCGAAAAGCCGTGGAACACCCTGTTAAAGTCTATGTGAGAAATCTAAAGTGCTAATTTTAAAGGCTAATATGCAAGTTATTGTCCTAAACAGTGTTTGGGGACCTGGGTCCTGTCCCAGGAAACATGTATCAATGCAAAAAAAGTTTGAAAAACGTTAGTTTTTTCGGGAGCAGTGAATTTAATAATGCTAAAAGTGAAACAATAAAAGTGTAATATTACTTTAAATTTCGTACCGGGGGGGGGGGGGGGGTGTAAAGTCAGCATGTGAAAAGGCGCATGTTTCCCGGACATAGAACTGTCCCTGCACAAAGTGTCATTTCTGAAAGAAAAAAAAATAATTTAAAACCGGCTTTGCGGCTATAATGAATTGTCGACTCTGGCAATTCAGAGATGATTCATTCATAAAAAAAGTGTGGGTGTCCCCCAAAATTCTATTAACAGGCCCTTCAGGTCTGGTGTGGATATTAAGGGGAACTCCGCCGTCAATTTAAAAAAAAAATCCACACCAGACCCTTATCCGAGCAGGTTAACCTTGCCGGCCACAGAAAAGAGGGGGGTACAGAGTGTGACCCCCCCTCTCCTGAACCACACCAGGCCACATGCCCTCAACATGGATTGGAGTTCCCCCAAAAATCCACACCAGACCCTTATCTGAGCATGTTAACCTGGCCGGTCGCAGAAAAAAGGGGGGAACAGAGTGCGGCCCCCCCTCTCCTGAACCATACCAGGCCACATGCCCTCAACATGGGGAGGATGTCCCCATGTTGATAGGGACAAGGGCCTCATCCTCACAACCCTGGCCAGTGGTTGTGGGGGTCTGCGGGCGGGGGCTTATCAGAATCTGGAAGACCCCTTTAACAAAGGGGACCCCCAGATCCTGCCCCCCCTATGTGAATTGGTAATGGGGTACCCCTACCATTTCACAAAGAAAGTGTAAAAAAACACAGACACCGTAGAAAAAAATCCTTTATTAATAAAAAAATAAAATAAAAATCCAGCGGTGGTAATCCACTCTCGATGCGGCTCCCTGCTCCAATGTTGTCTTCTATCCAGCAACAGATGATCTCTCTGACGGGTGATCAGCAGTCCGGTCCAGCGATGAGAAGATCCATCTATCCAGAGCGCAGCAGGCAGGCTCCTCTCTCCGCTAGACACAGCCCAGCGGAATGACGCGGCGGAGCTTTGACATTTCTTATATAGGGGAGGCGAGTGACGTAGCCGAGGGTGCGTCAGAGGGTGCGGGGGTCACGTGACGGGTGGCCCCGCCTCCCCTATATAAGAAATGTCAAAGCTCCGCCGCATCATTCCGCTGGGCTGTGTCCAGAGGAGAGAGGAGCTCGCCTGCTGCGTTCTGTATGGATGGATCTTCTCATCGCTGGACCGGACCGCTGATCACCCGTCGCTGGAGAGATCATCCGTCGCTGGATAGAAGACAGCGTTGGATCAGGGAGCCGCATCGAGAGTGGATTTTTATTTTTTTATTAATAAAGGATTTTTTTTCTACGGTGTCTGTGTGTTTTTTTTTAACTATTTACACTTCCTTTGTGAAATGGTAGGGGGGCAGGATCTGGGGGTCCCCTTTGTTAAAGGGGTCTTCCAGATTCTGATAATCCCCCCGCCCACAGACCCCCACAACCACCAGTCAGGGTTGTGGGGATGAAGCCCTTGTCCCCATCAACATGGGGACATCCTCCCCATGTTGAGGGCATGTGGCCTGGTGCGGTTGAGGAGAGGGGGGGCCCGCACTCTGTCCCCCCTCTTTTCTGCGGCCAGCCAGGTTAACGTGCTCAGTTAAGGGTCTGGTGTGGATTTTTGGGGGAACTCCACACCATTTTTTTTTCAATTTGGGGTGAGTTCCCCTTAAAATCCACACCAGACCTAAAGGGCCTGTTAATGGAATTTGGGGGGACCCCCACGCTTTTTTTAAAAAATGTTATGAATGAATCCTCTCTATATTGCCAGAGCCGACAATTCATTATAGCGCAAAGCTGGATTTAAATTAAGTTTTTTCTTTCAGAAATGACACTTTATGCCGGGACAGTTCTATGTACGGGAAACATGCGCTTTTTCACATGCTGACTTTACACCCCCCTAGGTACGAAATTTAAAGTAATATTACACTTTTATTGTTTCACTTTTAGCATTATTAAATTCACTGCTCCCGAAAAAACGGCCGTTTTTAAAACTTTTTTTTGCATTGATACATGTCCCTTTGGACAGGACCCAGGTCCCCAAACACTTTTTAGGACAATAACTTGCATATTAGCCTTTAAAATTAGCACTTTAGATTTCAAACATTCGAGTCCCATAGACTTTAACAGGGTTCTAAAGTTCGCACGAACATTTGGTGTGTTCGCAAGTTCTGATGCGAACCGGACAGGGGGTGTTCGGCTCATCCCTGCTCTCAAGACAAAATGTCGTTGTTCTCAAATGTGGTGAAGTACAACACGTAGGATGGCACTATAAATGGGGAAGTTTGATTCCACTGGCGCCACACTTAGGGCTGCTTTTGCTAATCTTGTGTTACCCCTAGGGATGAGCCGAATACCCCCGCGTTCAGTTCGCACCAGAACCTTCAAACGGACCGACCGTCCATGCAAACATTTAGAACACAATTGATGTCAATGGGACTCGAGCGTTTGAATTCAAAAGTGCTAATTTGAATGCCCCATATGCAAGTTATTGTCGGAAAACATCTTTGAGAACCCGGGAACATGTATCAATGGAAAAAAAGTTTTAAAACGGTAGTTTTTTTCTGGAGCAGCGATTTTAATGATGCTTAAAGTGAAACAAAAATGAAAAATTCCTTTAAATATCATACCTGCTGGGTGTCTATACAGGGAGTGCAGAATTATTAGGCAAGTTGTAATTTTGAGGATTATTTTTATTATTGAACAACAACCATGTTCTCAATGAACCCAAAAAACTCATTAATATCGAAGCTGAATATTTTTGGAAGTAGTTTTTAGTTTGTTTTTAGTTTTAGCTATTTTAGGGGGATATCTGTGTGTGCAGGTGACTATTACTGTGCATAATTATTAGGCAACTTAACAAAAAACTAATATATACCCATTTCAATTATTTATTTTTACCAGTGAAACCAATATAACATCTCAACATTCACAAATATACATTTCTGACATTCAAAAACAAAACAAAAACAAATCAGTGACCAATATAGCCACCTTTCTTTGCAAGGACACTCAAAAGCCTGCCATCCATGGATTCTGTCAGTGTTTTGATCTGTTCACCATCAACATTGCGTGCAGCAGCAACCACAGCCTCCCAGACACTGTTCAGAGAGGTGTACTGTTTTCCCTCCTTGTAAATCTCACATTTGATGATGGACCACAGGTTCTCAATGGGGTTCAGATCAGGTGAACAAGGAGGCCATGTCATTAGTTTTTCTTCTTTTATACCCCTTCTTGCCAGCCACGCTGTGGAGTACTTGGACGCGTGTGATGGAGCATTGTCCTGCATGAAAATCATGTTTTTCTTGAAGGATGCAGACTTATTCCTGTACCACTGCTTGAAGATGTCTTCCAGAAACTGGCAGTAGGACTGGGAGTTGAGCTTGATTCCATCCTCAACCCAAAAAGGCCCCACAAGCTCATCTTTGATGATACCAGCCCAAACCAGTACTCCACCTTCACCTTGCTGGCGTCTGAGTTGGACTGGAGCTCTCTGCCCTTTACCAATCCAGCCACGGGCCCATCCATCTGGCCCATCAAGACTCACTCTCATTTCATCAGTCCATAAAACCTTAGAAAAATCAGTCTTGAGATATTTCTTGGCCCAGTCTTGACGTTTCAGCTTGTGTGTCTTGTTCAGTGGTGGTCGTCTTTCAGCCTTTCTTACCTTGGCCATGTCTCTGAGTATTGCACACCTTGTGCTTTTGGGCACTCCAGTGATGTTGCAGCTCCGAAATATGGCCAAACTGGTGGCAAGTGGCATCTTGGCAGCTGCACGCTTGACTTTTCTCAGTTCATGGGCAGTTATTTTGCGCCTTGGTTTTTCCACGCACTTCTTGCGACCCTGTTGACTATTTTGAATGAAACGCTTGATTGCTCGATATTCACGCTTCAGAAGCTTTGCAATTTTAAGAGTGCTGCATCCCTCTGCAAGATATCTCACTATTTTTGACTTTTCTGAGCCTGTCAAGTCCTTCTTTTGACCCATTTTGCCAAAGGAAAGGAAGTTGCCTAATAATTATGCACACCTGATATAGGGTGTTGATGTCATTAGACCACACCCCTTCTCATTACATAGATGCACATCACCTAATATGCTTAATTGGTAGTAGGCTTGCGAGCCTATACAGCTTGGAGTAAGACAACATGCATAAGGAGGATGATGTGGTCAAAATACTAATTTGCCTAATAATTCTGCACTCCCTGTAGTAGTGGAACGTGTTTAGAACTGTCCCTGCACAAAATGAGATTACTATAAGAAAAAGGTCATTTAAAACTGCTTGCGGCTTTAATGTAATGTCTGGTCCCTGCAATATAGATGAAAATCACTAAGAAAAATAGCATGGGTTTCCCCGCCCCCTCCCCCCAGGTCATTACAAGCCCCTTTGGCCCTATATACTTTAAACAGCAGTATACAGGTGGTACAAACAAGACAGAGACTGTACAGTAGGTGACTGGGATATTGTGTCAATCTCGCTCCCTTTCTCGGCGAGATTGAGCACTTGCGAGCCCCATCGCGGGAGCCAGCGCCGAGCTGGCTTGCCGCGATGGAGACAAAGCCGTCATAGAAGCGACGGGGATCTGACGCGGATTCCCGCCAATTCTACACGTGGGCAGAGTTTGTTATGAATCCTGAGAAGGAAGTCCCCGCCGGATTTTAAATAAAAATCCGGCATGGGTTCCCCCCTCAGGAGCATAACGGGCCCTTAGGTCTGGTATGGGTTGTAAGGAGACCCCCCCTACGCCGAAAAAATGGCGTGGGGGTCCCCCCACAATCCATACCAGACCCGTATCCAAAGCACGCCGGCCGGCCGGTCAGGAGGGGAGTGGGGGGCGAGCGAGCGCCCCCCCCCCCCCTCCTGAGCCGTACCGGGCAGCATGCCCTCAACATGGGGGGGTCAGGTGCTCTGGGGCAGGGGGCGCACTGCAGCCCCCCACCCCAGAGCACCCTGTCCCCACGTGGTACCTACCGGAGCATGATGGGACTGCGACGTCACAAGACAGGCCTATATAACTCGCTGCGAGCCGCGCGCCAGCCATAACAGCGGAAGGAAGCGTCGCGTCAACATCTGGAGAAGAAGAAGAGAAGATGACGTCACAGAAGAGGGGACTCGCCGCCGCCAGTAATTGAGCTAACACACGAAGATAGCGGCGGCGAGTCCTGAAGAAGAAGAAGAAGACCCCCGGAGAGCGGAGAAGACCCCCGGAGAGCCGTAGAAGACCCCCGGAGAGCCGGAGAAGACCCCAGAGAGCGGGAGAAGACCCCGGAGAGTGGGAGAAGACCCCCCCCCGCCTCCGAAGATGTCGAAGGAAGCCCGCCGGGTGGTGGGCGCTTTTATCAAAGCGCCCCCCCCGGCGGCAGAAGAGAACCAGACGGCGGTGAAGAACAGCGGCACCCACCCCCCCCACAGAAGCCCGCCGGAGGGGGGCGCTTTTATAAAAGCGATCATACACACCCCCCCCCGGCGGCCAACTAATAAAATATTTCAATACACTGTGTGGTTTATTTGTCTTTAAACTTTTCTTGCAGGTGAATGGGTAGGGGTACAATGTACCCCATACTCATTCACTTAGGGTGGGGGGCCGGTATCTGGGGATCCCCTTATTAAAGGGGGCTTCCAGATTCCGATAAGCCTCCCGCCCGCATACCCCGACAACCAACGGCCAGGGTTGTCGGGAAGGGGCCCTGTCCTCATCAACATGGGGACAGGGTGCTCTGGGGTGGGGGGCTGCAGTGCGCCCCCTGCCCCAGAGCACCTGACCCCCCCATGTTGAGGGCATGCTGCCCGGTACGGCTCAGGAGGGGGGGGGGGGGGCGCTCGCTCGCCCCCCACTCCCCTCCTGACCGGCCGGCCGGCGTGCTTTGGATACGGGTCTGGTATGGATTGTGGGGGGACCCCCACGCCGTTTTTTCGGCGTAGGGGGGGTCTCCTTACAACCCATACCAGACCTAAGGGCCCGTTATGCTCCTGAGGGGGGAACCCATGCCGGATTTTTATTTAAAATCCGGCGGGGACTTCCTTCTCAGGATTCATAACAAACTCCGCCCACGTGTAGAATTGGCGGGAATCCGCGTCGGATCCCCGTCGGTTCTATGACGCACTCGCTGGAATGTGCTTTTACTATTCAAGCGAGTGCGAGATGTCGGCAGCCTGTCACCGAGAATCAGCGCGATGCTGTCGTGCTATAAACACATTCTCGGCGGCAGGCACTGTAGGTTTGTAGTTAAGTAGAATCTGTTTGTAATTTTCAACTGGTACTTCTTTAAAGTGTAGATTCAGCCATAGAATCTTTTTTGAAGCTTACTGAAAACATAGAGAAGGGTTAACACCCCTGTAACATTTGTTTTGCTGTCTGTGTGCATCTGTTCAGAAGATTGTACCTCATGTTCTGTCCCAAAGACAAATGTTTTTTGTTTTTGTGAAACAGAGATTGTGATAAAGCATCAGTGGACAGGAGACACCATTTACAGAAGAGAATTTCCCTTCCTAGGGGTAGATTTCCTCTCACTTCCTGTTGTCTCCTTCCGTTTGCAAGTATGAGTCATTTGTAAGTTGGATGTTTTAAAGTAGGGGCCTGCCATATATACGCTGCAGAAATTTGGGCCCTAGGTGTTGGTGTTGCAACAACACTGCAACCCCTCACAGTTAGTCTTGGTGAGCGCTGGAATGCCCTGCTGTGAAATATTAGATCAAGAATTGTAATTACACGCCCCTGTTGAACAGGGGCAGAAAAATTGGGCCTTAGGCCCCGTACACACGGCCGAGGTTCTCGCTGAAAATCAGCGAGAACCTCGCTGGAATGCACATTCCAGCGAGGACCTCGGCCGTGTGTACGGTCTCAGCGAGCTTCCCGTCGGGAAGCCCGTCGAGCCGAAATAGAGAGCACGCTCTCTATTTCCTCGACGGCCCGCCCGGAAGAATGGCTGGTTGCCATTCCCGACGGGCGGGTCGCCGATTTCGACGGCCGGCAGGGAACCTCGACGGGCGGAACGATGTGTTCTGCCCATCGAGATTCCCTGCCGTGTGTACGCGGCCTTAGGCACTGGTGCTGGTGCCACAACACTGCAACCCCTCAAAGATACTCTAGTTGGAGCGCAGAAAAGAGCCTGCTGCAAAGTATTGCATCAAAAATTGTAAATTACACGCCCCATGTTAAACAGGGGCAAAAAAATTGGGCCTTAGCCACTGGTGGCAGTGCCCAGAACCAACAACGTTCTTACAAGCTATCAGCAAGATCATTGAGAAGGAGAAGGATATTCAGTCAGCATAACAGGATAGTCACTCAGCATCAGCATAGGCAGTCTCCAAGGGATCTGACATTTCAAAAAAATTATTCAGTTACATCATCATCAGGTGCTTGGTAGCTGGTGGCGATCCAAGCCTGATTCATTTTTTTGAAGGTCAGTCGATCGACAGAGTCAGTGAAGAGGCGATCGGTCACAAAGCCTCCAGCAGCACTGAATGTGCGTTCTGAAAGAACGCTGGATGCAGGACAAGCCAGTAGCTCAATTGCGTACTGTGCAAGCTCTGGCCAGTTATTCATCCTCAAGACCCAGTAAGCCAGAGGATTTTCGGTGGGGAAGGAGTCAGACGGCCATCTTCTCCACTGCTCCTTCTGTGACTCACCAAAGCCTCAGCAACACGTTGTCCAGGACCAGGATTTTGTAACCCCCAGTCTCTGGGAACGCGTGCCACAGACCTTTCTGTAAGGCCTCCTGAAGATGTTTCATCTTCTGCTCCCTGTGCGATGGCCAGATAAGGTCCGCAACCTTACCCTTGTAACATGGATCAAGGAGAGTTGCCAGCCAGTAATGATCCCTCTCCTTGATAGCACGAATATGAGGATCCTTACGCAGGCTTTGCAGGATCAGGGAGACCATGCGGCGTATGTTTGCTGAGGCATTCGGGGCAGAGTCCTCTGGGTCACTGAGGAAGACAGGATCCGCAGCCACCTCATCCCAGCCACATAAAAGTCCATGGGTTCCTTGGGACTGTATTTGATCCCTTGAAGACTGCTGCTGATGCTAAGTCAAAAGCTCTACCTCCATGCTGCTGATACAATCCTCCTCCTCCTCATCCTCTTCCTGTGTGCTAGGCGGGCAAGCAGGACCACTGTCTGGATAAAGGGGCCTTGAGAGGTAAGGAAGTCCTCCTCTTCCTCCCTCTGTTCTGCCTCAAGGGCCCTGTCCATTATTCCACGTAGCGTGTGCTCCAACATGTGAATAAGAGGGACAGTCTCACTGATGCATCTAATGGTGACAGGACAGTGCATGCATCCCTGATCATGGCCCACTGGTGTGGGGAAAAAAACCAAGCTCCCCTGACCCAGTTCTGCTGCCATATTGGCACAGGTACTCATTTATGGCCCTCTGCTGCGTGTGCAGCCACTGCAGCATGGCCAATGTAGAGTTCCATCTGGTGGGCATGTCACAAATTAGGGGATTCTTGGGCAGGTTTTATTCCCTTTGGAGGTCTGTCAGCCGAGCAGTGGCATTATGACCTTCTAAAAAGCACACAGACTGTCCTGGCCTGCTTCAGGACATCCTGTAAGCCCGGGTACCTGCCCAAGAACCGCTGCACCACCAAATTCAGAACATGAGCAAAAAACAGGGCACATGGGTGAGTTATCTCTGCCGTATGGCAGAGAGGAAGTTGGTGCCATTGTCGCTAACCACCATTCCTGGCTTAAGCTGGCGTGGCGTCAACCACCTCTGAGCCTGCCCCTGAAGAGCTGACAGAACCTCTGCCCCAGTGTGGCTCCTGTCTGCCAAGCACACCAGCTCTAGCACCGCATGGCATCTTTTTGCCTGCATTCCTGCGTAGCCCCTCGTACGCCTACGGAGCATGGCTGGTTCTGAGGACACATCAGCACAGTAAGAGGCCACATAGGAAGAAGAAGAGGAGGGGGTGGAGGAGAGAGGTGTGTTACAACCAGTATTAGTGTTTTGGAGGCGTGGTGGCAGAACAACCTCCAACACTACTGTACCTTGCCCTGCGTCCTTCCCAGCTGCCAGCAGAGTCACCCAATGCACCGTGAAAGAGAGGTAACATCCCTGTCTATGCCTGCTGGACCATGAGTCAGCAGTAATATGCAGCTTACCACTGACCGCCCTGTCCAGCGAGGCTTGGACATTGCCTTCCACATGGCGGTAGAGAGCCGGAATCGCCTTCCGTGAGAAAAAGTGGCGTTTGGGAGCTTGCCACTGAGGTTACGCACATTCCACAAACTCACGGAAGGGGGCAGAATCTACCAACTGAAAAGGTAGCAGTTGAAGTGCTAGCAATTTCACTAAACTAGCATTCAACCGCTGGGCATGTGGATGGCTGGGAAAGTACTTTTTTGGGCGCTGCAGCAGCTGGGGCAGGGAAATTTGTCTGGTACTATCAGTAGATTGCCCGCATGTACTACTAGGTTGTGACATACCTATTTATAAACCTTCAGTCCTATTAGTGCAGGCTTCAGAGGGGACTGAGGGTCTAGGGGGGTTGGAGGTCCCAGCTGATGAGGGGCAAGGGGAGGTCCGCCTTGTTCTTTGGTGTGGGTCTTTCTGGTATGCTTGCCAATGAACTGCATGGCAGGTTGACATATATCTGGTCAAGCATGTGATGTTTTGGCCACGCGAGATACGCTTGAGACATTCGTTGCAAATAGCAACGGTGCGATCTGATGCACATGTCTCAAAAAAGGCCTACACCAAAGAACTTTTGCAGTAACGGTGAGACACAGCAGCGCCCTGCACAGGCGTAGCTCTGCGATGTAATGTAGTTGGTGTGCTGCCCTTAAGCTGGCCCCTGGAGGGCATCCTGCCTCTTTGGAGATATGCCTGTGCCTCGTCGTCGTCCTCCTCCTCCTCCTCCTCCTCCTCCTCCTCTTCCTCCTCCTCTCTCCTATCAGGCACCCACGTAGAATCAGTGACCTCATCATTCCCTCCCTCCGTTTAGGTGCTATTAAACAGCAAACTTGCAGTAACAGCAAATGCGTTTAGGTGCTATTAAACAGCAAACATGCAGTAACAGCAAATGCATTTAAGTGCTATTAAACAGCAAACATACAGTAACAGCAACTGCGTTTAGGTGCTATTAAAGAGCAAACGTGCAGTAACAGCAAATGCGTTTAGGTGCTATAACAGGACAAGTGCAGTAACACCAAGTACTTTTAGGTGTAAACTAAACAGCACACAGGCAATACAACACATTAGAACACTGCAGCTAGCACAATCTCCTGCCTGACAAATAGGAATAGCTGATCTAGCCAAGCTATACAGTGTAGAAATATATGTACAACTTCTAGGGATGTATATATATCCTCTACACACTGTAAATTAAGTTAAACTGACTAGCCTGCCTGCTCTATCTAGCTATCTAAAAAGACTATCTCTCTGTCTCTCTGACTGCTCTCACTAACAACGCCGCAACACACTACACGAGGCCGCCCAGCAGGCAGCCTTATATAGTGTGGGGCGTGTGCTAAAGCCCTGAGCCATAATTGGCCAAAGCCACCCAGCAATGCCGCAGTGAATTATGGGCCATTTGAATTTGTCACTCGAATTTGGCGCGAACGACCTGAGGGCCGCAATGGGTTCATATATTGGACCCGGGTGCCAGACCAAGAGTAGATGGATGGTGTGTATGTGTGAATTAATATAAATTTTATTTAAATTTGTAACATTAAGGGCCAGATTCAGGTAGAGTTGCGCTGGAGTATTTCGATATGCGCCGCGTAACTGTGAATATGCGCCGTCGTTTCTATGTGGCCGTACCCACCAAACTAGATGCGACAGAAAACGGGCCATTTCCGATCGGCTTAACTTTCCGACGCCAGAGTCTCGTCAGCGCATAATTTCGCTTGGCGCATCAGTCGCGCCTATTGATTTCCCCTGCAAATATGCAAATGAGGGAGATTTCCCGATTCGCGAACGGATTAGCACCATACGCTGGCTACATGCGCCGCGCGTATCTCGTCCGTCCAGGGCAAAGTTATTTCTACAAATAGCTGCTTTATCTTTACTCCAGACGGCCAAAGGTCAGCAGGAGAGCAGCTACAGCAGCGTTACCGACGATGAGAGCTAGCTGAGCACCCCCACTTGCAGGACAACACCTCTGTCCATGCTTGTCTGTCAACTTTTACAGCCATGGAGGAAGACATCATAGGTCTCCATAGCCGAGATGACGGCTGACAGCTCCTGGCCTTTAGAGTTCAGCTTTCTCCTGTGTGTTTGCGGGGAACGGGAGCAGCCATCTCAGAACAAAAGTAACTTCACTGCGGGGAGGGGGAACAGGATATACTTTAGTGCCGGAATGGCGCATCTACGGGCGCATTTAAACGCCCAACGGAACGCGATGCGCTGACATTTCCCGTGAAGTGGTGCCGACGGAAGTTGTGAGCATGCGCACAAGGGGGCGAGTGAAGCCTCACTTACTGCGCATGCTCCGTGGATGATGCGCTGAACGTAAGCCTCTGCGCTGGGTTCCGCCCATCATTTACATATGATCACACCCACTTCCACTTGCGTCGGGTTACGCCAGCGCATTTTCGTTACTCCGGCGCAAGTTTAGGAGCAAGTGCTATGTGAATTACAGTACCTGCGCCGAAAGTGTCGGCGGAGTAACGTAAATGAGAAACGTTACTCCAAAGTAAAGAAGCGCCCATCTACCTGAATCTGGCCCTAAATGTTTCGATTAATTTAAGGTAGAAAAGCATAAAAATAGTTATTTTACAAAACTACAATTGATGGCACAGTGGCTGTGTTTGATGGCATGGCACAGTGGTGACAATTTATGGCACGGTGATTGCTTTTGATGGCATGGCACAGTGGTGACAATTGATGGCACAGTGATTGCTTTTGATGGTGTGACACAGTGGTGACAATTGATGGCACAGTGGCTGCATTTGGCATGGCACAGTGGTGACAATTGATGGCACAGTGATTGCTTTTGATGGCATGGCACAGTGGTGACAATTGATGGCACAGTGGCTGCGTTTGATGGCATGGCACAGTGGCTGCATTTGGCATGGCACAGTGGTGACAATTGATGGCACAGTGATTGCTTTTGATGGCATGGCACAGTGGTGACAATTGATGGCAGAGTGGCTGCGTTTGATGACATGGCACAGTGGTGACAATTAATGGCACAGTGGCTGCATTTGATGGCATGGCACAGTGGTGACAATTGATGGCACAGTGATTGCTTTTGATGGCATGGCACAGTGGTGACAATTGATGGCACAGTGGCTGCATTTGGCATGGCACAATGGTGACAATTGATGGCACAGTGATTGCTTTTGATGGCATGGCACAGTGGTGACAATTGATGGCACAGTGGCTGCATTTGATGGCATGGCACAGTGGCTGCATTTGGCATAGCACAGTGGTGACAATTGATGGCACAGTGATTGCTTTTGATGACATGGAACAGTGGTGACAATTGATGGCACAGTGGGTGTGTTTGATGGCATGGCACAGTGGTGAAAATTAATGGCACAGTGGCTGCATTTGATGGCATGGCACAGTGGTGACAATTGATGGCACAGTGATTGATTTTGATGGCATGGCACAGTGGTGACAATTGATGGCACAGTGGCTGGATTTGGCATGGCACAGTGGTGACAATTGATGGCACAGTGTTGCCTTTGATGGCATGGCACAGTGGTGACAATTAATGGCACAGTGGCTGCGTTTCATGGCATGGCACAGTGGTGACAATTGATGGCACAGTGGCTGCGTTTTATGGCATGGCACAGTGGTGACAATTGATGGCACAGTGGCTGCGTTTGATCGCATGGCACAGTGGTGACAATTGATGGCACAGTGGCTGCGTTTGATGGCATGTTACACTGGCTGCATTTGGCATGGCACAGTAGTGACAATTGATGGCACAGTGATTGCGTTTGATGGCATGGCACAGTGGTGACAATTGATGGCACAGTGGCTGCGTTTGATGGCATGGCACAGTGGTGACAATTGATGGCACAGTGGCTGCGTTTGATGGCATGGCACAGTGGTGACAATCGATGGCACAATGGCTGCGTTTGATGGCATGGCCCCATAGCTCTGGACCCCCTGCATGTTACACAGACACCCTTCAGTTTACACCCCCTTCAGTGCAGACACCCCCCTTAGTGAAACCCCCCTCAGTGCAAACCCCCAGTGCAAACACCCCCCTTCCCATTAAGTACCTCAGATCAGCACAGCGACGATCACGGCACATGGACAGAAGGTCCCCTCTGTACACACAGAGAGGGGGGGAGGTGGCAGCGGCTTCACTCGGCTGTGCCTGTGTGCCGAGCACCGCTAACAGGCCGTGGCTGTGAGAGGAGTGAATGGATGGTTTCCCGCGGTGTCATCCCCGCAACCCCCCTCCTCTTGTACCGCGGCGCTGGGCAGGCAGATAAATGTCACTTTGACCCCCCAGTTTGTGGCGTCCCGCCCCCCACTTAGTATGCCTCTGGGTGGCACAGACCTCTCAGAGGAATTCCCCAATCCCACTAGGCGAGAGGCGGCCGGAGGTGGAGCGCCCACAGCCTATCTGTGCTCGCCTTGCTCCAGCCCCCTTTGAAGCATAGGCCGCAAAGCCGCGGCCTCAATTAGCGGTGATCGTGGCAAGAGGAGATCGTCGGTGGGGGCCGGATTAAAAGGTCTGCCGGGCCGTATACAGCCCGCGGGCCGTAGTTTGCCCATCGCTGGTGTAGACTGTATTTATTCCAAATAAGAGTAGTAAAAACAAAGCTTCACCAAGCCACAGTCCAATCTGGTTATGTGCACAAATAGTCCACCAGGAGACAGCTGGCCGAAATGGTGATAAGCAATAAAAACAAATAAGAGCAAAACAGTGGAAAGGACGTCCCAAAACGAATGACAGATAGCAAAATATAGTAGGACAAACCCCCAAAAATTCTTCAAATATATTAATAGTAAAAAGGTAAAGTCTGAGCAAGTAGGCCCTTTACAAAATAATCTAGAGTGGGTGACTGGGGACAAAGAGAAGGCTCATTTATGAAATGCTTTCTTCAGCTCTGTGTATACAATGGAGCATGGGGGAGCTCATGTCCATAATGGGGGTGATAGTGACACAGCCCCAAATCCACAATGGCTCAAAAGTGATATGATCCAGAAATATTTAGACAGAATAAAGGTGGATAAAACACCTGGACCAGATAGCATCCACCCACAGATCCTAAAATAATTGAGCTCTCTAATTTCAAAGCCATTGTATCAAATTTTTAGGGACTCATTAATGACAGGAAGATCACCACTGGATTGGCGTAAAGCCAATGTGGTGCCTATATTTAAAAAGGGAACAAAGGGCCAGATTCACAGAGCGATTACGCCGGCGTTACAGGAGATGCACGGCGTAAGTCTAAATTTGTGTATGCGTTTCGATGCGCCGCATCCCCAAAACGAGATACGCAAGAAATCTACTTTTCTTTGTCCAGCGTAATTTTGATAGACAGGCGCATTCGTCCGTGCAAAACTGCGCTAGACACACCATTGATTTGCTATTCAAATATGCTAATGAGGGAGTTACGGGGATCCACAAAAGAACGTTGTTGCAGCGCAGGCTACGCGCTGTGTGCAACAGCTGCACGGCCTGTCTAAAATTAGACCATATAAAAGGTGGTATAAAATTAGACAATTTGTCTACATGTCAGAGAAAGCAACACTGTTAGTGAGGAGCTGAGCAGTCACACGTGTTGCACAACAATCTGTATGCCAACATGCCAGGGACATCCTTGCTCATAGCTATACTACTGACTTTAGAGGAGCAAAGAAGGAGGAGGGCACGGAGGATGGCACGGGAGAGGATATACCGCACCCGCATAGACCTCTTTGGCATCAGTGATTCTGAGGTGTATCGCATCTTCAGATTCACCCCTCATGCCATCCTGGAATTAACCACAACCTTGCAGGAGGACATCACCAGCCCAACACACCGCTCACATGCAGTGCAGCCACTGGTCAAGGTCATGGCAACACTCCATTTCCTTGCCAGTGGGTCTTTTCAAAGAACAAGTGGAGTGGTGGCTGGGATGTCACAATCCTCCATGAGCAGATGTGTGCACCAGGTTATCCCAGCAATCCTCAGACACATGGCCAACCAAATCATCAAACCCACCACTGCAGACCTGCGGCTGAAGGCAATAACAGATTTCTACAGAATTGCCAGATTCCCACGCACTGTGGGGGCCATTGATTGCACACATATGGCACTCCAGCCCCCCCACGAGACAGAGCACATATACCGCAATCAGAAGCATTGGCATTCCATCAACGTACAGGTGATAGTCGATGCCCAAGGCCTCATATGGCACGTCCGTGCCAAGCACCCCCCCGGATCCAGCCATGACAGCTACATCTACAATCAGAGCCCCATCCAAATGGAATTCGAACAAAACGTGTATGGGGACACCTGGCTGGTTGGTGAGTGACATGGGTGGCAGGCATGACTGTCCCCCCCCCCATGATGCACACATCACAAGGGGCACATGCATGACTAACATCCTCCTGTCTTTTCCCTTACAGGTGACTCTGCATATGCACTGGGACCCCATCTCATGACTCCCATCCGGAACCCCCAAACCCCAGGAGAGGAAAGATACAATGAAGCCCAAACACCTGCAGTGGTGGAGCGCACCTTTGGCCTCCTGAAGTCACGTTTCCGATGCCTGG
Source organism: Rana kukunoris (assembly GCA_029574335.1). Lineage (NCBI taxonomy): Eukaryota > Metazoa > Chordata > Amphibia > Anura > Ranidae > Rana > Rana kukunoris. Next base: position 75,898,317 of record CM056054.1, on the reverse strand, counting down.
ATAAGTCTGGGGGGACCCTGTTGTATTCCCCAAACTTTGTGTGCCAGATCATCGGTGCATGTTGCATTCTGCACAACTTTGCAGTGAGAAAGGGCCTGCAGATTGACATAAGTGATGACCTGACCCCTGAACCAGACAATCCCCTCCTAACCGAGGCTACCCGGTCTTCTGAGGGAAGAGCAGCCAGGAGACAGCTCACATTAGGCATCTTTGCACGTTAAACACACACATTAATCATGGCACAATGAGAATGCATGCATGCACACCACTGTGGTCCCTAGCACAGACACATCACATCCTCATCTAATTGGATTAGCACAAGCCCACCATGCTGGACTTGTGAGCAGCAACATCACGCCACGGCTCCAATTATGTCACTGTACATTCATGCACCATTCACACGGACCTAGGAACCCTTCTCCACCAAAACTGAGGGTGACACCACTTTTCCGGCAGGAATATCAACCCCACATTCCAAAAACATTCACAACACAAAAAAAAAAAATGTCCAGCAAAAAAAATAAAAAATTCCAGAAAAAAAAAGGGGGGAAATCAAATTAATGCCGCTGGCGTGAGCCACGCCTGGGGCGCCCATGGCCCCGGCTCCTCAGGGGAGACTCATGGGCAGGGGGGGGTAATCCAGGGAAGGAGGAGCAGCCCCTGGTCTCTGCCCACCTGGCGGCCTGCCCTCCAAGGCCACGGCAATTCTGTTCAGGCCAGCACCTAGTGTTGCCTTGTTGGCCTGGATAGCCTGGGTGAGGGCCCTCACATCCTGCCCAACGTCTGTTGCTGTAGTCTGCAGTACGTTTAGGCAGTTTGTAAGAGCCCGGGAGTGGCAGTCCAGGTCCCCAAGCATATCCTTTATGGAGGACAGGCTCTCCTCCATCTGCCCCAAAGTCTGGCTGACCTGTCCCAGATGGCGGGTCTCAAGGGCCTGGTCCCTTCTCAGATTAGCGGGCAGAACCTTGGCCACCCCCCTGGTCTTCTGGGACGACTTCCTGCCTCCAGCTGAGGCTTGTGGCCGGGGAGAAGGGGAGGCCCTTGGGAGAGGAGCCTTGTTGGGGGAGGAGTGGGAGGGGCTAGCCCTTATGGAGGGCTGGCTGCTGCCAGCCAGAGAGGAAGACTCCTCCAAAAACAGCAATCCATTGGCTGACATGACATCCTCCTCCTCCTCAACCTCCTCCATGGACTCCGGCCTTGTCGGGGGGTCCTCATCAGGCTGTTGTCCCTGGGATGGTGCGGTCAGCCCAGATGGCCCAGCACCCTCCTGCACATCTGTGGATGACACAAAACATTCACAGGTTGGAGGATCCACACACTTGCCACATATTCCCTTTCACCCCCCCCCCACATGCTACACACCTGATAGGGCAAAAAAACCTTACCTGGCATCACGCCTTCATGACTGGAGTGATAGCCAGGCAGGCCCTCCACCTGTTGTCTATGAAAGGTCTGGGCCACCGCACGCTCCTCCGCTGTCAGCCTAACAGGGCATGGTGGGCCCCCTCCTGTGCCCCTGGCATGGGCTGCCATTTTGGCCAGCTTCTTTCTGACCAGACGCCGGAGGTCATTGATCTTCTTTTCAATCCCCGGCCGTGTCCGGGTCTCCCCCCCCCCCGCTGCATTCACCTGGTCAGTAATGTTCTGCAAGATCTCACGCCTCCTGGCCGGGGGGGTGTTGGCACTCTCCGGGGCCGTGGAGGAAACGCCCATATTGGGTAATGGCCCAGGCAATTATTTGTTTCTCCCCCAAAGTAAAATTTAACTTCCTCTTCCTCTCAGTCATACTCATACAAAAACTCTCTCCCAAACAATCAGCAAAAATCACTCACAAAAACAAGCAGGAAAAATCAAGCAACAAAACAAAAAAACAAAAATCTATCAACCAAAAAGTCTCACAAGCAGTCACCAAAAAACACTTTCAAATATTTTCTACCAAACACTAGATCAAAAAGTCCACAAATATAACAAAGACAAATCACAACGCAACAAACAACAGAACAAAAGCACCTTGCTGTATAGGGAGGGATACAAAGGGATGTACTTTTGCAAAGGAAGTGCGTTTGTGTCTGTCTATTTATGCTGTCTGCGTAGGTCACAAAGTTGCCCGGGTCCACTTCCAATTTCACTGATTGCGCCGTTCCCGAGTTGTGAGCATGCGCACAGAGGTGCTGACCATGGTTTGCTTCATGTGCGCATGCGCGAGCCGGCCGGACCTTCATTTGCATGGGGTCACGGCTCATTTCAATGTAACACGCCTACGTCCTTCCCAATTTGAATTACTCCGCCTTACGCCTCTGAAATTACGTTGCACAGGCGCTAATTTCTGCGCAAATCAATCGAGAATACGGTGATTGCGCCGCTACATTGCGGCAGTCTAACGTAAAGGAGGTGCGCTATGCCAGTAAAAAAATGCGCCGATGTACGTGAATCTGGCCCAAAGTCTTTACCAAGTAACTATAGACCTGTTAGTTTAACTTCTATAGTTGAAAAGATACTGGAGAGATTAATAAAAGACCACATAGATGAGTTATTGCTGGAAAAAAAAACTATTTAAGCAACAGACAGCATGGATTCCTGAAAGACAGAAGTTGTCAGACAAACCTGATTTCTTTTTATGAAGAGGTAAGTATAACCTTGGACAGAGGCATGGCAGTGGATGTGGTATACTTGGAATTTTCAAAAGCGTTTGATACAGTTCCGCACACACGGCTCATGTGTAAGGTAAAGTCTACAGGATTGAAAATATAAATTTGTAAATGGATAGAAAACTGGCTGAAAGACAGAATTCAGAGAGTCGTGGTTAATGATTCTTACTCTGAATGGTCTAAGGTTATCAGTGGTGTACCCCATGGTTCAGTGTTGGGACCCTTACTTTTTTATACCTCTATAAATGATATTGGGTCTGAGATCAAAAGTAACATTTCTGTCTTTGCAGATGACACCAAGCTATGCAGTAGAATAACATCAATAGCTGGGTAAAAAATGAATAAAACCTGAATATGTCAGAATTATATCACAATCAACCAGGCAGCGCTGGACATATGCAACATTTAAACTTTAAACAAATAAATATACAATCATCAATAGCTGGGTAAAAAATGAATAAAACCTGAATATGTCTGTAGAATAACACCCTTACAGGATGTCTCCAATTTACAAGCCAACCTCAATGTTCTGTCTAATTGGGCGACTGTCTGGCATAATGTTGATAAATGAAAAGTAATGAACTTGGGGGGGAGGGAGCGAGAGAGCGAGCGAGAGAGAGAGAGAGAGAGAGAGAGAGAGAGAGAGAGAGAGAGAGAGATCTGCCCCTGTACAAATCATTAGTAAGACCTCATCTGGAATATAAAGTTCAGTGATGGGCATCAGTTCTTAAAAAGGAACTGGAGAAAGTGCAGAGAAGTGCAACCAAACTAATAAAAGGCATGGAGGAGCTCAGCTATGAAGAAAGATTAGAAGAACTAAATGTATTCGCTCTTGAGAAGAGGAGAATAAGGGGGGATATGATCGACATGTAAAGATATATAAGGGGTCCATATAGTGCACTTGGTGTTGAGTTATACACTTTACGGTCAACACTGAGGACAAGGGGGCACTCTTTACATCTAGAGGAAAAATAGAGTTCATCTCCAAATATGGAAAGGTTTCTTCACAGTAAGAGCTGTGAAAATGTGGAACAGACTCCCTCCAGAGGTGGTTCTGGCCAGCTCAGTAGATTACTTTAACCACTTAACGACCGCCGTATGTACATATACGTCGGCAGAATGGCACGGACAGGCACATCAACGTATCTGTACATGTCTGCCTAGACGTGGGTAGGGGTCCGATCGGGACCCCCCGGTACATGCGGCGGTTCCGTAGGAGCGATCTGGGATGAGGGTGGCGGCTGTTCGTTTCTGTACCGCTTACACCCACGCGCAAAGCATACACCCCCCTTAGTGGTATAGTATCTGAACAGATCGATACCTGAGATATTACCCCAGCAGTTTAGGGTACCCAAAAACGCATTGTTAGCGGAATCAGCCCAGATACCCGCTAGCACCTGCGTTTTGCACCTCCGCCCAGCCCAGCCCAACCCACCCAAGTGCAGTATCGTTCGATTACTGTCACTTACAAAACACAGCACACATAACTGCAGCGTTCACAGAGACAGGCCTGATCCCTGCGATCGCTTTTTTGGAAGCGTTTTCTAAGTAAAAAATAAAAACACAAAAAATAAATAAAATAAAAAATAAAAAAATATTTGTTGTTTTATTGTTCTCTCCCTCTCTATTCTCGCTCTATTGTTCTGCTCTTTTTAAGGTATTCTATTCTGCAATGTTTTTTTGTTATGTTTTTTTCATGCTTGCTTTTCAGGTATGTAATTTACTTTACTGTTTTCAGGTACGCCATTCAGCTGTTGCGCTGACTTATTTATCTTGACAGCAACATCGTTTGCTCCCACAATATATAAAGCCGTGACTTCAGTGCTGTAGAAGCATGGGGGCATTAGGGGTGGAGGAACGATTTTGCTCCTAATGCCACGTACATACGGTCGACATTCCTATGGAAGCTTGCCCGTGGAAAAGTCCGACCGTGTGTACGCGGCATAACTTTTTTGCGGGAGGATGCCCCCATGCTTCGGCATATATATATATTTCAGGCACAGGTTGCGTTAAAAAATGTTTTATTTTTTACTATGTTTTTTTTTTTTGGTATTTGCTTTGCAGGTATGGTATGGTCTTACTAATATAATGTAATGTTGTTACTTAGTTTTAATGTTAATTATCATTTGCTTAGCAGGTACTGTAATGATGTGTATGCTTTGTTATAATTCAAGTTCAATTGTTATACCCAGTTCCTTATCTTGTTAGGAAACAGTTAACAGTTTTGGTCATGTGATCTGTGGTCAGTTCTAAGATGGAGGCTACTGAATAAAGACCCAGCTCATGTTCAAGTTCATGCTGTCTGCCTATCCTTCATGCTAAATCTTTACATGGTACCAGGCGTGTGGAACAGAGAGTCATGGCAGCACACAGCAACACAGAGAACATTCCATCCCTGGATTTGGAATCAGGAAATGTGTCTGAAAACTGGTTACAGTTAGGGTTGCCACCTTTTCCTCAAGCCAAACCCGAACACGCCACTACATATGGTGGGTGTGGCCATATTGAGGGAGGGGCCTCACGAGGCATGATTAAATTAAACAAAATAATTATTTTACCTATAAAATATGCTTACTTTGCTGTGCCACAAGTAAGAGTCTCACTGACATGAATAAACCTCAGCACAATCATTTAAAAAAAATAAAACTCTTCCATTACTACAGAGGTAAGTGCAGTGGAGATCAGGGGCATTAGTTCACCTTTTAATTTTCATTAAGTACAGAGGGTATTACAGTATGTGCAGGGAGGGAGTGCAGAATTTACAACAGTATATACAAGAGTGTGGCGCGTATGTTGGTATGTGTAGGAAAGGAGTGCAAAGACATTATGTACAGGAAATGAGTGCAGAGGGTAGGTATTACTTGCAGGAAAGGAGTGAAGAGGGTGTAACAGTGACCAGTATATGCAGTAGAGGAGTGTGGAGGGTATGATGGGAGCACTATGTACAGGAGAGGAGTGCGAGGGTATGATGGGGGCAGTATGAACAGGAGAGGAGTGTGGAGGGTATGACAGTGGGCAGTATGTACAGGAGAGGAGTGTGGAGGGTATGACAGTGGGCAGTATGTACAGGAGAGGAGTGTGGAGGGTATGACAGTGGGCATTATGTACAGGAGAGGAGTGTGGAGGGTATGACAGTGGGCAGTATGTACAGGCGAGGAGCGTGGAGGGTATGATGGGGCAGTATGAACAGGAGAGGAGTGTGGAGGGTATGACAGTGGGCACTATGTACAGGAGAGGAGTGTGGAGGGTATGACAGTGGGCACTATGTACAGGAGAGGAGTGTGGAGGGTATGATAGTGGGCAGTATGTACAGGAGAGGAGTGTGGAGGGTATGACAGTGGGCAGTATGTACAGGAGAGGAGTGTGGAGGGTATGACAGTGGGCAGTATGTACAGGAGAGGAGTGTGGAGGGTATGACAGTGGGCAGTATGTACAGGAGAGGAGTGTGGAGGGTATGATGGGGGCAGTATGAACAGGAGAGGAGTGTGGAGGGTATGACAGTGGGCACTATGTACAGGAGAGGAGTGTGGAGGGTATGACAGTGGGCAGTATGTACAGGAGAGGAGTGTGGAGGGTATGACAGTGGGCAGTATGTACAGGAGAGGAGTGTGGAGGGTATGACAGTGGGCAGTATGTACAGGAGAGGAGTGTGGAGGGTATGATGGGGGCAGTATGAACAGGAGAGGAGTGTGGAGGGTATGATAGTGGGCAGTATGTACAGGAGAGGAGTGTGGAGGGTATGACAGTGGGCAGTATGTACAGGAGAGGAGTGTGGAGGGTATGACAGTGGGCAGTATGTACAGGAGAGGAGTGTGGAGGGTATGACAGTGGGCAGTATGTACAGGAGAGGAGTGTGGAGGGTATGATGGGGGCAGTATGAACAGGAGAGGAGTGTGGAGGGTATGGTAGTGGGCACTATGTACAGGAGAGGAGTGTGGAGGGTATGATAGTGGGCAGTATGTACAGGAGAGGAGTGTGGAGGGTATGATAGTGGGCACTATGTACAGGAGAGGAGTGTGGAGGGTATGATAGTGGGCAGTATGTACAGGAGAGGAGTGTGGAGGGTATGACAGTGGGCAGGATGTACAGGAGAGGAGTGTGGAGGGTATGACAGTGGGCAGTATGTACAGGAGAGGAGTGTGGAGGGTATGACAGTGGGCAGTATGTACATGAGAGGAGTGTGGAGGGTATGATGGGGGCAGTATGAACAGGAGAGGAGTGTGGAGGGTATGACAGTGGGCACAATGTATAGGAGTGGAAGGATGTTTAGGGACTGCATAGTGGTTAAGCGGGTCATACATGAATTGAAATTACACCAATTATGAAGAGACCAGCCATATTCGATCTATGTATGGGCTAGCTGGTTTTACACAAGTCAATCTATTAATTGACTTGAGTACAACCAGCCTGTTTTTCCAAAACAATCAGTGCTGCCAGCTATAGATAGCAACACTGATCATTGTACTCACTGGCAGAACACAACAACACTACAGGAGTGATTCCCCCATCCACAGGTCAGCAGGTGAGAGGGTGTGTGGGGACAGGCTAGGGAGAGATACCAGTCAGTGGCTGGGTAGGCACTGGCTAGTATCAGAGCCAGATACACACAGGTTACATAGGTCGCGATCGTTAGAGCGAGAGCAATAATTCTAGCACTAGATCTCCTCTGTAGCTCTAAACATGTAACCTAAAAAAATTTAAAGCATCGCTTAGGATACCAAAAAAAATCGTGCTAACTTTAGTGTTTTTTTTTAATGAATGAAACAGTTTATTTCCAAAAAAAAAACACTTTGAAAAATTGCTGCGCAAATACAGTACCGTGCTAGAGCTGCACAATTAATCGTTAAAAAATTGTGATGTCGATTCAACCCCCCCTGACATCTCCAATGCAGAGTTTGCTGATTCTTTCATATAACAAGTGGAGAGACTTTCAGCTGTCAAAAGAAAATATCTGCACAGTCTGCTAAGTTAGCAGGAAACATTGGGGCTGATTTACTAATGAATCTGCGCTGCGCCGGTACATGCCTTAATTAGTGCGCTGGATGAATCCCTAATTAGGCGCATGAGCCGGCGTTGCACAGCAGCGCGATGTGATTGATAAGTAAAGCCGCCGCCGAACTCCCTGTATAAGTCTATGGGGGGAAATCTTAATAGTGAATTTTAAAGGCTAATCTGCAAGTTTTGTCCTAAAAAGTGTTTGGGGACCTCAGTCCTGCCCCAGGGGACATGTACCAATGCTTTTTATATTTTTTAAAACGGCCGTTTTTTCGGGAGCAGTGATTTTAATAATGCTAGAAGTGCAATAATAAAAGTGTAATTTTCCTTTAAATTTCGTACTATGGGGGTCTCTAATGTCAGCATGTGAAAAAGCGCATGTTTCCCGTGGTTAGAACTGTCTCTGCACAAAATGTCATTTTTCAAAGGAAAAAAGCCATTTAAAACTGACTCGCGGCTATAATGAATTGTCGGCTCCCGGCAATTGCAGGAGAATTCATTCATTAAAAAAAGGAAAAAAAAAGCGTGGGGGTCCCCCCAAATTCAATAACCAGACCCTTTAGGTCTGGTATGGATATTAAGGGGAACCCCGCCGTCAATTTTAAAAAAAAATGACGTGGGGTTCCCCCCAAATATCCATAACCAGACCCTTCGGGTCTGGTGTGGAATTTAAGGGGAACTCCACTCCAAATTTAAAAAAAACTGGCGTGGAGTCCCCCCTAAAATCCACACCAGACCCCTTATCCGAGCACGTTGACCTGGCCGGCCGCAGAAAAGAGGGGGGGACAGAGCGCGGCCCCCCCCCTCTCCTGAACCGCACCAGGCCACATGCCCTCAACATTGGGAGGGTGTTTTGGGGTGCCCCCCAAAACACCTTGTCCCCATGTTGATGAGGACAAGGGTCTCTTCCCCACAACCCTTGCCCGGTGGTTGTGGGGGTCTGCGGGCGGGAGGCTTATCGAAATCTGGAAGACCCCTTTAACAAAGGGGCCCCCCAGATCCCGGCCCCCCCCCTGTGTGAAATGGTAATGGGGTACCTTGTACCTCTACCATTTCACGAGTAAAAAAAATGTAAAGGCTTAAAAACTACAAGAGCCGGTTTTTGACAAGTCCTTTATTATCTTCTTTCTTCTTTCCTTCGGGTTTCTTCTTCCTCCATCTTCTTCTTCCTCTGCTTCTGTCTTGGGTCTTCTATTCCCGCATCTTGCCCGGCGTGTTCTTCCATCTTCTGTTCCTCCCGCTGTTCTTCTCGTCCGCATCTTCTTCTCCTTGGTTTTCGCCGGAGGCGCCGCTTCCAATTGAAATCCCCGCTGTCTGCCGGACCACGCCCCCCCCTCTGACGCCACGGGCAAGCTCTTAGGAGTGTGCTGCAAGTGCGTCAGAGGGGGGCGTGGTCACAAGTGAGAGGGCGGGCAATTCAATTTGAAGCTCGTGCGCGGCTTTTTCTTTGCCAGAGTCGCCGCTTCCAATTGAATTGCCCGCTTTCTGGAACATGTGACCACGCCCCCCTCTGACGCACAGGCACCACACGGGGACTTTCCTAAGAGCTTGCCCGTGGCGTCAGAGGGGGGGGCGTGGTCCGGCAGACAGCGGGGATTTCAATTGGAAGCGGCGCCTCCGGCGAAGAAGAACAAGAAGAAGATGCGGACGAGAAGGACAGCGGAAGAAGATGGAAGAACACGCCGGGCAAGATGCGGGAATAGAAGACCCAAGACAGAAGCAGAGGAAGAAGAAGGAGGAGGAAGAAGAAACCCGAAGGAAAGAAGAAAGAAGATAATAAAGGACTTGTCAAAAACCGGCTCTTGTCGTTTTTAACCCTTTACATTTTTTTTTACTCGTGAAATGGTAGAGGTACAAGGTACCCCATTACCATTTCACACAGGGGGGGGGCGGGATCTGGGGGGCCCCTTTGTTAAAGGGGTCTTCCAGATTTTGATAAGCCTCCTGCCCGCAGACCCCCACAACCACCGGGCAAGGGTTGTGGGGAAGAGACCCTTGTCCTCATCAACATGGGGACAAGGTGTTTTGGGGGGCACCCCAAAACACCCTCCCAATGTTGAGGGCATGTGGCCTGGTGCGGTTCAGGAGAGGGGGGGGCCGCGCTCTGTCCCCCCCTCTTTTCTGCGGCCGGCCAGGTCAACGTGCTCGGATAAGGGGTCTGGTGTGGATTTTAGGGGGAACTCCACGCCATTTTTTTTTAAATTTGGGGTGGAGTTCCCCTTAAATTCCACACCAGACCTGAAGGGTCTGGTTATGGATATTTGGGGGGAACCCCACGTCATTTTTTTTTAAAATTGAGGGCGGGGTTCCCCTTAATATCCATACCAGACCTAAAGGGTCTGGTTATTGAATTTGGGGGGACCCCCACGCTTTTTTTTCCCTTTTTTTAATGAATGAATTCTCCTGCAATTGCCGGGAGCCGACAATTCATTATAGCCGCGAGTCAGTTTTAAATGGCTTTTTTTTTTTTTTTTTCAGAATGTCATTTTGTGCAAAGACATATTTCTAACCACAGGAAAAGTGCGCTTTATTCACCTGCTGACATCCCCCCCCCCCCATGGTACGAATTTTTAAATAATTATTCAAATGACGTGGGGGTCCCCCCAAATTCCATTACAGGCCCTTCAGGTCTGATATGGATATTAAGGGGAACCCCACCGTCAATTCAAAAAAAAAAATGACGTGGGGTTCCCCCCAAATATCCATAACCAGACCCTTCGGGTCTGGTGTGGAATTTAAGGGGAACTCCACCCCAAATGTAAAAAAAAAAATGGCGTGGAGTCCCCCCTAAAATCCACACCAGACCCCTTATCCGAGCACGTTGACCTGGCCGGCCGCAGAAAAGAGGGGGGGACAGAGCGCGGCCCCCCCCCTCTCCTGAACCGCACCAGGCCACATGCCCTCAACATTGGGAGGGTGTTTTGGGGTGCCCCCCAAAACACCTTGTCCCCATGTTGATGAGGACAAGGGTCTCTTCCCCACAACCCTTGCCCGGTGGTTGTGGGGGTCTGCGGGCAGGAGGCTTATCGAAATCTGGAAGACCCCTTTAACAAAGGGGCCCCCCAGATCCCGCCCCCCCCCCCTGTGTGAAATGGTAATGGGGTACCTTGTACCTCTACCATTTCACGAGTGAAAAAAAGTGTCAGTGTAAAAAAAGACAAGAGCCGGTTTTTGACAAGTCCTTTATTATCTTCTTTCTTCTTTCCTTCGGGTTTCTTCTTCCTCCTCCTTCTTCTTCCTCTGCTTCTGTCTTGGGTCTTCTATTCCCGCATCTTGCCCGGCGTGTTCTTCCATCTTTTTCCGCTGTCCTTCTCGTCCGCATCTTCTTCTCCTTCTTCTTCTTCGCCGGAGGCGCCGCTTCCAATTGAAATCCCCGCTGTCTGCCGGACCACGCCCCCCCCTCTGACGCCACGGGCAAGCTCTTAGGAAAGTCCCCGTGTGGTGCCTGTGCGTCAGAGGGGGGCGTGGTCACATGTTCCAGAAAGCGGGCAATTCAATTGGAAGCGGCGACTCTGGCAAAGAAAAAGCCGCGCACAAGCTTCAAATTGAATTGCCCGCCCTCTCACTTGTGACCACGCCCCCCTCTGACGCACAGGCACCACACTCCTAAGAGCTTGCCCGTGGCGTCAGAGGGGGGGGGGCGTGGTCCGGCAGACAGCGTGGGGTTCCCCCCAAATATCCATAACCAGACCCTTCGGGTCTGGTGTGGAATTTAAGGGGAACTCCACTCCAAATTTAAAAAAAACTGGCGTGGAGTCCCCCCTAAAATCCACACCAGACCCCTTATCCGAGCACGTTGACCTGGCCGGCCGCAGAAAAGAGGGGGGGACAGAGCGCGGCCCCCCCCCTCTCCTGAACCGCACCAGGCCACATGCCCTCAACATTGGGAGGGTGTTTTGGGGTGCCCCCCAAAACACCTTGTCCCCATGTTGATGAGGACAAGGGTCTCTTCCCCACAACCCTTGCCCGGTGGTTGTGGGGGTCTGCGGGCGGGAGGCTTATCGAAATCTGGAAGACCCCTTTAACAAAGGGGCCCCCCAGATCCCGGCCCCCCCCCTGTGTGAAATGGTAATGGGGTACCTTGTACCTCTACCATTTCACGAGTAAAAAAAATGTAAAGGCTTAAAAAACTACAAGAGCCGGTTTTTGACAAGTCCTTTATTATCTTCTTTCTTCTTTCCTTCGGGTTTCTTCTTCCTCCATCTTCTTCTTCCTCTGCTTCTGTCTTGGGTCTTCTATTCCCGCATCTTGCCCGGCGTGTTCTTCCATCTTCTGTTCCTCCCGCTGTTCTTCTCGTCCGCATCTTCTTCTCCTTGGTTTTCGCCGGAGGCGCCGCTTCCAATTGAAATCCCCGCTGTCTGCCGGACCACGCCCCCCCCTCTGACGCCACGGGCAAGCTCTTAGGAGTGTGCTGCAAGTGCGTCAGAGGGGGGCGTGGTCACAAGTGAGAGGGCGGGCAATTCAATTTGAAGCTCGTGCGCGGCTTTTTCTTTGCCAGAGTCGCCGCTTCCAATTGAATTGCCCGCTTTCTGGAACATGTGACCACGCCCCCCTCTGACGCACAGGCACCACACGGGGACTTTCCTAAGAGCTTGCCCGTGGCGTCAGAGGGGGGGGCGTGGTCCGGCAGACAGCGGGGATTTCAATTGGAAGCGGCGCCTCCGGCGAAGAAGAACAAGAAGAAGATGCGGACGAGAAGGACAGCGGAAGAAGATGGAAGAACACGCCGGGCAAGATGCGGGAATAGAAGACCCAAGACAGAAGCAGAGGAAGAAGAAGGAGGAGGAAGAAGAAACCCGAAGGAAAGAAGAAAGAAGATAATAAAGGACTTGTCAAAAACCGGCTCTTGTCGTTTTTAACCCTTTACATTTTTTTTTACTCGTGAAATGGTAGAGGTACAAGGTACCCCATTACCATTTCACACAGGGGGGGGGCGGGATCTGGGGGGCCCCTTTGTTAAAGGGGTCTTCCAGATTTCGATAAGCCTCCTGCCCGCAGACCCCCACAACCACCGGGCAAGGGTTGTGGGGAAGAGACCCTTGTCCTCATCAACATGGGGACAAGGTGTTTTGGGGGGCACCCCAAAACACCCTCCCAATGTTGAGGGCATGTGGCCTGGTGCGGTTCAGGAGAGGGGGGGGCCGCGCTCTGTCCCCCCCTCTTTTCTGCGGCCGGCCAGGTCAACGTGCTCGGATAAGGGGTCTGGTGTGGATTTTAGGGGGAACTCCACGCCATTTTTTTTTAAATTTGGGGTGGAGTTCCCCTTAAATTCCACACCAGACCTGAAGGGTCTGGTTATGGATATTTGGGGGGAACCCCACGTCATTTTTTTTTAAAATTGACGGCGGGGTTCCCCTTAATATCCATACCAGACCTAAAGGGTCTGGTTATTGAATTTGGGGGGACCCCCACGCTTTTTTTTTCCCTTTTTTTAATGAATGAATTCTCCTGCAATTGCCGGGAGCCGACAATTCATTATAGCCGCGAGTCAGTTTTAAATGGCTTTTTTTTTTTTTTTTTCAGAATGTCATTTTGTGCAAAGACATATTTCTAACCACAGGAAAAGTGCGCTTTATTCACCTGCTGACATCCCCCCCCCCCCCATGGTACGAATTTTTAAATAATTATTCAAATGACGTGGGGGTCCCCCCAAATTCCATTACCAGGCCCTTCAGGTCTGATATGGATATTAAGGGGAACCCCGCCGTCAATTTAAAAAAAAAAATGACGTGGGGTTCCCCCCAAATATCCATAACCAGACCCTTCGGGTCTGGTGTGGAATTTAAGGGGAACTCCACCCCAAATGTAAAAAAAAAATGGCGTGGAGTCCCCCCTAAAATCCACACCAGACCCCTTATCCGAGCACGTTGACCTGGCCGGCCGCAGAAAAGAGGGGGGGACAGAGCGCGGCCCCCCCCCTCTCCTGAACCGCACCAGGCCACATGCCCTCAACATTGGGAGGGTGTTTTGGGGTGCCCCCCAAAACACCTTGTCCCCATGTTGATGAGGACAAGGGTCTCTTCCCCACAACCCTTGCCCGGTGGTTGTGGGGGTCTGCGGGCAGGAGGCTTATCGAAATCTGGAAGACCCCTTTAACAAAGGGGCCCCCCAGATCCCGCCCCCCCCCCTGTGTGAAATGGTAATGGGGTACCTTGTACCTCTACCATTTCACGAGTAAAAAAAAGTGTCAGTGTAAAAAAAGACAAGAGCCGGTTTTTGACAAGTCCTTTATTATCTTCTTTCTTCTTTCCTTCGGGTTTCTTCTTCCTCCTCCTTCTTCTTCCTCTGCTTCTGTCTTGGGTCTTCTATTCCCGCATCTTGCCCGGCGTGTTCTTCCATCTTTTTTCCGCTGTCCTTCTCGTCCGCATCTTCTTCTCCTTCTTCTTCTTCGCCGGAGGCGCCGCTTCCAATTGAAATCCCCGCTGTCTGCCGGACCACGCCCCCCCCCTCTGACGCCACGGGCAAGCTCTTAGGAAAGTCCCCGTGTGGTGCCTGTGCGTCAGAGGGGGGCGTGGTCACATGTTCCAGAAAGCGGGCAATTCAATTGGAAGCGGCGACTCTGGCAAAGAAAAAGCCGCGCACAAGCTTCAAATTGAATTGCCCGCCCTCTCACTTGTGACCACGCCCCCCTCTGACGCACAGGCACCACACTCCTAAGAGCTTGCCCGTGGCGTCAGAGGGGGGGGGGCGTGGTCCGGCAGACAGCGGGGATTTCAATTGGAAGCGGCGCCTCCGGCGAAGAAGAAGAAGGAGAAGAAGATGCGGACGAGAAGGACAGCGGAAGAAGATGGAAGAACACGCCGGGCAAGATGCGGGAATAGAAGACCCAAGACAGAAGCAGAGGAAGAAGAAGAGGAGGAAGAAGAAACCCGAAGGAAAGAAGAAAGAAGATAATAAAGGACTTGTCAAAAACCGGCTCTTGTCTTTTTTTACACTTTACACTTTTTTTTTCTCGTGAAATGGTAGAGGTACAAGGTACCCCATTACCATTTCACACAGGGGGGGGGCCGGGATCTGGGGGGCCCCTTTGTTAAAGGGGTCTTCCAGATTTCGATAAGCCTCCTGCCCGCAGACCCCCACAACCACCGGGCAAGGGTTGTGGGGAAGAGACCCTTGTCCTCATCAACATGGGGACAAGGTGTTTTGGGGGGCACCCCAAAACACCCTCCCAATGTTGAGGGCATGTGGCCTGGTGCGGTTCAGGAGAGGGGGGGGGCCGCGCTCTGTCCCCCCCTCTTTTCTGCGGCCGGCCAGGTCAACGTGCTCGGATAAGGGGTCTGGTGTGGATTTTAGGGGGGACTCCACGCCATTTTTTTTTTTATTTGGGGTGGAGTTCCCCTTAAATTCCACACCAGACCCGAAGGGTCTGGTTATGGATATTTGGGGGGAACCCCACGTCATTTTTTTTTTAAATTGATGGCGGGGTTCCCCTTAATATCCATACCAGACCTAAAGGGTCTGGTTATTGAATTTGGGGGGACCCCCACGCTTTTTTTTGGTGTTTTTAATGAATGAATTCTCCTGCAATTTCCAGGAGCTGACAATTCATTATAGCCGCGAGTCAGTTTTAAATGGCTTTTTTCCTTCAGAATGTCATTTTTCACATGCTGACATTACACCCAGGGCCGCCATCAGGGGGGTACAGGCAGTACACCTGCAGGGCCGCCATTAGGGGGGTACAGGGATTACACCGCCCGGGGGTCCCCAGGGGCCCCCAGGGGCCCGGATGGGAACCACCCTAAAACAAAAAAAAACCTTTTTTTTTAGTTTTAGTTTTTTAAGGGCTCCGAAGGTGCCCAGGGGCCCGGAGGCCACTAAGGGCCCCAGATGGCAAGCCCTTTTTTTTAAATAAAATATATATATTTAAAAAAATAAATATATTTTTTTAATATATTTTTTTTTTTTTTTTTATGAAAGGGCCCAGAGGTCCCCAGGGCCCCGGAAGGCAACCCCCTTGTTTTTGTAATTTTTTTGAAAAATGTTATATTAAAAAAAAATATATATATATGTATTTTCTCTCTTTTTTTTATTTTATTTTATAAAGAGCACAGAGGTCCCCAGGGCCCCGGATGGCTACCCCCCTTTTTTATATATATTTTTCTTTATTTCTTATTTCTGTCAAAATTTTTGTAAAGGGCCCCCCCGCTCCTCAATTTGCGGCACCACCCCCCCCCCCCCGCTTCTCAATTTCATGCGGCAGCACCCCCCCCCCCCGGTTCTCTGCTCCAGGGGGCCCATGCCTGAAGCTGTGTAAGGGGCCCCAAAATTCCTGATGGCGGCCCTGTACACCTGTAAGGGGCCCGGGGGTCCGGAGGTGCCCAGATGCCTGGAGGCCCCCCAGCGCCCCAGATGGTAACCCCCCTCTTTTTTTTTTTGGTATATATATTTGGTAGTTGGTTTTTGTAGGATTTTTTATTAAAGGGCCAATTTTTGGAATTTAATATTTTTTAGCAGTCTGGAGGTCCCCAGGGGCCCAGAGGCCCCCAGGGCCCCGGGTGGCAACCCCCCATATTTTTTGTTATTAAAGGGCCAATGTTTTGTTTTAGGGGTCTGGAGGTCCCCAGTGGCCCGGAGATCCCCAGGGCTCCAGATGACAACCCCCCACCTTTAAAAAAAAAAAAAAAAAAAAAAAATTATTATTTTTTTGGTTATTTTTTTTAACATATATATATATAATATAATTATGAAAGCTCCCAGAGGGCCCCAGATGACAACCTTTTTGCTTCTAAAAATGTTATAAACATTTTCCCCAGGTTTGTTACTTTTTACTTTAATTTCTTTTTTAAAGTGTATTTTGTGCGTGAAGTCGAGAGAGAGGAGCTGGACTTGCAATCGCCATCCTTCTCCATGCCCCCGGTGGCAATGGTGGGTGTGAGGGGGGCCTCCCACTCACCCCACCTGCTACACTTGGGAGCCCGATGGGACAGAGGGACTCCCCCTATGAGGGAGTGTAGCCCACCCAGCCAGCCCTGTAGGTCCTTCGCCTCCCTTTATTTTAGGAGACCTCATGGCCAAAGTGCGTGCAAGTGTGGTGTTTTTTGTGGGGGGGGGGGGGGGGGGTGGGCGTACTAAGCACAGGCGTACCTTGCATAGCACACCCATCGGGAGCCGGGCTGACACCACCAAACTCAATTCACATGTAGCCGAGACCGGGATCCGAACCCTTGGCTGCAGAGGTGAACGGCTTGTCAGCGCAGTGCCATTCACGTTGAGCCACCGCAGCTCCCACCCCATGTTATTTTTTTTTTAGATTTTTGGTAGTTATTTTTTATTAAAGGGCCCAGAGCTCCCAAGGCAACCCCCTTTTTTATTATTTTATATATGTAGATATATATATATAGATATTGTAATTTATTTTTCATTAAAGAGCCCAGAGGTTTATTTTTATTAAAGGGCCCAGTGGTCCCCAGGGCCCCCGGATGGCTACCACCCTTTTTAATATATATTTTTCTATATGTATTTTTTAGTAAAGGAACCCCCCGCTTATCAAATTGCGGCAGCCCCCCCCCCCCCCTTCTTAATATCCGGCGGCACCCCCCCCCCCCCCTATTCTCTGCTCCAGGGGGCCCATGCCTGAAGCTGTGTAAGGGGCCCCATAATTCCTGATGGCGGCCCTAATTGCCCCCCCCCCCCCATGGTACGAAATTTCAAGGAATTTTTCACTTTTATTGTTGCACTTTAACCACTTCCATACCGCGCCTATTCTGGCACTTCTCTCCTTCATGTAACAATTATATTTTCTTCCTTGAAACTTACTCAGGACCCCCAAACATTATATATATTTTATTAACAAACACCCTAGGGAATAAAGTGGCGGCCATTTTTTCGGACACATTTCCAACAGTATTTGTGCCAAAAATTTGCAAACGTTTTTTTTTTTTTTTTGGCTTTCAAAAAAAAACCTGTTTCATGAATGACAAAATAAGAAAGCAGTAAAGCTAGCCCAATTTTTAGGGATAAGGTAAAAGATGATGTTACACCGAGTAAATAGATACCTAACTTGTCACGCTTTCATATTGCGCACACTCATGGAATGGCGCTAAACTTCGTTATTAAAAATCTCCATAGGCAACGCTTGACTTTTTATTCTCAGGTTACCACTTTTGAGTTACAGAGGAGGTCTAGTGCTAACATTATTGCTCTCGCTCTAACGCACGCTATGATACCTCACATGTGGGGTTTGAAGGATGTTTACATATGTGGGTGGGACTTGCATGCGTGTTCGCTTCTGAGTGCGAGCTACTAGGGACACGAGCATTTAAATTCCTTTGTTATTTTATTTTTTTACTTAATATTTTAATTTTTGCACTTGTTTGTCCCTTTTTTTGTATTATTTTTCTCTTTTCTTCCTATTACAAGGAATGTAAACATCCCTTGTAATAGGACTAGTGTGTGACAGGTCCTCTTTATAGAGAAAGGCGGGGTCAATTAGACCCCACATCTGTCCTCCAGGCTGGAAAGCATGGAATTGGTAAAAAAAAAAAACATCTCATGCTTTCAGCTGCGATCATGTTCGTTCAGCACAGTAGTGTAGTGTGTAGCATGTTCACCTAGCAGCAAAAGGGTTGCTGGTTCGAATCCCGCCCGTGACACTATCTGCCTGGAGTTTGCATGTTCTCCCTGTGTGGGTTTCCTCCCACAATCTAAAAACATGCTGTAAATTGGATCCTGTCTAAATAAGCCCTAATATGCAGTAGGATATTTAGGTTTTGTGCTTCCCTAGGCCTGACCAAATTTTGGCACCCCCCTAATAGAAAAATGACCCACCCTTCCTGTCAAGGCCACACCCTGTTTTTTTATGACCCACCCAGGAATTTTCAGGGGACACACACAAGTTCTGTGGGGGGGGGGGGGGCACAGGAGACCCTTAATTTGCCTAGTTTTTCGATCACTTCCTGTTTGGCTATGGGGCAGGAAGTGAAGGCCAATCTCCCCAAACGGACAGGGATAATACAAAATAAACTGACAGAGCTTCTAACCCCCCCCCCCCCCCCAACTCTATCCAAAATGAAAGAAATCCAAAAAATAAAAGTGATGATTATTGTTCCAGTTTAACCCACAAATTTCAGATCATTTTATTGAGAGGCTTAAGAAAATATAACCATGCCAATAGGCCAGGATCCAGCGTTGCTAATATGTATGAATGTGTGTTAGGGACCCCCACAAACACCACCCAATGTTAAATCAACTATTTTCTTGTTTGTTTTGGGGATGCCTGCACCCCTGATAGGGTAAAGACACCTCACAAATGTTGTCACTTTCTACTTAATTCATTCACTTCCTGCCACACAGCCAAACAGGAAGTGAGGGAAACACCTGAGTAATGTTTTGTTGGGGACACACAGATCAATATAAATAGTTTCCCATTTTGGAAATGGCATTTTGCTGTGTACACCCCAAATTAGTAGGAATCTTGGACTTTGGGGTCCATTTACTAAAGGCAAATCCACTTTGCACTACAAGTGGACAAGCAAGGAAGAAAACTCAAAACTTGGCGGGATTGGAAGTAAAAACCATCAGTGCTTCCCTTCTGATTTTCATTGCCTACGCTTCTACTGCAGAGCGGCTTTGCCTTTACTAAACCCCAAAATAACTAATCATTTGGGGTGTACACTGCAGTGCAATTTGCTTAATGGTGACACTAGTTAGATTGACCTGTGTCCCAAAGAAAAGACCATTGGTAGGGTTTTAACCTCACTTCCTGTTCAGCTGTGTGACAGGAAGTGAAGCCAATTTTAGGAAAAGGGACACAAAGCCCAGCCTAAAAACACTAGCAGGGGTTCTAACACTCAATTGGCTTCCCTCAAACAACCCACAATTAGAATAGGATTGTCTTGTGCTAGTTTCAAGCACAGCGCTGTAAATCAGCACTTCAAGCCTGTCCACCAATACACCACCCCCCCCCCACCCCCCTCCAACAGGCCCTGTATGCAGCTTTTCCTACATCTTGCACATGTGCTTTAAAAAGTCAGTCTGGACATCAGTTCTAGGAAACAATACTTACCGCTTTGTCCTTCCTTTTCTGGTGACTAAACATTTCATGCATACACACCAGGATAGAGTCTTGTGCTAGTTTCAAGCACACGCTGTAAATCAGCACTTCAAGCCTGTCCACCAAACACCACCCCCCCCCACCCCCCCTCCAACAGGCCCTGTTGCAGCTTTTCCTACATCTTGCACATGTGCTTTAAAAAGTCAGTCTGGACATCAGTTCTAGGAAACAATACTTACCGCTTTGTCCTTCCTTTTCTGGTGACTAAACATTTCATGCATACACACCAGGAAAGAGCTTAGAGACAAATCACACTTGATGGTTTAGGCCCAAACTAGTTCAGCTGCAGCGGTTGAAATCCATAGCAGGAAAAAAATATCACAAAACAAACTTCAAAATTTGAAAGTAATTTTATTGGTCCACAAAACAAGGAAAGCAAAACAAAAAATTACAAATAAACACACCAAAAATATATAAAAACACCTAAAAACAAAAAAGACCAACGTTTATTTCACAGTCATTGGAAAATAAATCATGCTTTTGAAATAACAGGATAGACCCACAGGATTAAAACATTAGTCATTAACATCTTGAGAAACATTTAGCAAAATTATGTAGCAGAGAAAACATCAAAAAATACAAAACTTGCTCCAAAACATCTCTGTTTCACTCCGCCATTCCTTCCAGCCAGCAAATCTGCCCCCTCTGAGGGGCAGCTGACACGTGCAGTATCCACGCTTTTTATAACATGTGTGCTAATGAACCAATTGGAAACACATGAAGAAATGTCAGCCTCTAGTTTGTGTGCACTTGTAACTGCTTACACCTGTTAAGGATGTCCTTAAATTACTAAGCCAAAAAAACAGCTTTCTGAGCATGCTCAGAAAGATGCAAGTCATTTTCAGGATGAAACTTCCAACTTCTTTTTCTAACTGTTCGAGCATGCCCAGTTCACTCGAAATGCAGTACCAGAATCAAATCTGCAATGGCGGATGAAAGCATTAGAGGTGTTAAATTTTTTTTTAGTCCCCATGAAGTGATGCATTACAAGCTGAACGGGAGGTCTTATCGAATTTTTACGTAACAAACCTAAATAGTAATAATTTAAAAGCCCCTGTCCCTAGTAGCTCGCAGTCAGAAGCGAACAAGCAGCATTTTTATTGTTTCCGGTTACCAGTTTAGATTTACAGATGAGGTCTAGTGCTATAAATATTCCTCTTGCTGTTACGCACGCTATGATACCTCACATGTGTGGTTTGAAGAATGTTTCCATATATGGGGGCGGGCCTTAAATGTGTAAGCCCCGCCCACATATTGAACCCCCGTTCAAACCCCACATGTGAGGTATCATAGCGTACGTTAGAGCGAGAGCAATACTTTTAGCACTAGACCTCCTCTGTAAATCTAAACTGGTAACCTGAAACACATAAAAAAGCGTTGCCTATGGGTATTTTCAAGTACTGAATTTTGGCGCCATTCCATGAGTGTGTGCAATATTAAAGTGTAACATGTTGGGTATCTATTTACTCGGTGTAACATCATCTTTCACATTATGGCCATAAATTGGGCTAACTTTAGTGTATTCTTAATTTGTAACCACTTGAGCCCCAGAGCATATTACTGGTCACTGACGGGGCCATTTTTTGCATTTCAACACTGCGTCATTTTGACTGACAATTGCGTGGTTGTGCGACGTGGCCCCCAAAAAAATTTGGCGTCCTCATCCTCCCCCCCCCCCCCCTAAAAATTTTTTTTTTTTTTTTTTGTTGGTGGTATTTGATCACCTCTGCGTTTTTTCTTATTTTTGCTTGACCCAAAAATATAGCGACAATTTGGTAACTAAAAAAACATCTTTTTTACTGTTTGCTATAATAAATCTCCCCCAAAATATATTCCAAAAAATGTTTGCCCTCAGTTTAGGCCGATAAGTATTCTTGGACATATTTTTGGTTGCAAAAAATCACAATAAGCGTTTGATTGGTTTGGGCAAAAGTTCTAAGTAGGGGTTGGTCTTATGGGTTTTTTTGGACTCATTTTTTGTTTTACTAGTAATGGTGGCTATCATTGTTTTTTCTGTCTAATGCGACATTGTGGCGGACACATTTTTGTGAGATTTGGCATTTTTGTAGCGAGCAATGGTATAGAAATGCATTGCTTACTATAAAAATGACACTGGCAGGGAAGGGGTTAACACTAGGGGCGCGGAAGGGGTTGAATATGTTACCTGGGTGTGTTCTAACTGTAAAGGGGGTGGGACTGTGTAGGGGAAATGACAGATCGCTGTTCATACATTGTAGGGACAGACGAGCAGGCATTCCCCCCCCCCCTGACAGGACCGGGATAAAGGGGAACTCCACCCCAAATTAAAAAAAAAAAACGGCGTGGGGGTCCCCCTTCAGGTGCACAACAGGCTCTTAGATTTGATCTGGAACATAAGGGGTTAAACCCACGCCAAAAAACGGCGTGGGGTTCCCCCTCAGATCCAGACCAAACCCTTCTCCCAGGCACGCAGTCTGGCCGGACAGGAATGGGGGTGGGGACGAGCGAGCGCCCCCCCCCCCCCCTCCTGAGCCGTACCAGACCACATGCCCTCGACATGGGGGAGTGTGTGCTGTGGGGGAGGGGGGCACTGCCCCCCCACCCCAAAGCACTCTTGTCCCCATGTCGATCGGGACAAGAGCCTCTTCCCGACAACCCTGGCCGTTGGTTGTCGGGGTATGCGGGCGGGGGGCTTATCAGAATCTGAGAGCCCCCTTATTAAGGGGGCCCCCAGATTCTGGCCACCCACCCTATGTGAATGAGTATGGGGTACATCGTACCCCTACCCATTCACCGGGTGGAAAAGTGTAAACACCAAAAAAAACACACAGAAAAAAATAATTTATTAGTCAGCTCCAGGGGTCTTCTGCCGGGACCCCCCACCACCAGCCCATTGGGCCCCGGGCTTCGCCGTCTTCTGCCGGGGGGGGACACCCACCGATGATCTCCGCCATGTCCAGCCAGGCCCCCACCCCAAAATAAGCTCTTTCACATCCGGGGGGGGCCGGCCGAAAAAAGCAGAGAACAACGGGGGCGGAGCCCCTCGGTCTTCCAGACGTTTTCTGCCGGGGGGGCTCCAGCCCCGCACCGGTCTTCGCCGCCGCCTTCCGCCGGGGGGGGACACCCACCGATGCTCTCGGCCATGTTCGGCCAGGCCCCCTACCCCAAATCAAGCTCTTTTACATCCGGGGGGGGCCGGCGGAAATGGCGGAGAACAACGGGGGCGAAACCCCTCCTCGGTCTTCGCCTTCCGCCGGGGGGGTACACCTACCCCCCCCCCGGTCTTCGCCGCCGTCTTCCGCCGGAGGGCGCCACTCTCCGGGCTTCTCGACGTTGTCTTCCGCCGCGGGGGCCAGGCCTTCTTCTTTGCCGCCCCCTTCGAATTTTTCGGCCTGGACGGGGGTCGCACATCCCATCCAGGACTTGGACGTGGCGGGCTTCTCGTCGCCGTCTTCTGCCGCTGCCCCCTTCACCACGAAGCTCCGTGCTTGTTTGATGAGGGCAGCGGGCTTCCGTCGTCTTCTCCGGGGCGAGGGTCGTACATCCCACCCCGGATTTCGTCGCCGGGTTCTGCCTGGCTCCTACTAGGGGCCAGGGCTTCTTTTGCCGTCTTCCGCCGGAGGGCGCCACTCTCCGGGCTTCTCGACGTTCTCTTCCGCCGCGGGGGCCAGGCCTTCTTCTTTGCCGCCCCCTTCGAATTTTTCGGCCTGGACGGGGGTCGCACATCCCATCCAGGACTTGGACGTGGCGGGCTTCTCGTCGCCGTCTTCTGCCGCTGCCCCCTTCACCACGAAGCTCCGTGCTTGTTTGATGAGGGCAGCGGGCTTCCATCGTCTTCTCCGGGGCGAGGGTCGTACATCCCACCCCGGATTTCGTCGCCGGGTTCTGCCTGGCTCCTACTAGGGGCCAGGGCTTCTTTTGCCGTCTTCCGCCGGAGGGCGCCACTCTCCGGGCTTCTCGACGTTGTCTTCCGCCGCGGGGGCCAGGCCTTCTTCTTTGCCGCCCCCCTCGATTTTTTCGGCCTGGATGGGGGTCGCACATCCCATCCAGGACTTGGACGTGGCGGGCTTCTCGTCGCCGTCTTCTGCCGCTGCCCCCTTCACCACGAAGCTCCGTGCTTGTTTGATGAGGGCAGCGGGCTTCCGTCGTCTTCTCCGGGGCGAGGGTCGTACATCCCACCCCGGATTTCGTCGCCGTCTTCTGCCGCTGCCCCCTTCACCACGAAGCTCCGTGCTTGTTTGATGAGGGCAGCGGGCTTCCGTCGCAGTCTTCCGCCGCGGGGTGACACTCGCGGGCTTCTTCTTCCATTCGATGTTGACACGGCGAGGTCCGGCGCTGAAATGCCTTCTGAGCGGCGGGCAAGGACTTATATTGGCATTGGGCGTGGGCGTGGTTATGCCAACATGTGACCTTAACCCATGTGACAGTGATGTGACGTGACATCACTGTCACATGGGTTAAGGTCACATGTTGGCATAACCACGCCCACGCCCAATGCCAATATAAGTCCTTGCCCGCCGCTCAGAAGGCATTTCAGCGCCGGACCTCGCCGTGTCAACATCGAATGGAAGAAGAAGCCCGCGAGTGTCACCCCGCGGCGGAAAAGACTGCGACGGAAGCCCGCTGCCCTCATCAAACAAGCACGGAGCTTCGTGGTGAAGGGGGCAGCGGCAGAAGACGGCGACGAAATCCGGGGTGGGATGTACGACCCTCGCCCCGGAGAAGACGACGGAAGCCCGCTGCCCTCATCAAACAAGCACGGAGCTTCGTGGTGAAGGGGGCAGCGGCAGAAGACAGCGACGAGAAGCCCGCCACGTCCAAGTCCTGGATGGGATGTACGACCCCCGTCCAGGCAGAAGAATTTGAAGGGGGCGGCGGAAGACCCTCAAAAGTGAAAACGTTCACCAGGTGAATGGGTAGGGGTACGATGTACCCCATACTCATTCACATAGGGTGGGGGCCCGAAATCTGGGGGCCACCTTATTAAACGGGGCTCCCAGATTCTGATTGGCTCCCGCCCGCATACCCCGACAACCAATGGCTAGGGTTGTCGGGAAGAGGCTCTTGTCCCGATCGACATGGGGACAAGAGTGCTTTGGGGTGGGGGGGCAGCGCCCCCCTCCCCCAAAGCACACACTCCCCCATGTCGAGGGCATGTGGTCTGGTACGGCTCAGGAGGGGGGGGGCGCGCTCGCTCGTCCCCACCCCCATTCCTGTCCGGCCAGACTGCATGCCTGGGATGAGGGCTTGGTACGGATCTGGGGGGGAACCCCATGCCGATTTTGGCGTGGGTTAACCCCTCACGTTCCGGACCAAGCCGGAGAGCCTATTGTACCCCTGGGGGGGAAGCCGCGCCGGTTTCACATTTGAAATTTGGCGCGGAGTTTCCCTTCAGTGTCAGCGCAGCCCGAGAACAGCTCGGAGCTTGCCGTGCGCCGCTCCAGGCAGTGCAAACACTGCTACGCCGCCTGGTATTTACCAAGGATTTCCCGGCGTACTGAAGAGGCGCGCGGTGAGCTCCGATTTTTCCCTCTGCGCATGCCCAGTATGCAAGTGAACCTTCCGAGGTTCTAGCGTACTTTGCAAGGGCACGGGGATCGGGTCCCAAAAGTCACTTTCCCTTTCAAATCGGCCCGCCACACAAGTTGAAACACATGTCACTACACTTCCCCTGCATCACCCCCCTCCCTCCCCTCATAAACTCCCGCCCGAATCCCCGATGTTTACATTACTAAATGCCGCACGCCAGCTCTGTACTGGCGTGCTGTGCGCCCTCTTCTGGGCGCATTAGGCACTTTAGTAAATGAGGAAACACGCTGCACTGGCAGCGTGTTTCTTTTGTAAATGTCAAAAACAGGTTTACTCCTGCTTGTGCACCATGAGTCTTGGCGCACAGGCTTGGTAAATCAGCCCAATTGTAACTAACACTTTCTTCATAGATCAAAGGGATAAACTTCTGTGTGTAAAGAAAATATCCGGGCAGTCTGCCAAGTTTGTAAACAACATGAAACATTGTAACCAACTTCCTTTTTAGATCAAACTTCTGTGTGTAAATGCAAGAAATGTAACCACTTAAATTCCAACACTTGTTAAAAAGCAATATTTTTTGCTAGAAAATTACTTGGAACCACCAAACTATATATATATATTAGCAGAGACAAAAATGGGAATTGCTGCAATATTTTATGTCACGCTGCATTTGCCCACTTCATTGAATAATAAAAACCATAAAAACAAAACAGTAAAGTTGGCCCATTTTTTTTTTTTTCATTTTAATGTGAAAGATGATGTTATGCCGCACGAATCGTGAGAGAATCGTCATCTATCTTCTAAGCAAAAAAATTGCAGTTGTCGTTTTAGCCAGAATCGTGCAGCTCTATGCCGTGCAACATAAAAAGTTGCAAAGACCACCATAGAGTAATTTTCTAGCAAAAAATTAATGATGATTTTTTTTTCTCAGTCTGCTGCAGTGTGTCAGCTTTTATTTATAATGGCCGCTCTGTATGTAGCTTCTGACAGGCTGTGCAAGCAGGCCCGTATCTCGAGAACCATAAATGATAGCCATCCCATATTTTGACCAGTTGTGGGGTAGGTCTTCAACTGACTACCCCCCAAATGTGGGGTTTCTGTGACCTCTGGTCATCGAGCTACAACCCCCGCTCCATCAGCCCCTCTGTTAATCCGGCCCTGTATGGAGGGGGGGCAGGACTGTATGTATGGCTGTGGATGGTATATGGAGGGGGGGGCAGGACTGTATGTATGGCTGTGGATGGTATATGCAGGGGGGGCAGGACTGTATGTATGGCTGTGGATGGTATGGAGGGGGGGCAGAACTGTATATACGGCTGTGGATGGTAATGGTATATGCAGGGGGGGGCAGAACTGTATGTTTAGTGTATGGTGGGGGTAGTGTATGGTCCGCCCATCCACCCACCTCCATGTGTATTTTGTAGCCAGTCAGAGAAGAGCTGAGCACTCTGTGTCCCATGTGTCCTCTTCCACTCTGCAGCACACAATGCAGACGGAGGCGCGCCGGAGGGAGGAAGGGGGAGGGGCTAGCACAGTGAGAAGTTGCACACATGTTTACAGCCCGGCCGGGGGGCTAACAGAGAGCACTGCTGCGGGCGGCACACCTTCTACTAACACTCAGGCAAGCTGGTGGAGCCGGGGATGTGCAGCTCTGTTGCGGCCGGGCCAGGATGGACAGCTAAAAAAAAAAAAAAAAATTGTTTTTTTTTTTTTTTTTTTTTTTTTTAAATGTGCCCGGGTTTCAGGAGGCATCAAAACCGGGCACATGTGTCCAAACCCGGACTGTCCGGGTCAAAACCGGACAGGTGGCAACCCTAGTTACAGTGGAGAGAGCTGATAGAACTGGTGTTTGCAGGGCCAGATGCAGAGAGATGGTCTGACCAGCAGAAAGCAGCTCACTTTCTGATTTGTGTGGGACAAAAAGGACGTGATGTGTGCAGAGCGTGGCAAGCATGTGGGGACATCAATGCAGAGGACAAAAAGAAACCAGAGGTACTGTTTGCAAAGTTTGAGTCATACTGCAACCCAAGGAGAAACTCCACAGTGCAAAGGAAACTGTTTTATGAGAGGAAGCAATGTGGAGGTGAGTCTCTGGATGAATGGGTGACACGGCTGCGCTTGCTTGCCAAAGACTGTGCTTTCTATGATGCTGGAGATATGATCAAAGACCGCATTCTGATGGGCAGTAAGTTTAAGGAAGTTCAGGAAAAGCTGCTACAGGAAGAAGACTTAAATCTTGAGAAAGCCATAAGGATTGCCAGAGCATATGAAATTTCAAGAAAGGACATGCAGGTACTGGAAGGAACACAGCTCCAGATTAATGCTATAGATAATCACAGCAGCAGATATGGGCAAGAAAGAACACACACAGGAGTAAAGGGCACCTATGGCCCTGGGACAGGTAACACACAAGCAGCGTGTGGATATTGTGGAAACATGCACCACAAAAATAGTGTCTGTCATGCAAGAAAAGAGGACATTTTGCCAAGGTTTGTAATCTGTCTTCACAAACTGAAAGGCCAAAAACACGTTCTGTATACACCATAGAGGACAACGATGACAATGCAGGGTCAGACTGCACCCCAATATATCTTGCAGCAATACAAAAACCACATCAGTCTGCAGATGAAGCAACTGTAACATTACAGATAGGTGCTAGCAAAATTCCAATTACTTTCAAAATAGATACAGGAGCACAAGTGAATTGTGTACCAAGCCACATATACCTGGAACACCTCAGTAATGAATCCCCCTTAGAGACTCAAGACCTACCGAAAATAATGGGATATGGTGGTGAAAAGCTGAAAGTAATGGGTCGCTGTCATGCAAAATGTTCATACAAGGGATCTGAAAAGGTTTTACAATTGTTTGTGATAGAAACTCAAGCCCCAGCCGTGCTAGGTCTCAGAACAAGTAAAGAGATTGGACTTGTGAAGATCATAATGACTGTGGATGGTGGGCACAGAGGTCTGACAGAGGCTGACATTAAACGTGAGTACTGTGATCTATTCAAGGGCCTGGGGTGCCTCCCGGGTGTAAGCCGCATACGTATAAAAGAGGGGGCACAGCCTATCATTCACGCCCCAAGAAGAATACCTTTAACTCTTGTGGAACAAGAACTCACTAGGATGGAGAAGCTGGGGGTAGTAAAAAAGGTCACGGAACCATCGGAATGGGTCAGTTCTATGGTTGTGGTGGAGAAGAAGAATACAGGTGCAATTCGTATATGCATTGACCCACGTGATTTGAACAAAGTCATAATGAGAGAACACTACAAACTCCCCACCATAGAGGATATATCGCACAAGCTAGTAGGAGCAACAGTATTCAGTGTACTAGATGCCCATTCTGGTTACTGGCAACTGCGTCTTGATGAAGCCAGCAGTTACTTGACCACCTTAACTCCCCTTCGGGTCGATGGCGCTTCACAAGGGTACCTTTTGGCATAGCATTTGCACAGGAAATATTTCAAAAGAAATCACACAAATTGATCGCTGGTCTACAGGGTGTTGAAGTCATAGTTGATGATTTGCTGGTCTTTGGAAAGGATCGAATTGAACATGACAAAAACCTTACTGCTTTGCTCAATCGGTGTCGTGAGAAGAATCTCACACTCAATCCTAACAAAATGCAAATTGGGGTAGAAGAAGTTACATATTTTGGACACCTACTAACCAGAGAGGGTCTGAAGCCTGATCCAAAGAAGATTACAGCAGTTCTTAACATGAAAGCCCCAACCTCCAGAAAGGAGCTGGAGACATCACTAGGTATCTTCAACTATCTATCCAAATTCTCTCAGGGCCTTGCTCAACAGATAGCACCGCTACGTACGCTGCTACAGTTGGATGCTGTTTGGTGTTGGGATGCAAACATGGAAAAGACTTTCGACAAAGTGAAAAAACTGATCACTAAACATCCAGGGCCAATACTGAAATATTTTGACGTAAACTGTGACATTTTACTTCAAGTGGATGCATCCCAGTTTGGGTTAGGTGCTGTACTGACTCAACAAGGACGTCCTGTGGCGTATGCTTCACGAGCACTGACCCCAACGCAAGCCAATTATGCCCAAATTGAGAAAGAGATGCTGGCTATTGTGAATGGATGTGAGAAATTTCACCAGTACATATATGGTCGCCCGGTAGTTGTGGAAACAGACCACAAGCCGTTGGAGTACATCCTACAGAAACCACTAGCTTCTACACCTCAGCGTCTGCAGCGGATGGTTATGAAATTACAGCAGTATGATCTCACAGTAAAATATAAACCTGGAAAGGAAATTCCAATGGCAGATACCCTGTCTAGGGTGTTTCTAGAAGGACATGAAGCACGGGATGAACCTGAGTTGGAAGAACAGGTACACACAGTACTAGCGAACATTGCAATATCAGATGTACGGCTGGAGAAGATAAGACAAGACACCAAACAGGATAAAGTTCTAGAAAAACTAACTTGTGTCATGTGCAATGGCTGGCCAGAAAAACGAAAGAAGCTGTGTCCTGAACTACAGGGATTCTGGCCTATGAAAGATGAGCTCTACATTAACTCGGACATCATATTTCTGAGTGACCGTATTCTCGTTCCTAAGTCACAACAGACAGAAGTACTGAAACAAATCCATCAGGGGCATTTGGGCATCACTCTGTGTAAGCGCAGAGCGCGGGAGTTGGTCTACTGGCCTAATTTGGACTTTGATATTGAGACACTTGTGAAGAAGTGCGAAACCTGCCAGACATTTCAGAAACACAATGCAAAAGAACCGCTTACACCGTGGAATGCTCCTTCACGGGCATGGCAGAGGCTGGCTACATATATTTTTCATTTTGAGGACAACCATTACCTGATAGTAGTAGATTACTACAGCAAATACTTTAAACTAGTGCAGCTGAGAAACGTAAAAGCAACAACAGTCATATGGGCTTTCAAAACAATCCTTTCAAGACATGGAGTGTGTGAAGAACTTGTGTCTGATAATGGGCCACAATTCTCATGTTCTGAGTTCCAGTGCTTCCTGCGTGAATGGGGAATCAGGCACAAACCCACAAGCCCCTATCACCCACAGGCCAATGGTCTAGCAGAGAAGTATGTTGGCATAGCCAAGTCCATATACTGAAAGCGCAATCATCAGGGCAGGATGTGTACCTAGGACTGTTAAACTATCGTGCAACACCTATGGAAGGTTTATGCTCACCTGCACAGCTGCTAATGGGTAGAACACTGAGGACCACAGTGCCTATTGCACCACAGAAATTGCAGCCTCAGTCCATTCCACAGGATCGAGTAAGAGATCAGAGGATCATAAACATGAAAAGGCAAAAACTGTATTTTGATAAATCTACAAAATCCCTTTGTCCACACTCTGCTGGGCAAGCTGTGCGACACAGAGTAACTGGGAATACATGGGAACTCGCTCGAATTGTCAAAGAAGCCATTGCACCAAAATCATATATAATTGAGACCAAATGTGGACAGAAACTGAGACGAAACAGGCGTCATCTTCGTCCAGACACTGCTGCGGATACATCATTGGAGGAACCGCGTGACAATGGAGATGAAGAACAAGCCCATGACAGCACAGAAGTCCGAAACATGGATATTGAGTCTACTGAGGATACAGAGGACAGCATAAATGTACCAGCATGTGATAATGCTGGGAGTGACTCTCAACTGGACACCAATCCTACGGATGATGAGCCAGCGGTTACTTTATCTCGCTATGGTCGAGCTATTAAACCAAAGATATGGAGGGACTTTGTCTCATATTAAATGCTTCATACTTGAGAGGGAAGATGTAATGATGTGTATGCTTTGTTATACTTCAAGTTCAATTGTTATACCCAGTTCCTTATCTTGTTAGGAAACAGTTAACAGTTTTGGTCATGTGATCTGGGGGTGGGGATCTGTGGTCAGTTCTAAGATAGAGGCTACTGAATAAAGACCCAGCTCATGTTCAAGTTCATGCTGTCTGCCTATCCTTCATGCTAAATCTTTACAGGTACGACATTCAGTTGTAGCACAGATTTATTTAGCGTGACAGAAACAGCGTTTGCTCCCACGAGATATAAAGCCGTGAGCATACTGTATATGCCGAAGCATGGGGGCATTAGGGGCTTGGGAGCGATATTGCTCCTAATGCCGCATACATATGGTTGACATTCCTACGGAGGCTTTCCCGTGGAAAAGTCTGACCGTGTGTACGCGGCATAACTTTTTATGCCGCGTACATACGGTCGAAATTCCAACGGAGGCTTGCCTGTGGAAAAGTCCGACTGTTAGTACGCGGCATAACTTTTTTGCGGAAGGATGCCCCCATGCTTCGGCATATATAAATGGTGCATGTATGCCCATCATTAGAAGTGGGTGGATGAAGGGAGGTATTCTAATGGTGGGCATACCCGCCGATCAATCTTTTTTTCGTTCAGCAAACAGGCTGCATAAAAAAAAAAAAATACAAACATGTCCAAAAAGAACCATCAACGTACTGGTATGTTGCTGGACTTTGAATGGGTATACCAGAATGATGCTTGCAGGTTTAGGTATCATCTTGGTATCATTCTTTTTAGCCAGTGGTCGGCTTTCATGTAAAAGCAGTCCTAATGGCTAATTAGCCTCTAGACTGCTTTTACATTCAGTGGGAGGGAATGTCCCCCCCCCCCTGAATATAAACAGAGCCATTGGGAAATTGGGAAAGCATTTTATCACACCGATCTTGGTGTGGTCAGATGCTTTGAGGGCAGAGGAAAGATCTAGGGTCTAATAGAC
Organism: Rana kukunoris; assembly: GCA_029574335.1. Taxonomy (NCBI): domain Eukaryota; kingdom Metazoa; phylum Chordata; class Amphibia; order Anura; family Ranidae; genus Rana; species Rana kukunoris. The sequence continues at coordinate 75,866,352 of CM056054.1, read as the reverse complement.
CCCATACCTGTCACTAAATATTGCCATCACGAGGGATATTTACATTCCCTGAGATAACAATAAAAATGGTAAAAAATAAATAAAATGGAAGGAACAGTTTACAAAAAAAAAGCTAAATATATATATATATATATATATATATATATATATATTTATATATATAAAAAGCACCCCTGTCCCCCCCTGCTCTTGCGCAAAGGCGAACGCAAGCGTCGGTCTAGAGTCATATGTTAACAGCAATTGTACCATGCATGTGAGGTATCACCGCGAAGGGCAGATCGAGGGCAGTAGACCTCCTCTGTAAATCTAATGTGGTAACATGTAAAGGCTTTTAAAAATGTATGTAATTTGTCGCCACTGCGCGTTTTTGCGCAATTTTAAAGTATGTCGTGTTTGGTATCCATGTACTCGGCCTCATCTTTTTTATTATATCAATAATTTGGGCAATATAGTGTGTTTTAGTGCTTTAAAATAAAAAAAAGTATATTTTTTCCCCAAAAATGTGTTTGAAAAATCGCTGCGCAAATACTGTGTGGAAAAAAAAATGCAACACCCACCATTTTAATCTGTAGGGCCTTTGCTTTAAAAAAATATATAATGTTTGGGGATTCAATTTATTCTTCTTGCAAAAAAAAATATGTTTTTATGTAAACAAGCAGTGTCAGAAAGGGCTTTGTCTTCAAGTGGTTAGAAGAGTGGGTGATGTGTGACATAAGCTTCTGAATGTTGTGCATAAAATGCCAGGACAATTCAAACCCCCCCCCAAATGACCCCATTTTGAAATGTAGACACCCCAAGCTATTTGCTGAGAGGCATGTCAAGTCCATGGAATATTTTATATTTTGACACAAGTTGCGGGAAAAATATATAGGGCCAGAGCGAGCGGTTCATTTATGTTATTCTGCCGCAACTTTACGCGCAAGTGCTGTATTCACAAAGCACTTGCTCCTAAAGTTGTGGCGGCGTAGCGTAAATGGGCCGGCGTAATTCAAATTCGGCGGGTAGGGGGTGTGTAGTATTTAAAATAGGCGCGATCCCACGCCGAACGTACTGCGCATGCGCCGGCCGTCAATGTATCCCAGTGTGCATGCTCCAAATTATGACAGTGTTTGACGTAAACGTCAATCCCCATTCACGGACGAGTCACGCAAACGACATAAAAAAAAAATCAAATTCGACGTGGTCACGACGTCCATACTTAACATAGGATGCGCCTGCTTTTTGGTGCTTTATCTTTACACCGGGAAACTCCTTATGGAAACGGCTTAAAGTCACTGCGTTGGGCGGGCGTACGTTTGGGAATTGGCGTATCTCGCTGATCTACATATTCTTGGCGTAAATCAGTGGGAACGCCCCTAGCGGCCATTTTAAAATTGCAGTTAAGAAACGATGGCGTAATACAATTACGCCGCTCATATCTTAGCTGCAACCCGGCGTATCTTGTTTTCTGAATACAGAAGACAAGATATGCCACCTCAGATTCTGAGTTATGCCGGCGTATGACTAATACGCCGGCGTAACTGTTGCTGAATCTGGCCCATATTTTTTTGTCACTAAATGATATATTGCTCAAACATGCCATGGGCATATGTGGAATTACACCCCAAAATACATTCTGCTGCTTCTCCTGAGTACGAGGATACCACATGTGTGAGACTTTTTGGGAGCCTAGCCGCGTACGGTACCCCAAAAACCAATCACCGCCTTCAGGCTTTCTAAGGGTGTAAATTGTTTATTTCACTCCTCACTACCTATCACAGTTTTGGAGGCCATGGAATGCCCAGTTGCACAACCCCCCCCCCCCCCAAATGACCCCATTTTGGAAAGTAGACACCCCCAAGCTATTTGGTGAGAGGTATGGCGAGTATTTTGCAGATCTCGCTTTTTGTCAGTTTAAAAAAAAAATGTTTTTATTTCTTCATTTTTTTTAAAACAAATGAGAGCTGTAAAATACTCACTATGCCTCTTAGCAAATAGCTTGGGGTGTCTACTTTGCAAAATGGGGTCATTTGGGGGGGGTTTATGCTATTTTGGCATTTAATGGCCTTCAAAACTGTGATACGTAGTGAGGAGTGAAATAAAAAAAATGTATGCCCTTAGAAATCTTGAAGACAGTGCTTGGTTTTCGGGGTCCTATACACACCTAGGCTCCCAAAAAGTCCCACACATGTGGTATCCCGTACTCAGGAGAAGCAGCAGAATGTATTTTGGGGTGCAATTCCACATATAACCATGGCATGTGGGAGCAATATATCATTTAGTGACAACTTTGTGCAAAAAAAGAAAAATCAGTTTGTCATTTTCCCTCAAATCTTGTGTCAAAATATAAAATATTCCATGGACTTGACATGCCTCTCAGAAAATAGGTTGGGGTGTCTACTTTCCAAAATGGGGTCATTTGGGGTGGGGTTGTGCTATTTTGGCATTTTATGGCCTTTTAAACTGTGATAGGTAGTGAGGAGTGAAATCAAAAATTTGCGTCCTTAGAAATGCTGAAGGCGGTGCTTGGTTTTTGGGGCCCCATACACGGATGGGTACCCAAAAAGTCCCAAACATGTGGTATCCCCATATGCAGGAGAAGCAGCAGAATGTATTTTGGGGTGAAGTTATAATCTCTTTTTTTTTTTTTTATTATTTTTATTGAGTTTTACATAAGCATACAGGTTTCAATATCATACAATGAGTAAGCACCGTTAAAGTAAGTACAAATCAAACATGACACTAGTGTAACAGTGCGTAATAGAGTTGGTAAAGTCAGATATAAAGAACAACACAAAAGCGGAAAAAAAAAAAGAAAAAAGATGTAGATGAACCCAATGGCGAGTAATTCTTGGAGTACTGGGTGTTTATAGTAACTCAATCCGTCATTGTGCTTCTCTCCGGTAGGTCACCCATATTGGGAACACTTTTGTGGCCTACCCGGGGAAAGCACTACAAAGTAGGCAATATGTCAGCTACGAACTAGGCATAAGATCAAGTACATATCTGAGAATAACACATGAAAAACAGTGAATAAGATGATTCACAGTAAGGGGACAGCTTTGGGACTGGACGACCAAGGGAGCCAAGCCTTCCTAACTTTGGTAGTCTGGCCTGTAGTAGCCATAATGCACTCGTGTGAGAAGTGGAGGTTAACTAGGTCTACTACCTGGGCCACCACTGGGGACTCCTCCGATTTCCATCTTCGGGTAATACATAGTCTGGATGCTAATGATATATGGGACGTAATACATCTGAAAGGTGGCGGTATGTTGTCTATTGTTAAACTGAGTAGAGCCATCTCAGGAGTAGGAGCAAGTACTGTTCCAATAGTAGAGGATAGGAGTCGAAACACATCCATCCAAAACGATTGGTTCCTTGGGCAGGACCATAGAGTTTGGAGAAGGTCATCTGTGGCGGAAGAGCAACGCCAGCAGAGATTGGAGGTTTTGGGATCAAAGGTGGCAATTCTGGCTGGAGTCATGTACCAACGCAGCGTGATTTTTTGTGTGAGTTCCCACAGGGCGGAGCATTTAGTGAATTTATATGAGGCGCTTAGGGCGGAGGACCATTGGTCCTCGGAGAAAGAACGAGAAAGTTCGGATTCCCAGCGGGCGTGGGCAGGCAATTTGGTGAAGCATAGTTTGTTTTGGAGGGCATTATAGAAGTGTGACATGCCTTTGAGTTTGGGTTTCTCAGCTGACAGGAACTCTAACGTTTGAGTCGGGACTACATACAAAGGGAGAGGGATTGTCTTCAGGTAGTGGGAGATTCTCAAGTAGGTAAAAAGCTCAGAGTCTGGGAGGTGAAATTCTATCTGGAGTTCTGGAAAAGGTTTGAGGTTCTTTCCCTGGAGAATGTTCTGCAAAGAGGAAACCCCTCTAGATGTCCATCTGGAGACGGATAAGTCAGGAGATATGAAATGAAGGGATTCTAAGGGTATTTGGGGGGTAGTGGAGGAAGAGTCCACCACTGTACGGGCGGTAAATTTGCTCCAGGCTAGTGCTGTCGCTTTCATGGTTGGAGGGAGGGAGGAGGGGATCTTCAGATTTAACGGGATGCCAAACACCCAAGCCTGTAAGTTCTTGTGGTAAAGGAAGGAGAGTTCTATTTGTGCCCAAAGGGTCTCAGGGTGGGTACGAAACCAGTCCTTCATCTGGGCGAGAATGGAAGCTAGGTAATAGTCACCAAATTCAATAGAACCGACACCTCCTGCCAATTTATTTTTAACAAGGTTAGAATGTGCACATCTGGGTTTTTTGCCTTTCCAGAGCAGGGCATTAAGGACTGTTTGTAGGGATTTAAAGTACGATAGAGGGATCGGGATAGGTAACGTTCTAAATAGGTAGAGAATCTGTGGGAGACACATCATCTTAAAGGCCGCTAACCTGCCTGACCAGGAGAGTTCATGTTTAGCTATCTGCAAGGATTCTTGCCGTATTTTGAGGAGTAGTGGGAGGAAGTTGGATGAGAACAATAGCTTAGTAGACCTGGTTAACTTAATACCCAAGTAGGAGATATCTTTTTCAGCCCATTGAAAATCATATTGCATTTGAAGTCAATTCTTAGTAGTGGCATCAGGATGCAAATCCAGAATGTATGATTTGGTTGCATTGACTTTATAGTAGGATATCCTACTAAACCATGTAAGTAATTCATGTACCTCTGCCAAGGAAGAAACCGGGTTCGTGAGGATCAGTATCACATCGTCAGCGAACAAGCTGATTTTGTGCGTGGTTTGATGTATTCGTAAGCCCGAGATTGTCGGGAGGGTTTGGACATGTGTCGCAAGGGGTTCCATCAACAAATTAAAAATGAGGGGGGATAGAGGGCATCCCTGGCGGGTACCGTTGGTAATTTTGAAGGGACGGGATATCATATTCTCTGCAAAAACCTGGGCCATAATGGCGTTAAAGATTAGGCCAGTAAACCCAAACTTCTGCAGAACTGAGGCAAGGTAGGTCCAGTGTACCCTGTCGAACGCCTTCTCTGCGTCTAGAGAAAGAAGCAGAGAAGGCGTTCCTGTAGATTCAGCGTAGTGGATTAAATTGATCAATCGTCTTGTGGCGTCAGACGCCTGGCGGCCTGTAGTAAATCCGGACTGATCTCTATGGATGAGAGAGGGCATGATTTCTAGAAGTCTCAGGGCTATAGCCTTAGGCCTCGTACACACGAGGCAATTCATTTGTTCAAATCGGTCGGACCGACCGATTTGAACAAATCTGTCTCTTTGGATTTTGGTTTGCTCGCGTGTACACACGAGCAAACCAAAATCCCCGCCAGCAGACGGCGCGCTGACGTGTCGGTGACGTGGCGGTGACGTTGACGCCGCCACGTCACCGCACCAGGAAGTAAAACACTTCCGCGCATGCGCCGAATCCATTTGGCGCCGGTGCGAGACGACATGTCTGCTGGTAAGTGTACTAACCAGCAGACATGTCGGGCGGACGGGTTCCCACCCGATAGATTTCAAAGCATGCTTTGAAATCTGTCGGGTGGCCAAATCCGTCGGCTCGCCCGTACACACGATTGAATCTGTCTGCTGGGACGGTCTAGCAGACCGTTTCCAGCAGACAGATTTGATCGTGTGTACGAGGCCTTAGAGTACAATTTGATATCCAAATTGAGGAGTGATATTGGGCGAAAGTTTTGGGCAATGGACGGGTCCTTCCCTGGCTTAGGTATGGTAACAATAAGTGCCTTGAGCATTTCTGGATCAAAACATGAAGAGGAGGCAGCGCAGTTAAATATTTTAACTAGATGAGGTACTAAGTAATCGGAGTATGTTTTGTAGTATTCTCCCGAGTAGCCGTCTGGGCCTGGGGCTTTGTTGATGGGTAAAGCTCGAAATCGCTCTGCGTATTTCTTGGGCCGAAAAGGGAGCGTTTAATGTCTGAAGCTGGTCTTGGGTAATAGAGGGAAGGCGTACTTTGTCTAGGAAATCATTGATGTCGTCTTTAGTGGGTTGGGGCGTCAGTCGCTCAGTGTTTAGGTTGTACAAGTCACCATAATAGTCGCTGAATGCATTTGCGATGTCCTGGGGGTTAGTCAGCAAGGATTGGGTATGGGGGTGGAATAGTTTATGAATTTTGGACTTAACACGTCTACCTTTCAGACGTTGGGCCAGGCGCTTACCCGCCTTATTGGAGGTGGTGTACATGGTGGCTCGAAACTTACGATGTAAATAGTCAAGGGATTGGAGCAATAAAGAACGGAGTTCCTGACGTAGAGAGGAAAGTTGGTCAGAGATAGGCAAATGTGGTGATGCTTTGTGGAGTGAGTCAAGGGCCTGGATCTTAAGAGTAATTTCATCTATGCGCTGCGTCCTCTTCCTTTTATGAACAGCAGATAATTTCATCAGAACACCTCTCATGAACGCCTTGTGGGCTTTCCACACTACCACTGGGTCAGCCACAGAACCTTTGTTGAGCTCAAAGAATTTTTTGATGTGACTAGCAATATCGGAGGAGTAATCTTTATGTTGGAGTATAAAGTTATTCACCCTCCATAAAAATTAGTTATGTTTCTGATTCGCATCTCCAATAGATATTGTAATTGGGGAGTGGTCTGACCAAGTGGCAGCGTGAATCACCGATGTTGTGATGTTTTGTAACACCCACTTATCTGAGTCCTCCAGAGTGAGCGTCTCTTGACTGGGTGATTCAGTCCATTAACATTTAGTGAGAGGAGTGAGAGTGGCATGATGGCGGCCAGATGTAGGTGGTCTCCAGCAGTCCTGTAGTATAATTAGGGCACTGTGAATTAAAACAAAGAGTCAAATATCTGAAGGAACTATCGACCAAAAGGGAGAACACAGGGGCCACGGGAACACCAGGAGGAGCAGGGAGATCACTTTTACAGTTGAAAATAAGGAATCTGACTAGGTGGTCCAAGAGAGAGATACAAACACAAAAAGAAAAATAACAAAATAAAACGCTGACCGGAGGTCGTGTCACACTAGTGGTAAAACAGAGGGTGAGCTAACTGCTCAGAACAAAAAAAAAGCTCTACTTGGGGGTTAACGAGAGTCCAAGCTCGAATGGACAGCTGGATAAAAAAACAAACAGAAAATAGATAAAATAAACCAAAACCGATCATCAGGGCCCAGGGGAACGGGCATATCAGGCATTCAAATGCAATGTGCCTGTAGGGTAAATCTAAGTGGAACTTCAGGACATTTCGTCAGCAGATGGAGCCGCAGTACTGCGAGCGGTGTTTCTGTTGGATCTCTGCGGAAGGGGTGCAGGTGGATCTGTGATAATGCCCCAAGCTTGGAGTAGTTTTAGGCCCTTCTCAAGATCGTTGATGACATGAGATCTGTCGTCTTTGGTGACGAGTAGTGTTGCTGGGTACTTCCATTTATATGGTATCTTATGGTTTTGTAAACCTTTGGTCACTGAACTCAGTTGTCTGCGGAGCTGGAGAGTATACTTGGAAAGGTCAGGCAGAAGTTGTACTTCCGTGAACGGAGGCGGTAGAGGTTTTCTAGCTTTGAGGCCTATCATTAGATTTTCTTTGATATGAAAGAAATGTATTCTCATCAGAATGTCCCTTGGTACTGAGGCTGCTAGATGGGATGGTTTGGCAATTCTGTGGATTCTATCTATTAGGAGATCTCTGGGGGATGCATCAGGCAGTATCAAGTGTATGAGCTCTCTCGCATACTTGGGTAAATCAGCAGGTAATGTGGATTCTGGAACCCCTCTCAGTTTAATATTATTGCGGCGGGATCGATCTTCTAAATCAGATAACTTCGCACGCATCCATTTCTGATCTTCTTTGATGTCATCACACATATCAATCACTCCATTAACCGTGGATACACAGTCAGACATGTTCTCTTCCAGCCTAGTTACTCTGTCGTCTAGAGAATGTATATCTGCATTAACTTTATAGAATAGGGAGGAGAGATCAGACATCAGGGAAGTTTGTAGGGACAATAGCATGTCCTTTAGTGTGGAGTCTAGTACTGGTTGGCCTGAGGTAGGGAAAGAGGCCATGGATGAATGTAGGGCCTGGTTCGATGTGAGGGGGTTGAAAGCCGGGGCCTCGATTTCAGCCTGGTCCGCGCGGCGAGGCGGCGTATCCAGCCGCATTTTTGCTTTGGCCGGGCTACTCGTGAGCGGGTCTCTCTTAGGTGTTCGACCCAGGGTCTCAAGGGGCGATGGGATGGACACATCTGCCTGTATGTCATCCGGCAGATCAGTGTACGAGCGCCGCAGCGCGCCGTGGCCGGCGCCATCTTGGGATTCACTCACCCTCTCTGCCGGCTTGAAGGCGAATTCCGTCAATTTCTGGGGCTTGTAGTCGGAGAATCGCTTCCGCGAGGAGGTCGCCATGGTCCGGGAGGGTTCCTGCAGCAGAGTGACCGTAAGCTGGTTTCCCTAATAGGCTGTAGTCGCTGTAGCGTTCCCCTGGGCTGACGAGCGAGGTATTCAGGCAGCTGCTTCCATCGCCGGCCGGCCACGCCCCCCGTGAAATTATAATCTCAATTATCAGCTATTACATATCATTTAGTGACAACTTTTTATTTTTTTTGTCATTATTCAATCACTTGGGACAAAAAAAATATATATAATGGTCTCAACATGCCTCTCAGCAGTTTCCTTGGGGTGTCTACTTTCCAAAATGAGGTCATTTGGGGGGGTTTTGTACTGCCCTGCCATTTTAGCACCTCAAGAAATGAGGCAGTCATAAATTAAAAGCTGTGTAAATTCCAGAAAATGTACCCTAGTTTGTAGACGCTATAACTTTTGAGAAAATCAATAAATATACACTTATTGCGTTTTTTTTTTACTAAAGACATGTGGCTGAATACATTTTGGCCTAAATGTTTAACTAAAATTTAGTTTATTCAATTTTTCTTATAACAAAAATTAGAAAATATTATATTTTTTCCAAATTTTTTGGTCTTTTTCCATTTATATCGCAAAAAATAAAAATTGCAGAGGCAATCAAATACCATCAAAAGAAAGCTCTATTTGTGGGAAGAAAAGGACGCAAATTTAGTGAGGAATGTGATAATTGGGCCTTACTGTTTGTATTTAAATACCCCTTAAAATAAATGTTATAATGTTGGCCAATAATGTTTTGATATAACCTGCTCGCAATGTTATGTGCAAAAGTAATAATATATTTTTTATGGTTTGATTCCACAGCTTCCTTCCACACCAAAGGAATGTCAGAATATGGTATCAGAGTTTGCCACGCGGTGGGACTATAATAGATTATTCTAGAATTCATATTTTAATGTTAAGCCTAATTACCACTGAAATGTTTCTCTCTTATATTTTTTAATTGTTTTTTTATATATATTTTTTTATATTGTTTTTTATATTCATTATGGGCCAGATTCAGGTAGATGAGAGTATCTTTCCTCTGGAGTAACGCTTCTCATTTACGTTACTCTGAAGACCCTTTCAGCGCAAGTCCTGTAATTCACATAGCAGTTGCGCGTAAACTTGCGCCAGAGTAACGATAATGCGCTGGCGTAACCCGACGCAAGTGGAAGTGGGTGTGATCATATGTAAATGATGGGCGGAGCCCAGCGCAGAGGCTTACGTTCAGCGCATCATCCACGGAGCATGCGCAGTGAGTGCGGCTCACTCGCCCCCTTGTGCGCATGCTCACAACTTCCGTCGGCACCACTTCCTGGGAAACGTCAGCGCAATGCGTTCCGCTGGGCGCTTAAAAGCGCTGGCGGAAACGCCATTCCGGCGCAAAAGTAGTTCCATTTCCCCCCACCCCAGGGAAGATACTTTTGCCCTGTAATGGCTGCTCCCGCTACCCCCAAAGAGAGGAGGAACCTAAACTATAATGCCCAGGAGGTCTCTGTGATAATCTCGGCTATGGAGACGTTTAATGATTTCCTCCATGGGAAAAAAAGCAGGAAGACCAGCCGGGAAAGGAAGCAGGGTATCCTGGACACCATTGCTGCCAGGGTCAATATGCTAGGGTACTCCACCCGGACTGCAGACGACATTCAAAAAAAAATCAATGACCTGCGGCGCAAGGTGAGGGGCAAGGTGTCCACCATTTGGAGCCATGAGAGGGGCACAGGTGGTGGTCCACCATGTCCTGTCACCCTGACCGCGGAGGAGGAGGTGGTTGCCCGCTGCCTGGACAGGGAGCAGTTGGAGGGGGTCCCTGGCTATGACTCCGTAGAGGAAGGCTCCAGGACAGGTAAGTGATTTTTACCCCCTTTTTGGTGTGTTGCATGTGGGGGGGGGGGGTGGGTACATGTGCCAAGTGTGTGGGACCACCAACATGTGTCTGCTTTGTGTCATCCACAGATGACGGAGCTGGGCCATCATCTCGTGCCGGCCAGTCCACCCCAACCTCCCAACGGGATGCTGATGACGAGGCCCTGGGTGCTGGAGACACCGAGGTGGAGGAGGAGAGTACCCACACCACTTCAGCAGAGGTGGTTGTGGAGGAGCCTGTCCCTGAACAGGAGTTTATTTTAATTTTGGAGGAGTCCTCCTCCTCTGCAGGGCCCTCTGTGATCCCCTCCCCCATCCTAGGTAGCCCCTCAAGGGCGACTCCATCCCCACGGGGACAACCTTCTTCTGCCCCCAGGAAGGCCACCCGGAAGACCAGGGGGGTGTGTGATCTGGTCGAGGACCAGGTGCTGTTGGACCACGCCAAGCAGACCCAGCAGATGGGGGAGATTGCTGGCCACCTGGACCGGGTCGCTGACAGCCTGGGCTCCATGTCACAGCTGCCCAGTCGTGTGCAGGGCGTTGTGACCAGCCTGGGGGAGGTGCAGGCTGATATCCGGCACTTGACAGCAGCTGTCCGAGACAACACAGCTGCCATCCGGGAAGAGGGGAGGCAGCGGCAACGTGACCAGCGGCATCAGATCACCCGCCAGCTGAGGATGCAGGCCCAGACAAACCTGTATCTGAGCCGTATCGCTGTGGCATTGGAGGGCAGGCAGCCAACAGCTCCCAGGAGTGGCCCACCCGGGGATCAGCCTCCTCCTGATGCCCCCCCACCCCCACCACCACCCACTCCCTCCAGGCAGATGAGGAGCCCGAGAGTGCCCCCAAGGAGGAGCCCCCGTCATCTCAGATGAGGGTTTTTTGTTTTTTTGGTTGTTATATATTTTTGTTTATACTCAGGATATGAGTTTTTGTTTATTTTTGAATATTTTTGTTTATACTCAGGACATGAGTTTGTTTTTTTTTTGGTTCTCAGGTTATGAGATATTTTTTTTTAATTTTGTACTGCACACGGTCAGGAGTGCAGGGGACAGTGTGAATGGTGTGTGAATGTGAGAGGGTGGCACTCCTGAAAGTAAGGGGTGTCACCCTCGGCCGTGGTGGTGAAGTTAACCCCACGGCTGAATGAATGACGTGTGAAAGGTGTGTGAATGGACAGTGACATCATTGGGGCCTTGACGCTGGCGTTGCTGCTCCCAACTCCTACATGCTGGACTTGGGCTAATCCAATGCGATGTGCATGTGGTGTGTGTGATCCAGTGGTGTACACGCGTGCACTGTCTGTGTGATTAATGTATTGGTTTAGTGTCCAAAGATGCCTACGGCGAGGACCCTCCTGACTGCTCTTCCATCAGCAGACTGGGTGTCCTCTGGCAGGTGGGGACTGTGTGGGTCGGGGGTCAGGTCATCACGTATGTCAATCTGCAGGCCTTTTCTCATAGCAAAGTTGTGCAGAATACAACATGCAGCGATGATCTGACACACAAAGGTAGGGGAATACAATAGGTTCCCCCCGGACTTATCCAGGCAGCGGAAACGGGACTTTAGGGGCCCAAATGTTTGCTCCACCACTCCACGGGTTTTGATGTGTGCTTCATTTTCTCTCTCCTCTGGTTTGGGGGTTCCGGAAAGGAGTCATTAGATGGGGTCCCAGTGCATATGCAGAGTCACCTGTAAGGGAAAAGACAGGAGGATGTTAGTCATGCATGTGCGACTTCTGTTGTGCATCACGGGAGGGGATAGTCATGCCTGACTCCCTTGTCACTCACCAACCAGCCAGCTGTCCCCATACATGTTCTGCTCGAATTCTGTAGGGATGGGGCTCTGACGGTATATGAAGCTGTCATGGCTGGACCCGGGGTGTTTGGCACGGACGTGCCATATGAGGCGTTGGGCATCAGCTATCACCTGTACGTTGATGGAATGCCAATGCTTCCGATTGCGGTATATGTGCTCTGTGGCACTGGGGGGCTGTAGTGCCACATGTGTGCAATCAATGGCCCCGATGGTGCGTGGGAATCTGGCAATGTTGTAGAAATCTGTCATTGCCTTCAGCCGCAGCTCCTCAGTGGTGGGTCTGATGAACTGGTTGGACATGCGTCTGAGGATTGCAGGGACAACCTGGTGCACACATCTGCTTATGGAGGACTGTGACATCCCAGCCACCACTCCACTTGTACGCTGGAATGATCCACTGGCAAGGAAATGAAGTGTTGCCAGGACCTTCACCAGTGGCTGCACTGCTTGTGAGCGGTGTGTTGGGCTGGTGATGTCATCCTGCAGGGTTGTGGTTAGTTCAAGTATTACATCAGGGCCGAATCTGAAGAGGCGATACACCTCCTCATCCCCCATGCCAAAGTGGTTCATACGAGTGCGGTATATCCTCTCACGTGCCCGCCTCCTCCGTAGCGAGGGACCCAGTACTAGTCTTAGGACCACAATTGCCCCTGGCATGTTGGCACACAGAGGTGTTGTCCTTGCAAGTGTTGTTGTTCAGCTAGCTCCTATCGTCGGTAACGCTGCTGTAGCTGCTCTCCAGCTGACCTGTGGCCGTCTGGAGTAAAGATAAAGCAGCCTTTTGTAGAAATAACTTTGCGCCGGACGGACGAGATACGCGCGGCGCATGTAGCCAGCGTATGGTGCTTATCCGTTCGTGAATTGGGAAAAATACCTAATTTGCATATTTGCAGGGGAAATCAATGGGCGCGACTGATGCGCCCAGCGAAAATAAGCTCTGACGATACTCTGGCGTCGGAACGTTCCGCCGGTCTCAAATGGCCCGTTATTGGGCGCATCTAGTTTGGTGGGTACGGGCACATAGAAACGACGGCGCATCATCACAGTTACGCGGCGCATATCGAAATACTCCAGCGCAAGTGTTCCTGAATCTGGCCCTATATATATATATATATATATATATATATATATATATATATATATATATATATTGTGACATGAAGTCAGGTAAATCTGTGTGTGTTGTCACAGACGGGAGATATATTTCTGCCTTGTTTAGACAATACACCAATTACTATTAGGCGTCGGCTGCAGAGATGGGGTTATGGATGAGTTGCTGGGACTCTGCTCTGGAAAATTTGTCTGTCAAGATGATGGTTCAAATCAAGAATCTTTTAGTTGTACAAAGGCTCATGCTGAAAATCAGAAAAGTGACCTAATGTCTGAAGCAGTTGCTCTCTGTTCCGGTTCTTTCACCAACAGAGAAAATGAAGAAAATGAGGCCGGCTTGAGGATTTCCATCTTCTGCCACGTGATGATTCTGACAGCGAAGAGCTTGCAGAAATTGAAAGTGGTGCAGAAGATGAAGAGGAGGAAGTGAAGGGGGTAGTAAAGGTGAAAATGGCAGTGAAGCAGGAGGATAACGCCCTGCAGGATGAGGCGTCTGCTGTGCTGGCGGGGAGCGATTCCAAAAAGTGCTCCTACCCCCTGGGTTATGTGAAGAGACAAGCGCTGTACGCCTGCAGTACCTGCACCCCGGATAAAGAGGAGCCTGCTGGGATATGTCTGGCCTGTGCATACAAGTGTCATGAAGGCCACGACCTGTTTGAGCTCTACACCAAGAGGAACTTTCGCTGCGATTGTGGAAATGCCAAATTTAAACAGCTGGAGTGCAAGTTATATCCGGATAAAGAGAAGAAAAACCTGGCTAATAATTACAATGACAATTTCTTTGGCATGTACTGCACATGTAAGAGACTGTACCCCGATTCCTGAGGATGAGACCCTAGATGAGATGATCCAGTGTGTGATTTGTGAGGACTGGTTTCATGGTCGGCACCTAGGGGCAGTTCCATCGGAGAATGTTGAGTTTCATGAGATGGTGTGCCAGGGCTGTATGGATTACTGTTCATTTCTTTGGGCCTACTCTGCCAAGTTAGGAGTTCCTGGTGTCACCAATATTACCAAAGCAGAAACGGAACATGAAGATGTTAAATTTGATGATCGTCCTACAGAAACAGCCAACACTCAGAATGGACTAACAATAAATAATGAAGAATGTGTGGAATATAACGACGATGAGGAGGAGGCAATTCTTAGAAAGCTAAATCTGAAGGACTTTATGGAAAATGAAGCTGAACTTTCTGGAAGTGATGTTGAAAGTGAAATCCCTGACCGCTTCAGGGTAAATGAAGTGGCTGAAGTGCAGGAGGTAGGGGTTTGCACATCTTCAGTTCTCAGTCAGTTGCTTGATGGAAATAAAGCTGAAAAACGTAATTCTGACACTGCACTAAATGATGTAGAAAAAGTTTGTCCAATATCCACTGAGCCTTGTGAATGTAGTAAGGCAGGTGATATTCATGACGTTCCCATAATTGATGATCAGCAGAGCTGGGTCATTGAGGAATTTGAATTGCAAGAAATATGCACCTAGACTGAAGCTATTTTTGCATCTGTGAATTATTTGCATGTTGAAGAGCAGTGTGTTAATTTTTATGTTAATGAAATGAAAGCAGTGAATACAATGTCACTCCTACCACATGCAGGAAGCCATGTAGTACAGTGCTGCCAGTATTTGAATATAAAGGTAGTGTCACATCCTGTGAAACCCAGTCTTTGGAAAGTGTTCTGTCAGAGCAAGTGACGCAGGATAATACTTTGGACTTGACTACCGAGATTCTTCGGGAAGTAAAATCTATTTTTCAAAGTGTAGAATCTGTAATGGCAGGTGAGCCCTCTGAACGTTGTAAAACCTTCATCAGTGAAGTGGTCAGAGAGGCTAATTGTACCAATTTAATGGATGCTTTTTCCAAATGTCTTGAAAGGAATGAAGAATATGAGAATTTGTGTCCAATAGTCGATGGTTTCAAAGAAACAAGTGTTAGAACATTTTAGGGAGACTATGAGACCAAGATAGTTGAACAACTAGCCATAGGCATAATTTCAAAAGTGATTGTAGCTGCTAGACAGGAAACGTTGTCGAGCTCAGTTAATGATGTGTCCGATAACAGTTGTCAAGTTCTTGGTGAGAATAGGGATGTGCGAACAAGTGATGCACAGAGTAAGCAGTTGGTTCAAGAAAGTGACGAGGATTCAGTTTCTGCAAACCTTACATTGGGTTTAATAGATTTTCACCATACTTGTGAGTCTGAACTATCACCAAGTAAGAAACTTGAAAATACAGAATTGACAAATAATGATTTCCGTCTAGCGCACCAAAGAGTTTATCAGAGGTCTTCTGCGTCAGACTTTAGTCCAGTTCATAGAAGAACAGATTTTTTTGAGTGTCACCATGCCTTGGAGGATTCCAGTTTTAGTGTGTTTACATCTGAAGAAGGCATCCACATGGATGATCCATTGCAGAGTAGTGATGAGCGGAATACGCCATATTCGATTTCGCGATATTTCACAAGTATATAGAAGAATATTCGCGAAATATTCGTTAATATCGAATATTCGTGATATTTTATCACAAAAAATTTTTGCGAAATTTCGCTAATGCGAAATTGATTGCGAAATTCTCGTCAACACGCGAAAACGGAGATCATTTCCTGGATTACTAAACTAATTTGCACTAAACACACTAACTCTACTTACACAAACTTATATGACTAAACTAAAGCAAATTAACAGTGCTACTTCAAGCTATAGTTAGCTCAGAGAAAAATATGTTACCATATCCTGCTACGAATAAATCTCTAATAAGTCCTGTTTAAAAACCAAGTACTTCTAAATAGAGAAAAATAAATAAAATGAATAAAAAATTATACAATCAGTCCTCAATAAAGTATCCAACGGACTAGAAAAGTGGTGTATATCATTAGTTAAGCTCATAAAGAATCCATTCACTTAATCCTGGAAAAGAATCCCATCAGCTAATGTTCATATAAGCCAGATCTATAGGTTGACACGTCGGGATCCCCTATAGGGTCCTCACTCACCAGATTGCAGTCATCAATAGGCAATGGACAAGCTGTCTCTCAGTGTAAGGTACCTGTAAAAGGTAGAGTCCGAAGTGGAAGTAGTATGCTGAAGATTCAGGCAAAGTGTCGTCAGGCAGATTCGGTTGGCAACGGATCAGGCAAATAGTACATAATCGAAATCCGGAGAAGGGTCAGGCAGGCAAAGGTCATACACGATCTGGCGGTAAGGTACAAAATCAGCAGGCTGTAGAATAGTCGGGATATCAGGCAGGAGTTCAATACAAGCAAGATCACAGAAGTCAAAACACCCAGGGAAGTAATCCAGATAAACGGGTGCTGAGTTATGGCATCACTTCCTATTTAAAGGCTGCCTAGATTGACAATTGTCCACAGCTGGCAGGAGGTGGAGCTAGTGAGTCTGAGGTAGTGTTGAACACAGTAAAGACATTACCAAAGTTCTAGATCTCCTCTGTAGCACAGCAGGTAAGGCTATGGTTTAAGAGACAAGGAAGATCCCGGTTTGAATACACCCCAGGACATGACAGGGCCCCCTCCCCAATGGACCCCTCCCGAGGGCCTAGTGGGGCTTATTGGGAAACGAGGTATGGAAGTCTTGTATAAGAGAAGGGGCATGCAGATCTTTGGCTGGAACCCAGGAGCGGTCTGTGACAGGATATCCCTTCCAATGAACCAGATACCGAAGGCCACGGCCGTGTCTTCTGGAATCAAGAATCTTGGAGACTTCAAACTCATTTTGTCCATCAACAAGAACAGGAGGAGGTAGCTGCTGTGATCTGGAGTAGCGGTTGAAAATTGCTTTTTTCAGGAGGGAAACGTGGAACACGGGATGTATACGGAGAGAGGAAGGTAAATTTAAGCGATAGGAGACTGGCCCAACTCGAGCAATGATCCTGTAAGCAGGGCTGATCCTAGGGTCACAGGCGCCTGGGTGCAGAAATATTTATGGCGCCCCTACAAGGGCGTGGTCACCTTACTAACTCCTCCCCTTTACAAATGTTTCTAAGGCAACGATTCAAACACAGAGATGCTCCCCTAAGGAGTCATCGTTACCCTGGGATCCTCCCATGATCTCTTAACAATAAACAAAATACAGGAAGAGAAGCATAGTACTCTAATTGGACCTGGAGGGGGGTCTCTCTAATGGACACAGAGAGGGCCTCTGTTAGGGAGTCTGTTTAGAAAGAGCCCCCAGACATAATACAGGAGACGGTCAGAGACTTCTAACATGATACAAGAGATGGTCAGAGACTGCAGACATGGTGCAAAAGATCAATGCAGCCTCACCAGTGCCCATCAAATGCAGCCTTATCAGTGCCCATCAAATGCAGTCTTATCAGTGCCCATCAAATGCAGCCTTATCAGTGCCCACCAATTGCAGCCTACCATCGCTCACCAATTACAGCCTACCAGTGCCCACCAAATGCAGCCTTATTAGTGTCCACCAAATGCAGCCTATTAGTGCCCTCCACAGAGAGAGAGAGAGAGAGAGAGAGAGAGAGAGGGAGAGAGAAAGGTGAGGCTGAGAAAGAGAGGTGAGGCTGAAAGAGAGAGAGGTGAGGCTGAAAGAGAGAGAGAGGTGAGACTGAAAGAGAGAGAGAGGTGAGACTGAAAGAGAGAGAGAGGTGAGACTGAAAGAGAGAGAGAGAGGTGAGACTAAAAGAGAGAGGGGGTAAGGGTGAGAGAGAGAGGGGCTCAGAGAGAGAGAGTCTCAGATAGAAAGAGGGGCTCAGAGAAAGAGGGGCTCAGAGATGGGGCTGAGAGAGAAGGGCTAAGAGAGAGGGTAGTGGACATAGGGAGGGGCTCAGAGAGAGGGGTGGGGCTGAGAGAGAGGTGGGGCTGAGAGAGAGGAGTGGACAGAGAGAGGGGCTAAGAGAGAAGAGAGGGCTCAGAGAGGGAGTAGTGGACAGAGAGGGGGCTGAGAGAGAGAGAGGGGCTCAAAGAGAGGGTAGTGGACAGAGGGGCTCAGAGAGGGGGATGAGAGAGAGAGGCGCTCAGAGAGAGGGTAGTTGACAGAGAGAGGGGCTGAGAGAGAGAGGGGCTGAGAGAGAGAGGGGCTTAGAGAGTGGGGGGCTGAGAGAGGGGGGGCTGAGAGAGAGAGGGGCTTAGAGAGAGGGGGGCTGAGAGAGTGGGGCTGAGAGAGAGGGGCTGAGAGAGAGGGGGGCTGAGAGAGAGAGAGAGGGGCTCAGCGAGAGGGTAGTTGACAGAGGGAGGGGCTCAGAGAGAGGGGCTGAGAGAGAGAGAGGGGCTGAGAGAGAGAGAGGGGCTGAGAGAGGTGGGGCTGAGAGAGAGAGGGGCTCAGAGAGGGGGCTGAGAGAGAGAGAGGGGGGGCTCAGAGAGGGGGCTGAGAGAGAGAGGGGCTCAGAGAGAGCATAGTGGACAGAGAGGGGCTGAGAGGGAGGGGCTCAGAGAGGGGCTGAGAGAGAGAGAGGGGCTGAGAGAGAGGGTAGTGGACAGAGAGAGGGGATGAGAGAGAGAAGGGCTCAGAGAGGGGGCTAAGAGACAGATAGGGCTGAGAGAGAGGTGGGGCTGAGAGAGAGAGGTGGGGCTGAGAGGGGCTCAGAGAGAGGGGCTGAGAGAGAGGGGGGCTGAGAGAGAGAGAGGGGCTCAGCGAGAGGGTAGTGGACAGAGAGATGGGCTGACCGAGAGGGGGGCTCAGAGAGGTGGGGCTGAGAGAGGGGCTCAGACAGGGGGGCTGAGTGAGAGAGGGGCTGAGTGAGAGAGGGGCTGAGAGAGAGGGGGGCTCAGAGAGGGGGCTGAGAGAGAGGGTAGTGAACAGAGAGCACTTGTCACCATGCCTTGTTGCCAGATGCAGCCTGTCACTTGTCACCATGCCTGTTGCCAGATGCAGCCTGTCACTTGTCACCATATGCAGCCTGTCACTTGTCACCATGCCTGTCGCCAGATACAGCCTGTCACTTGTCACCAATGAGTGTCACCAGATGCAGCCTGTCACTTGTCACCAATGAGTGTCACCAGATGCAGAGTGTCACTTGTCACCAATGAGTGTCACCAGATGCAGCCTGTCACTTGTCACCAGATACAGCCTGTCACTTGTCACCATGCCTGTCACCAGATACAGCCTGTCACTTGTCACCAATGAGTGTCACCAGATGCAGCCTGTCACTTGTCACCAATGAGTGTCACCAGATGCAACCTGTCACTTGTCACCATGCCTGTCGCCAGATACAGCCTGTCACTTGTCACCAATGAGTGTCACCAGATGCAGCCTGTCACTTGTCACCAATGAGTGTCACCAGATGCAACCTGTCACTTGTCACCATGCCTGTCGCCAGATACAGCCTGTCACTTGTCACCAATGAGTGTCACCAGATACAGCCTGTCACTTGTCACCAATGAGTGTCACCAGATACAGCCTGTCACTTGTCACCAATGAGTGTCACCAGATACAGGCTGTCTATTGTCACCAATGAGTGTCACCAGATACAGCCTGTCACTTGTCACCAATGAGTGTCACCAGATACAGCCTGTCACTTGTCACCAATGAGTGTCGCCAGATACAGCCTGTCACTTGTCACCAATGAGTGTCACCAGATGCAGCCTGTCACTTGTCACCAACGAGTGTCACCAGATGCAGCCTGTCACTTGTCACCAGATACAGCCTGTCACTTGTCACCATGCCTGTCACCAGATACAGCCTGTCACTTGTCACCAATGAGTGTCACCAGATGCAGCCTGTCACTTGTCACCAATGAGTGTCACCAGATGCAACCTGTCACTTGTCACCATGCCTGTCGCCAGATACAGCCTGTCACTTGTCACCAATGAGTGTCACCAGATACAGCCTGTCACTTGTCACCAATGAGTGTCACCAGATACAGGCTGTCTATTGTCACCAATGAGTGTCACCAGATACAGGCTGTCTATTGTCACCAATGAGTGTCATTAGATGCAGCCTGTCACTTGTCACCAATGAGTGTCACCAGATGCAGCCTGTCACTCATAGCCTGGCTTTCTCTCACTCCCCTTCAGGCATGCTGGGGGCAGCAGTTCCCCCCTAGCCCCCCCCCTAGAATTGCAAAGGGCCAGCCAGACAGCTATTGGGACTACATCTCCCAGAATCCTCTTCTCTTTTTTGTTTTTTCCCTGGCCAATAGGAAGAAAATGAGGAAGAAACATAATGGGCGGCTGTTCTGGGAACAGCAGCATGAGGAGGAGAGGGGGGGACAGCCTGCAGCTTCTCTCTTTACACACACACATACACAGCTGCTCCGATGTCAGGCTGTTCTGCTGCTGCCTACAAAGTATGGAAACGATCTAACCTCTTCTGAATCTAAGGCACCTCGAGGGGAGAGGAGGCAGGCAGCACAGTTTCTGAATCTCGTTCCTCGGGCGCGGCGCTCATCACTCCTAACATTACAGGGAGGAAGTGGGTGGAGCTAGGGAGGAGTAGGAAGTTAAATCCTCCTCTGCAGTGCATTGTGGAGCCGCTCTCTCCTCTCCTGACGTCACTGGTTGCTAGACACAAAGCGGCTCGTGGCTAGCAACCAGTTTGTGCAGGGAAGCAGGGGCCCCTAGTGAGATCCCTGAAGTGGGTCTTCCCACTGCAGCCAGGGACAGCGGCGCCGGTGATGCAGTGTAAGGATGACACTGCACACTAGATGGAGGGAACCAATGGTGCTCGTGCTCCTCACAATTTGGCGCTTCCCCCCCTCTTGCGCCTGGGTGCAGTGCACCCGTTGCACCCCGCCTGGGATCGGCCCTGCCTGTAAGGACCAATGAATCGAGGGCCCAATTTGGTAGAAGGTTGTTTCAGTCCCCCACCACATATGGAGGTATATGGCGTCTTCGTTGTTAGAAAAAAGTGTGTACTTGCCTGCTGACTTCCGTAGTAATGAACAAATTTTCTTCCAATGTAGTAGAATATTTTTCACCCGCTGATCTGCTGCTGGTACACCAGAAGAAGGCTGAAGTAGGGGAAAAGTCTGAGGGTGATAACCTAGGGCTGCGTAGAATGGTGTGGTATGAAGAGCACTGTGCCAACGGGAATTTAGAGCGAACTTTTAGAGCTAAAGGCAAAATACTCTGCAATACGCAGAGGTTGTGGGAGATGTTGCACAAAGTGGCATAGCTGGGTATACCTCCAACCATCCAGGTTCCAGACTTCTGTCCTGTGTTTTAACTCCTCCAAATCCATAATTCTTCCGTCTTTTAATATTTCACCCAAGTGAACTCTATCTATTTTAATCCAGTTCCCCCCAATTTTTTTCTCCCCTGGTGCAAAATATGCATTTTCTTTCAAATTTATAAGTGGGGAGTTATACTCCCTATCCAATTTTGTGTGTACTCTGTCCCATACTCGCAGTGTATCTCGTGTTATATCAAAAAAAAAATTATTTAGTGCTCTATATTGTGCAGGTATCCATATTACCGTACTCAGTTGTGCCTTAGAGTGTGCTTTTTCTATTTGTAACATCCAGTTTATTGAAAGAAAAATAAACAGGGCAACAGTGGGAGACGCAGCTCCCAGTACATGCAAAATACAAAATACAAAACTTTAAACCATCCAGTAAACAGTACAATAATTGTAGCATCTACAGTAACGCCTTGTGTATTACCAAAAGGATAGGCAGTTATCGAGGAACAGATGTGTATTGTAAGAATTACCTCATGAAACACAAATCATGGAGCTTCAGGCTTTAGCAGTCTGATCAATTGTGACGTGATATAAGAGGCATCTGTAAAGCGAAAATGTAAAAGGAGAAAGAGAGGAAAAAAGTAGAAGAAGCGAGGTGGGAGGGGGGGGGGGATAGGGAGGGAGGGGGGGGCACTGGGGGGGAATGACGTGTACATACAGACCAGGATACCCTGGGATATGTCAATGTTAAATGAATTAGGTCACCATCACCAACCTGTCAAAGTCCGCAGAACATTTAAATTGGACCCAAGGTGACCACGTTTGGAAAAACTTTTCAGTGCGTTCAGAAGATTGGGCCACCGTTTCTTCCATATCGTAAAGTTCCTTTACTCTAGACAACCAGTCACAGATCGAAGGGACCCGGGACGACTTCCAGAACAGGGGCACAAGGGCCTTGGCCGTGTTCAAGAGGTGTTTAACCAGTGAGTTTTTATAGCACCGGTAGGACACGCTGGAGACATGCAGAAGGCAGCATGCAGCGTCGAGTTTGAGCTTAGTTTCTGTGATCAATCGTATTGTTTCGCAAACTTTCTGCCAATAGGGGGCAATTAATGGACATTGCCACCATATGTGGATCAGGGTGCCCCTGTCTGTACCACATCTCCAGCATGTATCAGGTGTCTGCGGGAACCAGGAGTGTAGTTTCACCGGGGTAACGTACCAGTGAGTGAGCAATTTGTACGCTGTTTCTTGTGTTCTGGTGCTCAAGGAGCATTTATGAGCAAAAGTGCACGATCTCTTCCATTGGGGCCCCGATATCGGGATGTCCAGAGCCTGCGACCATCTCTCTCTGAATCTGTCATCTCCTTGTACTGGTTGATCCCTGAGCCAGGCATATGAAATCGAGGTAGATTTTTGTGTAGGTACGCCCGCTAAGCACACCGACTCCATTTCCGTAGGCTTCCTATTAAAATTGGGTTTCCTAGTTGTTTGATTTATGTAGCTCCTCACCTGGAAGTACGTCCAAAGGGGGAGGTCAGGACTATTAAAGTCCCTCTTGAGGTCACCATAGTCCCGAAACATGCCGTCCCGGAAGCAGTCCAAGGCGAGCATGGGTCTGGCGGCACCCGAGGGGTGAAGAGAGCAACTCTCCAGTCCCGGAAGGAAATCAGGATTGTTTACCAAGGGGGTTAGTGGACTCAGTGATGAAGATAAGTCAGTTGCCCCTGACACTTTGTGGAAGATTCGTAGTGTGGTCCCTATCAGTGGGTGCGCTTTTAGGGGAGCAGGGTAACCAGTCAATTGCAACCATGGGGAGAAACGCAAGGGAATGGGGCACAGATCGTCCTCAATTTGTATCCAATCCTTAAGATTGCGATGGCAATGCCAATCTATTATCCTTGTGATATGTGCAGCAAAATAGTAGTTTTGAAAGTCGGGGGTCCCCATGCCCCCCCTATGTTTGGGAAGTGCCAGTAGCTTGGCTTTAATTCTAGGGGGTTTGTGAGCCCAGATGAATCTTTGTTGTATCGCGGAAACAAGTTTAAAAAATTTCAGGGGAATCCTAACTGGTAGGTTGCGGAACAAGTATAAAAGCTTTGGCAGGATAACCATCTTGCAGATAGCTGCCCTCCCAAACCATGAGAAATTGCGGGAACCCCACGTCTTCAGGTCCCTGTCGATTGCTGCAAGAAGGGGAGGAAAATTGCGAGCATAGACCTGGGATATGTCCGGCGTCAGCCAAACACCCAGGTATTTAAGGGCGGACGGTTTCCATCTAAAAGGGCAAGTAGTTTTAAGTTTCTCCAGTGATTGCGCCGGTATGGTTAGATTTAGCGCTTCCGATTTTGAAAAATTAATTTTGAAATTGGACATGTGACCGAACAACGTAAATTCCTGCATGAGGGACGTCAGGGATGTCTGAGGATCCGTCAGGAAGAAAAGCAAGTCGTCGGCGCATGCCGCAACCTTGTATTCCATACCTGCCAACGAAAAGCCCCGTGTCGCTCTTTCAGCAATGATCCTCCTAATGAGAGGCTCAAGGGAGAGAATGAAGAGGATGGGTGAAAGGGGGCAGCCCTGTCTAGTGCCATTATTTATTTGAAACGGTTCTGACAGGGAACCATTAATCTTAATTCTGGCTGAGGGGTTCTTGTAGAGTGCGGAGATCCAGGACCTCATGTGTGACCCCAAGCCTATATGCCGACAGTTGTCCATCATATAGTCCCAGGCAATCCTATCGAAGGCCTTCTCAGCGTCAGTAGACAAGAGAAGGCCCTCGATTTTCTGGGTACGGGCCGCGTATATTAAATTAAGGGCTTTAATGACATTGTCCCTGGATTCCATACCGGGCATGAAGCCCGCTTGGCTCGGGCCTATGATATCGTGTAAAAAAGGGCGAAGTCTATTGGCCAGAACCTTTGCCAGCAACTTGACATCTATGTTAAGGAGTGAAATCGGCCTGTAGCTGGCACAAGTTTGGGGATCTTTGTTGGGCTTTGGCAGGACAGCTATGTGTGCTGAGAGGAATGTAGGGGGGTACATCTCTAGGGGAGGCTAAAGAGTTCAGGGCTTTGCGTAAGGGATCAACTAGGAGGCCGGCAAAAGTTTTATAATAAATGGAGGTGAATCCATCCGGGCCTGGACTTTTTCCTGATTTAAGATCCAGAACGACTGACTGCAATTCTGAGTTTTCTATGGGTAACTCTAGTTGAAGGGCCACGTCCTCCGGTAGAGAGGGGAGAGCAGACTCTGTCAGATATTCCCTGATCGTCTGACTTCTAGTTTTAGTGGAGTTGGCAAGGTGTCCCTGGACTGGTAAGTTGTAGAGATTCGAGTAATATTCGTGAAAGTGGCGGGCTATTTTGTCAGTGGTAACATCAAGTGACCCTGATTTATTACGTATGCCTCCAATGTTGTGCACTGAACTAGCGTCTTTCAGGGCCTTGGCCAGGAATCTGCCCGATTTGTCGCCATGCTCGTAGTATACTTTCTTTCTAAAGAATAAAAGGCGCTTGGCTTTAGAATCTAAGAGTTGTTGAAGATCCTTCCTAGCAGTGAGTAGTGTACAGGCTGATCGTTCAGAGAGTGACTGTTTGTGGAGTGTCTCAAGCTTGTGAATCTTATCTGCAAGGAGTTTAATGGCTTTGTCCCTTTCTCGTTTGCGCTGCGACCCCAATCTAATGAGTTCTCCTCTCACTGTGCACTTGTGGGCTTCCCATACTGTCAGAGGGTCCATTCCCGGGGTGGCGTTGCGGTCAAAAAATGATTTCAAGAAGAGGGTAAGGTCAGGGAGCAGCAGTGGGTCAGTCAGTAGGGACGAGTTCAGTCTCCAGGAGTTGGGCTTAGGGGGAGGTGCGTGCATGTTAAGAGACATTGAGGTTGGGGCGTGATCCGATATAGATTGGATGCCTATGTGAGCCTCAGTCAGTAGGTGAAGATCCCTCTGGGTTGTAAAGATATAGTCTATCCTAGCATGGCAATCGTGGGGAACGGAATGGAATGTGTAGTCCTTGCTCTCAGGGTGAGCAAAATGCCAAGAATCAGTTGCATAGACCCCAACATGGACTTAATACCCTTAAGTATCCTATAGGTGATAGATGACCGGCCTGTTGAGGTATCCGTTAAGGGGTTCAGTGGGATGTTGAAGTCTCCCCCCAGGATAACACAGCCAGAGCTGAATCCCTGGAGCAGAGATAATGTGTTCCTGCAGAATGTGAGATGGGAGGAATTAGGGAAATACACGTTGGCCAACGTGAGGGGCACCCCATTACATTGCCCCTTCAGGAATATAAATCTTCCCTCCGGGTCTATGAGTTTGTCAGTTATATCAAAGGAAGCGTGTTTACTTATTAGAATGGACACACCCTTTGATTTTGCGAGGTTATTCGTGGCATAATATGCTTCAGGAAAATAGGAGTCGGTGAGCCTCGGTACTTGGGCAGTTTTAAAGTGTGTTTCCTGTAGGAAAACAAATTTCGGCTTACCTTTCCTGAGTTCCCCCAGAAGGGTGGTCCGTTTCTCAGGGATGTTTAGCCCTCTTACGTTATGTGAGATCACCGTAGGATTCCAACCAAGAGAGGAGTATGCCATCTTGAGGATGCAGAGAGAGATGGAGGACTGCTGCAAGTGGATGAGATTGAGCACGAGAACAAACAAGAAGAGGACAAATGTTAATTTCAGAACCACAGTTTTCATCAAATGTCTTAGAGCCCTACCGGGGCCAAGACGAGGTATCAAGTGGGTCAGAGAGACAATGTGGCAGAAGCCGCGTACCAGGGAGAGACAAGGGAGGGGGGGAGGGAGGGGGAGGGTAGAGAGTAAAGTCAGAAAGTGTTAGCAAGATGAGAAAGTTAGAGAAGGCAAGTGATCTTCCTTTGGACCTAATACGGTTTCAAGGATACCAATTAGTATGTTGTGATGAACCACCAAGGGCTCCTCACAACGTACTCTGCGGGGGGTGTCAAAGCGGCTAGGGCAGGGCCGACGTCACCACACGACTAAAAAAAAAAAAAAATTAAACTAGTGAAAGGGTCGTGTGATCCGGAGTGGTCGACTCACAGCCCACAAAGGAAAAAAGAAAATTCCTTTAAAAAAGGAAAATAGGCAATATATATGTCATCTCTGCACAGTATGGTGCAGGTAAGTAGCAAAGACCTAGCAGGGGAGGCTAGCAGGAATATGCTACGGGAGAGCATTCACTAGGGAAATTTAACATAAAACATTAACAAAACAAAACCGATCCCGCAGGGAAGAGGTGGCAACCATGTGAGTCACTTTTCAGGTAAACCCTCCCTGCCCCTCCACCTAAGACACCCCAGGATGTCCAACACAAAGCAACGTGTGCCAGTAGCATCAAAACTTGAGTGACCAGGATCCATTGGTAGGTCAGAGTTGGCTTGGATTCACTTAATCACATAGGAGCGTGGCTTCCATGTCTACCCCCACCCCCACCCTGCAATAACCCACCCTGAGAGCCAAGAGTCAAAGGGAAATTCCCGAAGCATCAACATGAAGTGCGGGCCAACAGTGGCCAGAGTTTCCCTGTCCCGTACAATCAGGATGGGAGGGTGATCTTACCAGACCAAGTGCGATGAGTCGCTGCGAGGTGAGCACGGCCAGGTCCGTTAGAGAACAGGTTAAATCGAGAGTGGGTAGTGTTCGGCAGCATAGCGGACGGTGGCATTCAAAAAAGAGGCATTGTCTCCTCGTGAGCGCAATAGCATTAGCGAACAGTCACCATTACACAGTGTGCTGGGGGGGGGGAACCAACAAAGTACCTCCAAATGACAGATAGGACAAACCACGGGTGTCTGCACAGGGGTTCAGCCAGGATCGATCATGTAGCAACATGTTCCATTCAAAAGTCTCCCAGGGCCCTGGATGAACGGGGCTTGTTGTTAGGTGTGCCCGCCTGTGAGCCGGCCAGGGATCCACCTCGGCGAGAAGTCTTCAGCTTCTTGGAGGACCTGTTGTCGGGGGAAGTCAGCGGAGAGGCCGGGGGGGCCCCTTCTAATGGCATCAGACGAAATTCCTGGTACCACTCAGGAAGGTCGATGAGGTCAAGCTGCAAGGTGGTGCAGAAATCAGGGAGGTAGGAGGGAGAGCGCAAGATATGCTGCTTGCCGTTGTGGTTCACCATGAGGGCAAATGGGAATCTCCACATGTACCGTAGGTCCTTTTCTCTGAGCTTGTCAAGAAGAGGGCGTAACGCTCTATGGTTCTTTAGGGTGATCTGGGAGAGGTCCTGAAAAAGCATGATCGTTTCGCCGTTGTGTATTATACGATCATTTCTGCGCGCTTTCCTCATAATGTCCTCCTTTAGAGCGAAGCTCTGAAGACAGCAGATAACGTCACGTGGTGGCTGAGAGTCAGGACCCTTGGCTCTAAGCACCCTGTGAGCGCGCACAAAATCTATGGCGGTATCTTCCGGCCTTTCCAGTAGACCATTGAAAACCCTCTGCAGCGCCACCATGATTTGATCAGCTTCTACAGATTCGGGGATCCCCCGTACCCTGATGTTGCACCTCCGTCCCCTGTTGTCAAGGTCCTCTAGGTGCCTGTTGATGTCAATAAAGTGTTCAGCATAGGTGTAGGAGACCTTTTCCAGTCTGCGAATCTCCCTATCCCTGCGTTTCCCCTCAACTTCAGCAGCCTCTATGTCAGGTTTCATATCAGGCTAGCAGCAGACAACAGTTCAGGTGTGCTAATATGCTTATAGTTCAATAACAAGAGCACATACCATGAGCAGGTCTTGAGAAGCAGGTCAGCGCTGGGACTTGTAGTTCACCACGGATGCAGGGTTGAGATGAGCGGGACAGCTGGCACTTGTAGTTCACTGCTGAAGTAGGTGTTTTGATGAGCAGGAAAGCTGGAACTGTAGTTCACCGCAGGTGTGGATGTTGGTGGTGTTGCTGGTGCTAGTAGTGCACCACTGCAATGGATGTGGTCTAGGCAAGCCGAGTCATACACGGATAATCAGAGTTCGAAAGGTACCAAATCGGAAGCAACAAGCAGGGTCAAACAGTCCGGGTCATACACAAAGTTTACAGATAAACAGGTCAGGCTGGATCCCTCAAGGCAAGCAGAGTAACTCTATCACGAGCACTGATTGGGTGAAGTCACAGGTGTTTTAAAGGAGAGCTGGCCAATCAGTGTTTCCCAGCCAAGGCTGTGTCAGGTGAGTGCGCTGGGTCCTAGAGGGATCCAGTACTGACAGTACCCCCCCCCCTTCTCGAGGGGTTGCTCCTGCACCCCCAGGCTTACTTGGATATCGAAGATGGAACTTCTTCTTAAGGCGATCAGCATGGAGATCGCGAGCTGGGATCCAGGATCGATCCTCTGGGCCAAAACCTTTCCAATGAACTAGATATTGTAAGGAATTGCGTACTCGTCTGGAGTCAAGAATATATGCCACTTCATATTCCTGGCTATCCGACACATCTACAGGTTCTGGTTCATTTACTTGGAGACTAGAGTGAACAGGTTTCAATAAAGAAACATGGAAGACATTAGGAATGCACATGGACGGGGGAGTTTTAATCTATAGGACACAGGATTAACAATCTCCAAAATCTCATAGGGCCCGATGAATTTTGGGCCAAGTTTCTTGGATGGAACATGCAGGGACAGATTCCTGGATGATAGCCACACTTTGTCACCAACTTTATATCCAGGGGCCTTTGAGCGCCTCTTATCAGCCGTTTTCTTAAAAGCCTGCACCGAACGAGAAATAGCACGATTGACGTCAGACCAGATTTTGGAGAAATTTTCAATCGTGGTGTTGGCATCTGGAACATCAGAGGGTGGAAGATCAAAGGAGCACACACGAGGATGCAACCCGTAAACACAGAAGAAGGGAGAGGTCCCTGTAGAAGAGCTGGCACAATTATTAAAGGCAAACTCTGCCCATGGAAGGCTGTCGACCCACTCCACCTCATCATTGGCCATCAGACAACGTACCATCTTCTCCAGAGTCTGATTAGTTCTTTCTGTTTGGCCATTTGTCTCGGGATGATAGGCTGAAGAATATGATAACTTAATCCCTAGCTGAGAACAAAGGGCCTTCCAAAACTGGGCTATAAACTGAGAGCCGCGGTCTGAGACAATGTTAATTGGTGCCCCATGGAGCCTGAAAACATGTTTAATGAATAAAGATGCCAGATCTCTAGCAGACGGCAGTTTCGGAAGTGGAACAAAGTGGGCCATCTTACTGAACCTGTCTACCACCACCCAGATCGTGGAACATCCCTGGGACGGAGGCAAGTCAGTGATAAAGTCCATAGATAAATGGGTCCATGGACAAGTAGGTATTGGTAGAGGACGTAGAAGACCGGAGGGCTTAGAGGTACTGCCCTTGCTTCTGGCACAAACCTCACAAGCCTGGACAAAGGCTAGCACATCCTGCCTAATCGATGGCCACCAGAGGTTGCGAGAGATAATCTCATAAGTTTGTCTAAACCCCGGATGCGCTGCAGGCTTTGACGCATGTACCTGCTGCAAAACCTGCAAACGAAGAGCCAAGGGCACAAAAAGCATACCAGAGGGAGTGGAAGGGGGGGCTTCAGCCTGTGCAGGTAATAAGGCCTCAGAGATGTCAGTCTGGGTGAAAGCCAAAATCCTGTCCTCAGAGATAATGGATTGTGGAGGAAGCGGAGGTG
Source organism: Rana kukunoris (assembly GCA_029574335.1). Classification (NCBI taxonomy): domain Eukaryota; kingdom Metazoa; phylum Chordata; class Amphibia; order Anura; family Ranidae; genus Rana; species Rana kukunoris. The sequence continues at coordinate 75,836,495 of CM056054.1, read as the reverse complement.
GGGATTCTGATAAAAAACTGCGAGACAAGGCATCGGCCTTAACATTTTTTGGCCCTGGTAAATAAGAAATTGTGAAGTCAAATCTTGAGAAGAACAATGACCACCTGGCCTGAGGTGAGTTCAGTCTTTTAGCAGAACGGATGTATTCAAGGTTTGGTCAGTCAGAACTATGAATGGATAGCGAGCTCCCTCCAGCCAATGTCTCCATTCCTCCAAAGCTAGCTTTATGGCTAACAGTTCTCTGTTGCCTATATCATAGTTGCGCTCTGCTGGGGAATATTTACGGGACAGGAAGGCACAGGGGTGGATGGAAGCAGTTACAGGGTCCTTTTGTGACAGAAGCGCCCCCACCCCTACTTCGGATGCATCTACCTCCACAATAAAAGGCAGCTCAGGAACAGGATGGCGTAGAATTGGTGCAGAGGTAAAGGCTTTCTTCAACTGAGTGAAGGCTGTCTGGGCTTCAGTAGTCCATTTAAACTTAGACTGAGACTTCCTGGTGAGAGAGGTGATGGGATGTGCAATGGTGGCAAAATTCTTAATGAATTTCCGATAGAAATTTGCAAAGCCCAGGAAGCGCTGAACTGCTTTCAGGTCTGAAGGTGATGCCCAGTCTAGGATGGCCTGAATCTTGGCTGGATCCATGGTTAGGCCTGTGTCAGAGATTAGGTAGCCCAGAAAAGGTACTTGTTTGACATGAAATGAACATTTTTCAGGCTTAACAAAAAGGGAATGAGCCTTTAATCGGGCCAACACTGAACGGACGTGCCTCTGATGCGTTTCAAGATTGGGAGAATATATCAAAATATCATCCAAGTATACAAGCATAAAGCGACCCAACAGATCACGGAAAATGTCATTCATAAAGTTTTGAAAGACAGCTGGTGCATTCCTGAGACCAAAAGGCATGACAAGACACTCGTAGTGGCCATTCTTGGTGTTAAAGGCTGTCTTCCACTCATCTCCTTCACGGATGCGCACTAGATTATAGGCTCCCCTTAGGTCTAGTTTGGAGAAAATCTTTGCTCCCTGGATTTGGGAGAACAACTCTGTGATGAGAGGGAGAGGGTACCGATTGGGAACGGTTATTTTATTTAGACCTCTGTAGTCAACACAAAGTTTTAGACCCCCGTCCTTCTTTGGGACAAAGAAGCAACCTGCGCCTGCGGGAGAAGTAGAGGGACGGATGAAACTTTTAGCTAGGTTTTCCTGGATGTATTCTTGCAAAGCAAGGTTCTCTGGTTCGGACAATGGAAAGACTCTCCCTCGCGGAGGTGTAGTGTCAGGCAAAAGGTCAATGGGACAGTCATAACTGCGATGAGGTGGTAAGGTGTCAGCACTCCCTTTAGAAAACACATCCTGAAAGTCCTTATAACAAAGCGGAATCTGTTCCATTCCCACTTGACAAGCAGCAAGTCGAACAGGGTGCTGGATGCAACTTCCTTTACACTGATTGGACCAAGCCAGAATATTTCCTGTTCGCCAGTCAATTACAGGATTGTGCTTCTGAAGCCAAGGAAGGCCTAGGATCAAAGGAGTGGATGGAGAGTCAATGACAAGACATGAAATCTTCTCCCAGTGCAGGGCCCCCAATTGTAACTGGAAGGGATTGGTGGACTGAAGCACAAGGTCTTGTGAGAGAGGCCGGTTATCCACAGAAATTAGGCGGACTGGGCAATCTAGCATATGAGTTTCCAGGGACAAGGAGGTTATCAAAGTCTTATCAATAAAATTCTCAGCAGCTCCAGAATCTACCAAGGCCAGCAGTTCATGAGTCCCTGTCCCAAAGTGAATAACACTAGGTAGAAGTATACGACTGTCCCCCTGGGGAGATGAAAGCAGACCTAAGGTGACCTCCCCATAATCACCTAGGTCCGGGAGTTTCCCGGACGTATAGGGCACGAATGGAGCATGTGACCCCTGATGCCACAATACAGGCAAAGTCCCATATTACGCCGGCGTGTGTGTTCCTGGGCAGATAGCTGGGTGGAGCCTAGCTGCATAGGTTCTTACACTGAACTGGCACTGGAGGTTGGATGGTCAGGTGGTAAGGGAGGTATACAGTTTGCCACAGCCATATTTTTTTCTCGCCCCCTCTCTCGCTGACGGCGATCAATTCTAATGGCTAGACACATAGCTTTCTCCAGTGAGGGTGGATAGGAGAAGTTGACCAGAGCATCCTTAATTGCATCTGACAGACCTATTCTGAACTGACTGCGGAGAGCTGCATCATTCCAGCCAGATTCTGGGGCCCACCTGCGAAACTCTGAGCAGTACATTTCAGCTGTGGTAGTTCCTTGCTTTAAGTTACGCAGGGTTGATTCTGCAGTAGCCATACGATCTGGATCATCGTACAGCAATCCAAGGGCTTCAAAGAAGGCATCTACAGTTAGCAGGGCTGGATGGTTTGGTTCAAGGTTAAAGGCCCAAGCCTGGGGGTCACCCTGTAGCAGAGAGATAATAATCTGAACTCTCTGAGTTTCAGAGCCAGAAGAGGATGGCCTTAATTTGAAATATAATTTGCAGCTGTTTTTAAAGTTGCAGAATCCCTTACGGTCGCCAGAAAAACGGTCAGGCAAAGGAATTTTTGGTTCAGATAAAGTTTTTGTAACAGTTGTAGTAGGAGATTGCACCTTGGTGAGCTCTGTGGCCATTTGCTGAACTTGATGGGATAAACGGCAAAGTTCTTGTGCAAACATCTGAGCCTGCTCAGAATCCATGATGGGTTTTCCCTTTTTATGTATGGCTCGTGATAATGTCAGGTTTCATATCAGGCTAGCAGCAGACAACAGTTCAGGTGTGCTAATATGCTTACAGTTCAATAACAAGAGCACATACCATAAGCAGGTCTTGAGAAGCAGGTCAGCGCTGGGACTTGTAGTTCACCACGGATGCAGGGTTGAGATGAGCGGGACAGCTGGCACTTGTAGTTCACTGCTGAAGTAGGTGTTTTGATGAGCAGGAAAGCTGGAACTGTAGTTCACCGCAGGTGTGGATGTTGGTGGTGTTGCTGGTGCTAGTAGTGCACCACTGCAATGGATGTGGTCTAGGCAAGCCGAGTCATACACGGATAATCAGAGTTCGAAAGGTACCAAATCGGAAGCAACAAGCAGGGTCAAACAGTCCGGGTCATACACAAAGTTTACAGATAAACAGGTCAGGCTGGATCTCTCAAGGCAAGCAGAGTAACTCTATCACGAGCACTGATTGGGTGAAGTCACAGGTGTTTTAAAGGAGAGCTGGCCAATCAGTGTTTCCCAGCCAAGGCTGTGTCAGGTGAGTGCGCTGGGTCCTAGAGGGATCCAGTACTGACACTCTATTTTCCCATTGAGGACCATGAGGTTTGACTTTAAGTCTGTGATGGCCGCCGAGAATGTGGACTTTATGTCTGCAGCTATTCCCGTCATGTCCTCATAAGTAAGGGGCCTGTGATTGCGGGTATAGCCCTTACCGGAATCCTCAGTGGCGGATTGGGAGTCCTCGCTGAAGTCCTCCTCGGTGTGTGGCGGCGCCATCTTGGACCTCGCTGCGCTGTCCCGTGCAGAGACCTGGTTCTTGAAAATGTCAGCGATATCTCTCCCTTTCGAGGTGGCCGAAGAGCGGCGGGATCGCGTGTGTGGACTGCCGTATGATCTCCTGCGCATCCTGCAAGATTTCTGTGCAGAGAGACGGGCTTTAGGCTGTGAGAACGACGGAGCTCCCGATTCAGGCTGCCATCTCCATTGCGCGCCAAGCCACGCCCTGCTTTTTCTATTTGAACCCATCTTTTTTCTCGCCTATCTCTGGCCCACTCTACTACTCGGGACAATACCGCCGCTTTATAGTACTCTCTAATGTCAGGCATGGCTAGTCCCCCATTGGTCTTATCTTGTTTTAAAATTGATAGGGATATTCTAGGTTTTTTATTTTTCCAAACATAGTTCATTAAGATCGAGTTTAAGATTCTCAGGTATTGTTGGGGGAGGGCAATGGGCATCATTTGAAATTTGTAGAGTATCTTTGGTACTAGGAACATCTTCAGGGTGTTAATGCACCCTATCCAGGAGATTGGTCTATTTATGATTTTTTGATATCCGATTTGATCTCATTTAGCAGAGGGATAAAGTTTATTTTATACATTTCCTTGGCCGAACTTGTTAATTTTATGCCTAAATATTTTAACTCCTTTATCCAGGGGAACACACAAATCCTTTTAATGCGCTTCTCTTCGTTTTTATTAATGTTTATGTTCAAGATTTCTGTTTTTGTTTCATTAATTTTAAAGTTTGAGATGGTGCCATATTGTTGGAGTACCTTGGTTAAGACTGGGATAGTTTTCTGCGGGTTAGTGATGTAGAATAGGATATCATCAGCAAACGCCGATAATTTATGTTCCTCCTCCCCGACTTTCACCCCACTAATTTCGGGGTTATTTCGGATAGTGGCTGGCAACGGCTCCAGGGACAAGATGAAAAGGAGGGGGGACAAAGGGCAACCCTGACGCGTCCCATTTTCCATTTCAAATGAGGCAGAGAGGGTGCCGTTGATTTTAATTTTTGCAGTCGGATGGTAATAAAGTATTTTTACCCATCCAATCATCCTGTCTCCGATGCCCATCACTTCTAGGGTTTTCAACATGAGGCCCCAGTCTACTCTGTCGAAAGCCTTTTCGGAAGCTTGCGGGTTCTAAGTCTCTCTTGGCACCTTTCATGGTACAGGACATCCAGACAAACACACAGCTCTATTAATTTCTCAAGGTCTTCTGGAAGATCCTTATAGACTAATTCGTCCTTAATGCGATCCGTAAGACCTTTTCGGAAGGTTGCACATAATACCCTTGAGTCCCAATTAGTCTCAGCAGCAAGGGTACGGAACTCAATAGCATATTCTGCCACAGACCTGGTGCCTTGTTGTATGTCCAAGAGGTAGTACTCAGCTGCAGATGCTCTATCTGGCTTGTTAAGTGCAGTCTGGAGAGAGGCCAGAAATGTGTCAGCATCTTGGAGTACAGGATCGTTGCGTTCCAAATAAGGAAAGACCCAGGCCAGGGCCTTCCCCTTTAACAAGGAAGTACAAAAGTCACTTTGGCAGACGAAGTGCTAAAAGTCGCAGGGTTGTTGCGGAAATGCAAACGGCAAACATTTAAAAAGCCTCTGCAGTCCTCAGTATCACCACCAAACTTGTCTGCCAAGGGAAGTTTTTCTGGTACAGAAGAGGTGGGTTGGATCGTAGCAGGAGTAGGCAGAGGCGTTGTTAGGGGTAGGCTGGGAAGGCTGGAGCCCCGAATGGGTCGCCGAAAAGCCCAGAGTCCGGGCCATGAAGTATAGAATTACTAGCCCCGAGTGCCGCCGAGCAGCCACGATCACAGGGACAAAGTTTTAGAAAGGGGCGGGTTAACAAACTTCTGAACGTTCTGGTCCAATGATGAGAAGGGGGCACGGCCGTTTAGAGTAGCCTGTGGGGCGGGGTGTGTGTCACTCTCAGTGTGCTTTTGAGGTGATCAGTAGACATGGCCGTGATGTGACAGGGGAGAGATTGGCTGCGGGTGTATCTCCCCTGCTCGCCCCCTCCCCTTTATCCTGTCAGCCAAACAGAAGTAGAGAAAGCAGCTCCAATCTGTTTTGTTCGCTGTGACACCCACATTCCCGTTTTCTTTCCCCATTGGCCACAGCAGAGATAACACTGGTGATGCATCATGGGAATTGTAGTCCAGGCTGTCACCTGAGCCTCTGTAATCATTGCCAAATGTCAGCTTCTCCACCCGCCTCCCAGCCAGAAGTTTGTGGCTGGGAACGGGTGCAGACTGCACAGTGCTCTCTATGGCTGCCTTTACTGTCACTCAATATCTCACTCACACAAATGTCCTGAGTGAGATATTGAGACCAAGTTCATAGTGAACAGTGCATGGTGCTGGAGAGGCCAATAAATTTTGCCCTGCCTCCTTGTAATGTGGCCAATCCCTGCTGGGCCTGTGCCAGCAGCTCCACCCCTGATGTGGACAGCACAGACACCCATGTGCTGGAAGTATGGAAGGTGTGTGCTGTGCAGCAGAAATGGGAGGAAACTATGGTGACCACATTTCCAAAGTACCGTTCAGGGACCACTGGCGTAGTGGGGGGGGCTGTCGCACCGGACGAAAAATTGCGGGGGGCGAAATCCTGGCGTCCGTGTCACAGGTCCGCGGAACGCGCCGCCGCCGCCTTAGGAAATGCCGCGGCTTTGGCCTACCTCCAGAGCGGTCGGTCGGCCATCTTGGTACACCCGGCGGCGGTACCTCTGTGCTGCGCTGATTGGCCGTGGAACACGTGTTTACAGTGCGGCGGCAAGTTTGATTTTCTCCATCGCCAGCAAGGTAAGCAAAACACTCTCCTGTACCGCAGGGGGGAGAGAGAGAAACGGGGGGGGGGGGGGTGTCGGTGTAAATCTAAAGGGGTGCACTGCCTGATCCCCACCTATCCACCTCAGAGCCTGTCATTTTAGTAAGACTGCTGGGACTTGTAGTTCTCCATCTTCTCCTGGGGCTCATGGAGAAGGTGGAGATTGGAGAACTACAAGTCCCAGCAGGTTATACATACAGTAAGGCTCTGAGGTGGATGGTTGTGGATTGCATGCACTGTGAGCCCAGGAGAAGATGGAGAACTACAAGTCCCAGCAGGTTATAATATAAGGCTCCGAGGTGGATGGATGTCCGGACACCCATCCATCTCGGAGCCTTATATTATAACCGGCTGGGACTTGTAGTTCTCCATCGTCTCCTGGGGCTCAGGTGCATGCAATCCACACCCATTCAACTCAGAGCCTTATTGTATGTATAACCTGCTGGGACTTGTAGTTCTCCACCATCTCCTGGGGCTCAGGTGCATGTGATCCACCATCTATGGGACTACAAATCCCAGCAGTGAGAAAAACTGAACAAATATATTGGATCGCATGCACCTGAGCCCCAGGAGACGATGGAGAACTACAAGTCCCAGCAGGTTATAATATAAAGCTCCCAGGTGGATGGATGTCTGGACAGTGACAATTGATGGGCACAGTGGTGACAATTGATGGCATGGTACAGTGACTGCATTTGATGGCATGGCACAGTGGTTGTGTTTGATGGCATGGCACTGTGGTGACAATTGATGGCACAGTGGCTGCATTTGATGGCATGACACAGTGGCTGCATTTGATGGCATGGCACAGTGGCTGCATTTGATGGCATGGCACAGTGATTGCGTTTGGCATGGCACAGTGGTGACAATTGATGGCACAGTGGCTGCATTTGATGGCATGGCACAGTGGTTGTGTTTGATGGCATGGCACGGTGGTGACAATTGATGGCACAGTGGCTGCATTTGATGGCATGACACAGTGGCTGCATTTGATGGCATGACATAGTGGCTGCGTTTGATGGCATGGCACAGTGGCTGCGTTTGATGGCATGGCACAGTGGCTGCGTTTGATGGCATGGCACAGTGGTGATAATTGATGGGCCCAGTGAGGCTGCAATTGTTTTTGTTTGTTTTTTTAGTTTGCGCCCCCCCCCCCCCCCCCCCCAAAAAAAAAAAAATTTGAGCACCAGCCGCCACTGTCCAGAGTGCTGTGTAATGTCAAAGGGGTCCAGAGGTGCAGGGTGCTGTATAATGTAAAAGTGGACCAGAGCTTTGTAATGTAAAAGGGGTCCAGAGGTGCAGGGTGCTGTATAATGTAAAAGTGGACCAGAGCTGTGTAATGTAAAAGGGGTCCAGAGGTGCAGGGTGCTGTATAATGTAAAAGTGGACCAGAGCTGTGTAATGTAAAAGGGGTCCAAAGTGCTGTGTAATGTAAAAGGGGACCAGAGCTGTGTAATGTAAAAGGGGTCCAGAGTGCTGTGTAATGTAAAAGGGGTCCAGAGGTGCACGTGCTGCCGCCATGCGATATCCCTGCTCGGTTCGGGGGCTCTCCGGTGTCTCCACAGCTCCTGAGCCTCCTCTGGCTTAATGTGTGCAGATGTATGCCCGCCGCACCACGCCACATCTCGTCAGTCAGTGTATGCAGGTTATGTCAGGGTATGTGTCAGGTAGGTCACCCTGCACCACTCTACCGGCCGCACCCCCCAGGTGCTGGCTTGGCTTGGCTTCGGGCTGAAGCCCCTGGTCTTTTTGGCACCTAGCAACGCCCCTGGGAGTAGGATCCAGAGTCTGTACCGTTGCAGAGGAACCAGGCAAACAAGATTTAAGCATAGTGCAAAGTTCATCTAACTTGGCGTCCAGGGAAGAAAGATGCTGTTCATGAGCTCCAATCAATTGTCCCTGACATGTAATCGCCTTAACAATCTCAGCAGGGTCCACTGCCATTGTGGCCTGTTTATAATGTAAGGTACCTGTAAAAGGTAGAGTGCGAAGTGGAAGTAGTATGCTGAAAATTCAGGCAAAGCGTCGTCAGGCAGATTCGGTTGGCAACGGATCAGGAAAATAGTACACAATCGAAATCCGGAGAAGGGTCAGGCAGGCAAAGGTCATACACGATCTGGCGGTAAGGTACAAAATCAGCAGGCTGTAGAATATTTGGGATATCAGGCAGGAGTTCAATACAAGCAAGATCACAGAAGTCAAAACACCCAGGGAAGTAATCCAGATAAACGGGCGCTGAGTGATGGCATCACTTCCTATTTAAAGGCTGCCTAGATTGACAATTGTCCACAGCTGGCAGTGAGTCCGAGGAAGTGTTGAACACAGTAAAGACATTACCAAAGTTCTAGATTCATCTGTAGCACAGCAGGTAAGGCTATGGTTTAAGAGACCAGGAAGATCCCGGTTCGAATACACCCCGAGACATGACACTCAGGGGTGCAAATGCAGGTCAGCTGGATCTCTCCTACGTTACTCTGCTTCCTCCTGGCTGGCTCTGGTGTTTCTCATAGTTGGTTCATATGGGGATGTAATCATACAAAGCTAAGAGGGAGACTCCACATAGTGTAAAAATGTTATATTAGATAGAAAAACACACTCTTTCAAAGTTAAGCTAGCTGGGCAGCTCTAACTTGTATTCAATCGTGGGGATTCCTCCTCCCAACTTAGTGAGTCCCGGGATCCTGCTCAGCTGATTGGATGGTTGGATCACATGTCGTGATGCAACCCTATATATAGCACCGCCTGAATGAGCCGCCCACCCCTTACCTGACGTTAGCTCATTTGTTACTAAGCAACGGGGACGCTCTCTGTGTTTATTCACGCCGCTTCCGCAGCTAGTAACGAACACGGCCCTCTCAGTTTGTGTTATTATACTGTGTGCCTGCACTCACAGTGGTCAGATTGCGTAATGACTGTTTTAAGCAACTGACATCTAATTACACAGGATTGTTATACTGCGTACCTACGCTCACAGTGGTCAGATTGCATAATGCAGGTTTTAAGCAGCTGACATCTCATTGCAAAGAGAAAAAAAGAAAAGCCGCAAGCAACAGAGTATTAACCTGTATTAATATATAAAGGGTATCTAACTCTTGACTCTCAATCTTCTAGGTACTACTTTGTCATTGAGATAAACCCATACTAGATAATAATATTAGTGACATGGAGGAAACTAATGCCTCAAAGAATATATCTTAAAAAATTAATAGCTATATATGCGGTCTGATTAAGTATATTTAAATTAAATTTAAATTGCCCATATATATGTTTTTAAAAGCTAAAAAATGTTTATAAAATTAAGCTTATTATTTAAAATTAACTCATGTCCTCTGTATCAACCATCATTATATTAATCTCTCAATGGCTGTCAAATAAAAAAACTGAAATAAAAATGAAATTAAAAGTAAAGCTAGATAGACCTGACAGAGTTAATAGATCTGATTATTTTCCTCTTACTAAGTAAAGGTATATAGGTCTATACTCTGGGCTAATAAGACATGTCAACTTATGACATATAGCAGGAACTTGACATAAAAAAATAAATAATAATAAAGATAAAATACAATAGGGCAATGTGTAAATCATATTCATCTTAATTATGTTAATGATTGCTAATAAAACAATTAAGGTCTAGCTCAATATTTAAGCCCTTAGGGCTTAAAGTATTGGTTAGAAAAATCCATTTTGTTTCTAATTTGGAAATTTCCCTTACCATGTTGGCACCCCCTCCATTTCGATCAACTCCCCAGAATTTTAATCCAATAGGATCACGATTATGTTTATTGAGGAAGTGTAGGGATACGCTATGTTCCTCATAGCCTGTCTTGATATAATATATATGCTCTGAGACTCTTTTCCCTAGAGTGCGTTTGGTGCGGCCTATATACATAAGGCCGCATGGACATTCCAAAGCGTAAACTACGTGTGTAGAAGCACAAGTTATACATTAATTTGGAATTGTCTACCATTCGCAGTGGAGGTGAAGCTGGTAAGGCCACGTAGGTGAGTGGATACCTGCTGGCATGCTTTGCATCGTCTGCATGCATAAAACCCCTTTCGTTCCCAAAACATCTGTGGGGGTTTAGGCTTGTCCGAGACCTTTTTAACAACTTGGTCTCCAAAAGATGGAGTTTTCCTGTAAAAAAAGGGCTGGTACTTCTAGTAACGCTGGTTGGAGGGTTGTATCCATTAGTAGGATGTTCCGATGTTTTCTGAAGGTATTCTTCACTTCCATATATTGTTCATGATATTGGGATATAAAGCCCAATTCATGTCTCTGGTTGGGACCTTTAATTTTCGGTTGAAGTAACACTTGCTGGGTGTTTTTCCCTACCTCATCTCTGATGCGTTCCAATGAATCATTATTGTATCCCTTCTCAATGAAGCGTTGTTTGATTAAAGATGATTGGATGATATAATCATCATGATAGGTGCAATTTCGGCGGATCCGTATGAACTGACCCTTTGGTATGTTCCGCAGCCAATTAGGGTGGTACCCACTCTGTACTGGGATATAACTGTTCCTATCAGTGTTTTTAAAATAGGTTTTAGTTATAAGCTTGTCCTCACCCTTCATGACCAGTACATCTAGATAGTGAATTTGTTGGCTGTCCCAATTAAATTTCAAATTGATGTTGTTAGTATTGGTGTTTAACCATATAAAAAAAATCCTTTAAATATTCTTCAGACCCCTGCAAGATTATAAAGATTATATATATATGCATGTGTGAAAAATATGTATTGCAATAAGTGTTTATTTTACTTGAGGATTTTATATTAGATATTGTTTTAAAGTTACCCTTTGAAATGGAGTATGAAAGGACTATTATCAAGAACAGATGCTGCCATTCTCCTTTGCTCCACATTCCAAACCCCCTTTTCCTTCTTCCCCTTCTGTCCTCATTTCAATGAAAGAACTTTGTGACAAGAAGAACTGTTTATGCTAAATATGGACTTCCCCTCCTTCTTCTCTCTCTCCCTATGAGTTTACATGGGTGTGAGAAGACCCTTGCAGAGCTGACTAAGGAATCCCTGTATATGAAGTTTGGACAAAGAACTTACATGTGCTTTGGAAATATGAGCCTGTGCAAAGGACAAACGTCACAGGGGGGTGGGTGAGGGGATGGGTAAATGGGAGTGAATGTGTAAGCTAACCAATCAAATGCATGTACTTGTGATTTTATGCTGATAATAAAAGTAGATGCTCCGGCCTAGCTGGGCCTGTTGGAGTGAGACGCTGAAAGGTGAGAGATGTGGATCTTTTTCTGGTCCACCTATTTCACCTTATAATTTGGGTCAACCGGCAGACATGGGGTATATTCTCTGGAATTGGGCCAGAGTTCTACCTTAACAATTGGAGCGACCAACGTGGCTTTGCTTTTTTATCTGACCAGTCGCAACGGAAGCTTGATTGGAGAGACCCTGTTCGGATCTGCAGCATAGCAGGCTCTCTCCCTTAATTTGCTTTTTGTTGTTCATGGCCAGTCTAAAGATGGGAATGTTCTTGAGCAAAGTTTTTTCAAACTCATCGTCTCCTTTCTGCCGGGTTGATGTCTTTGTTTTGCATTTGATGTCTATGTTTTCTGTTTGACGTTTTATGTTTTATGTTAGTTTGAATGTGGCTGTTTCGGGTCTATGTCTGTAGGTGGCGGGTGGACAGTATCTTCTCTTCAGGGGTCCTAAGCCGGTGACGCACGGTGGCGTGTCTTGGGGTGGAGATATATGTATGAGCATGGTGTCACTGGATTCCTTCCTAAAACATCTGTGATTTGCTGGTGTTTGGTTAAGTGAGGTTGGCAGTATGCAAATGTATATATGTCTGGTATGAAGAGAGAGGTTTTTGGGGGTTGTTTTGGCTAAGAGAGCTGAGAGTTCTTAGCTTAGAGAGCTAAGAGTTTTTTTTTTTGGGGGGGGGGTTGACTTAACTTAGGGAGTTAAGGGTACTTGGCTAAGAAGAGCTAAGGGTTTTCTTTTTAAAGAGCTGAGGGTTACGGTAAGTCCTCACCAGATTACATTATACATATGTGTATAGAGACAAAATACATTTATGTATATTTTTTTAGTTATATTTATATTTGGGGTTAGGGGTAATTGACGCTGAAAAAGTCATATTTTTTGTTTTGTTTTATTGTTTGTCCGTGTGCCATGCGTCTTTACATGCATTTTTGTATGGGTGATTCAAGCAGTCCGAAAGCTGGCTGTGTGGAGTCTATGTGCAAGCTCCCCACCCCCCCCCCTCACGCTTCTCCCCCTCCAGCCTAGCATGCTCAAATCTTTCTACTTTCTTTCTCATCCTCCCTCCCCCTCCCCTGCCGTGAAGCCCGGAGTATCGGATTGCTCTGCTGGCTGACAGAGGCACAGCCATGAACAGAATCACATGGTAAAATGTTTTTTAAACATAGGTCTGGTGTGTGTTTAGTATACCTTTTTTTTTGGTCAAGACTGCATCTTTTGTTTGTTTCTGTCATCAGCTAAAAGTTCTTTAAAGTTGAAACAGGGAATAGGAAAAAAAACAAAATGGGAAAAAGTTTTTAAAAGACTGGCTGCTGTATTACAACTGTGTAATGGTCACCACTGTTTACGACCTTCCATCCAACCATGACAAGTTTATCCGACACTCCACAATCCTGCATACATGATCCATATCATTCCCCAGAAAATGAGACTGACTGCTCTATCTTCTGGTTTCCAAATATATGAACACTTTAATGGTATTTTCTCAGCTTCTTATACAGTTTACAAGCATGTTACAGTAATCACAGGACAATACAATCTCCACCCCCCTTCACACCATGGGTGGCTTCAATCACATTCTAAAAGGCATTTCAAAATACAATTACACAATGCCTTGACCTCCGTCCACATAACTATGGGCAGTTAAAAGGTAGACATGTCGGCATCGCTACTGACGAGATACATTACATTTCTAAATACAATCACACCTGAGCCTCAATACATTCCTGTATGAATAGAATTCAATTAACCTTTAGCATAACACAAGCGCAGTCTAACAGACATCTAGTTGAATAAGTTATCTAGACAGCTTTATCACACAATGGAAGAGACGTTATAGGAGTGGGTGCAATTAACACCTTTTCAACAGAATGTGTCTTTCCCAGTGAATAGGCAACATCTCAAGACACTTCAATAGCCTTTATACAATGTCTTGTGAGTCACTTGTCTTGTAGACCTGAATTAACACCTTTCAAAAGCACGTGTGCCCAGATTGAATAGCCAACAGCTTTTGATATCTAAAGACATCCTGCAAACATGAATTATTATTAATGTCCCATCTTCTGTAATACATGAATTATGATTCTTTGTCACCCTATGGCCCTAGTGGACATAAGGTGACCCTAGACATAGGAGAATCTCAGTCTGTCACGGTTCATTTCGTTACATCTCTCCCCTTTCGGTGGGAGACGGACACAGGTGGGAACCCCAAACGGGTTGACTCCGAAGTCCGTCAGTATTTCCAGTCCTCCAATGCTGGTATCCATACTGTACCCCAAATAAATGGCTCCGAACTGAGCATTACTCACCCCGCCAACCTCTGCCTCTCTCAGAGAACACGCCTGCCGCTGGGGAGAAGGCAGGGTGGCTGGGCTCAGTCCATCATGCTGTTGGGGGTCTGGGCCAACTGCCCCCCCTTCCTGGGGTATACCAGTGGAGACTGAAGTCCCATCCACTGGTGCTTGGTGAAAACCCCCCGGTGCTTGCAAAGCAAAGCCGACATCCTCCTGTCCCAGTCCTGTACCATTTTCTGGGGTTGTGCCAGTGGAGTCCCATCCACTACCCCAGGAACCCCCTCTTCTGTTAGTGAGGAGCAGAGGCCTGGGGCACTCTGCTCTGTTGCCAGCTCTTCCGCTGGGTTGCTGTGAGTGGAGACCACAGTCCCATCCACTACCACAGGGACCCCCTCTTCTGTTAGTGAGGAGCAGAGGCCTGAGGCACTCTGCTCTTTTGGAATAGGTTGGAGGAATCCGCGCTTAGGAAATAGAGTGTGGCTGCTGCCTCCCTAGGAATCTCCTAGGAGACCAAGGAATAGAAAGCTTTTATAGGGATGATGGCGCTGCCAGCCCACTGAGGGTAAAATTGTTAATGGGTGCCTAAATAATAAGATGGAACAAGTGTTGGGTAACCTATAGAGGGCTCAATCCAATGAAAATGGATTCCCTCAGGTGCCCGCTTAAACCAAGAAAAGCGTGAGAGGTTACCTCATTACTGGTGCTAAAATAAACTAATTCCCAATGTGTGGGTGCTTGTGGACCTCCACCACTAGGTGGTGTCCCTTACACGTGATACAAAAGCTAATATCACAAATGATAAAAGAAATGTCGAATATAAGACAGGACTCTGTGCAGGTCACTGATGCAAAGGACCCTAGAAGCCTTCAATAAGCATGCTATAAATGCGTGTAGCTAATTCCTATGAGTGGAAGACACTAATGGCCAGATTCTCGTAGATGCGCGCCTAATTATGCAGGCGTTGCGCATCTCAGATGCACTACGCCGACGTAACGCGGAGTGGCAAGTACCGTATTCCCTAAGTAAATGCGCTCCAAGATGCGCCTGCGTCGCGTAAAATCATCGGCGTAATCCGGCGCAACAACAAAGTAGGAGGGAAGTGGGCGCGTTTCGTCATGTGACTTTCTCAAATGTGACGTCACCTTTGAGAAAGTCACATGACGAAACGCGTCAGGTGACCACTACGCAAACCCGCACACACGCTCTTGCCTGCCAGCTGATCCGCACGCCAAAGGACCTGGATACGAGCTGCTAGGAGACAACACCGGCACGGACGGACTATTCATCTAAACGGTGTCAGCGTCTCTGTCTCGTATACCTCATTTGGGACTGGCGGACAGCAAGGACTTTGCTTGCATTTCTTTTAAAAAAATATATATATTTTACTATTTTTTATATCTTTGTAGTGCCAGTCCACCCAGGAGTCTCTGGGTTACTGCAGTACAACTGGCCATTATATTTATTTTATCTGCACTACCTATAATAAATAAGATCCAGAATCTGAAACATATCACGCTATGTGGATACTTCATTTTCATTTTTTTGAGTGACACCGGAAAAGATTCATTACATATCACCTCGAGTGCCCCTCACACATCCGGGAACAGCTGTGACGCTGACGGAGGGATCCACCACACAGGAGGAACCACAGGTACCACCACCTACCGCCTACTGCTCTCTGAGGGTAACAACATTCGGTGAGTGGGGACCCAAGTGGGGGTGAGCACAAAAGTCACAGAGAAGTATTTCCATTGGAAGATTTGGCACAAAAGTCACCATACAGCATTTCTAATGTTGCATATCTGAACTCTTAGTCTAGCTGGAGATTGGAATTCTTTGCCTATATCTATACTAGCAGGACTTTTAAGTCATCTGATCAGTTGTTGCTGGATATGATAGACACCTCCTGGTGACTTCTTTGTATTCTGCTTTTTTGTGTATTCCTTTTTGATTTTGTTTTGGTTGGTTCCACATAGCTTGTCAGCTTTTGCTTTTATGTTTATACTTGCCACGTGCAATTTATATAAGGAGACATCTATAAGTAATCCATTTCAGTTGCCGCTGTCTGACATTTGCTCATGCATATTAATTGACCTGTAATACAGCCTGGTTACCAATATCAGGACGGACACACATAGGGTACAATACGGATACTGGGATCACTCCCAATATTCAACTGCATACCCACTACGTATCAAGTTACACTGATCACGGGACACTTTTATTTCTACCAATTATTAACATTCTCATGCTCTAGAGGATCTATTGTCTTAGGGCCAGATTTTCAGCGGCGCTACGCCTGCGTAAATGGATATGCGCGGCGTAATTGTAAATGTGCGCCTGCGTATCGATGCGCGGTAAACACAGAACCACATACGCGAGAAAATCTTTTTCGTCTGAGCGGCGAAAATGCTTTAAGCTAGCGCGGCGTAGGCGCATAGTTACGCAGCTTAAATATTCAGTTCCCATTGAATTAGCATGCAAATTTACAAATGAGGGAGATGCGCGGATTCCCGAAACTACGCGCGTTTGGCGTTGGCTACTCGTGGTGCGCGTAACATGAAAGCCTTGAGTAAACATACCCCTCATAAAAGCACGGGTAACTTTGCTCAAGACCGTGTGAAAGTCAGCTGGAGAGCAACTACAGCAGCACCATAACGGACGAGCTGAGCAATCACACTTACTGGACAACACATTCGTATGCCAACATGCCAGGGGCAGCCATGGTCTTATCACTACTAATGTATACAGAGGAAGAGGAGCATAGAATGAGGAGGAGGAGGGGGGCACGTGAGAGGATCTACCGAGCGCGCATGAGCCTCTTTGGCATGGGGGATGAGGAGGTGTATCGCATCTTCAGATTCAGCCCTGCTGCCATCCTGGAACTAACCACAGCCCTGCAGGATGACATCACCAGCCCAACACACCGCTCACATGCACTGCAGCCACTGGTGAAGGTCCTGGCAACACTCCATTTCCTGGCCAGTGGACCATTCCAGCGTACCATTCCATTCCAAGTGGAGTGGTGGCTGGGATGTCACAAACCAGCATAAGCAGATGTCTGCACCAGGTTATCCCCGCAATCCTCAGACGCATGTCCCACCACATCATCAGACCCACCACTAAGCACCTGCGGCAGAAGGCAATGACAGATTTCTACAGAATTGACGGATTCCCATGCACCATCGGGGCCATTGATTGCACACATGTGGCACTCCAGCCCCCCAGTGCCACAGAGCACATATACCGCAATCGGAAGCATTGGCACTCCATCAACGTACAGGTGATAGCCGATGCCAAATACCTCATATGGCACGTCCGTGCCAAAGACCCCGGGTCCAGCCATGACAGCTACATATACCGTCAAAGCAACATCCCAGAAGATTTTGAGCAGGACATGTATGGGGACAGCTGGCTGGTTGGTGAGTGACATGGGTGGCAGGCATGACTGTCCCCCCCCCATGATGCAGACATCACGAGGGGCACATGCATGACTGACATCCTCCTGTCTTTTCCCTTACAGGTGACTCTGCATATGTACTTGGACCCCATCTCATGACTCCTTTCCGGAACCCCCAAACCAGAGGAGAGAGAAGATACAATGAAGCACACATCAAAACCCGTGCAGTGGTGGAGCGCACATTTGGCCTCCTGAAGTCCCGTTTCTAATGCCTGGATAAGTCTGGGGGGGCCCTATTGTATTCCCCCAACTTTGTGGGTCAGATCATCGGTGCATGTTGCATTCTGCACAACTTTGCCATGAGAAAGGGCCTGCAGATTGCCCTACGAGATGACCTGACCCCCCAACCACACAGCCCCCCCCTGCCAGAGGAGACCCCGTCAGCTGATGGAAGAGCAGTCAGGAGGGTCCTCGTGTTAAGAATCTTTGACCGTAAAACACACACATACAGCATGGCACACAGACAATGCACGCGTGTACACCACTGTGGTCCCTAGATCACACACCCCACATCCACACCACATTGGATTAGCCCAAGTCCAGCATGTAGGACTTGGGAGCAGCAACACCACGTCAAGGCCCCAATGATGTTGCTGTCCATTCATACACCATTCACACAGCCGTGGGGATAACTTCTCCCCAACGGCCGAGGGTGACACCCCTTACTGGCAGGAGTGCCACCCCCTCACATTCACACACCATTCACACTGCACCGTGTGCAGTATCAAGTAAAAAAAAAAGCTCTTAACCAGAGCATAATAATATAAATAAAAATAAAAAGCTCTTACCCAGAGCATAATATAAATAAATAAAAAAAAAGCTCTTAACCAGAGCATAATATAAATTAAAAAAAAAGCTCTTAACCAGAGCAAAATAATAAGAAATAAAAAAATGTATGGGCCTGGCGGGGGCTCCGCCTGGTGCCATGGCTCCTGCCCCTCACTTGCCTGGGGGCAGCCACAGGTGGGGGGTTGGGGTAGCAGGTGGAGGAGGAGCATCCCCACGTCCCTCCCTGGCTGCCTGCATGCCCTCCAGGGCAACCGCTATGCAGGTCTGCACAGCTGTCTGCTCCTCGACTGCAAGGCGCAGGGCATGAACCTCCCCTACAAGGTCGGAGGTGGTTGCCTGCAACTCCCCCAGGCTGGTCAGCGTTGCTGCGCTGTTGCCAGCAAGGTTTTGGATGGCATCTGTAAGGTGTCCCCGAGGAGGCCAGGCTGTCGGCCAGGCGCCTCATCTCCTCCACGACCTCTGACAGGTGCCGATTTTGCTGGTCCTGCTGTCTGGCCAGCTGTTCCGGCAGGACCTTCTGAACACCCCTGGTCTTGCACGTCGCCTTCCCTCCAAGTCCTGTTCCAGGGGGGCAGCCAGAGGGACTGGATGCTCGGGGGATGGATCCTGACGGGCCCTGGCAGCAACAGATGGCCCCGCTCCCTCCTGCACATCTGTGGATGACACAAAAGATGCCCATGTTGGTTGACCCACACACTTGGCACATGTTCCCTTCCACCCCCACACATGCTACACAACAGATAGAATATAAAACACACTTACCTGTCCTCAGGGCTGGCTTTTCGGACTCATAGCCCCCAACTCCCTCAACCTGCTCCGTCTGCAGGCAGCGGGCAACCACCTTCTCCTCCTCAGTCAGGCGGACGGTGCAGGGTGGGCCCCCTCCAGTGCCCCTGGCATGCCGAGCAATCGCAGCCAGCTTGCCCTTCACGAGACGCCGCAGGTCATTCATTTTTTTTTTAATGTCCTGCGGTGTCCGGACCTCATGAGAAAGGGCATTGACTTGGCAAGCGACCTTCATTAGGATCTGATCCCTCCGGGACTTGCCGGTCCGGGCACTGTCAGCACCATGGAGCCGCGAATCATACTTCTCCATTGCCCTCATAACAATGGCCCTCTCCTCTGGGGAGAAATTTTTCTTCCTCCTCTCCTTAACAACACTAGTCATTTTGTCCTGCACAAAGTTTGGCCGTCACAATCAAGAAAATGAGAGACGTTTGCGCTGCACGGGTGCATGTGTGGCCGCATTATATACCCTGCGCTGGCGAATCGTAGGGAGGCTTTGCGCATGCGCAGAAGGCATCCACGTCACAGCGCGGGTCAACCACGTCACGGCGCGGGTCATCCACGTCACGGCGCATGCTCCGTTCGTCCCGGCCTGCATTTGCATGGGGTCACGCTTCATTACAATGCAACACGCCCACTTCCCTCCTACTTTGTTGTTGCGCCGGATTACGCCAATGATTTTACGCGACGCAGGCGCATCTTGGAGCGCATTTACTCAGGGAATACGGTACTTGCCACTCTGCGTTACGTCGGCGTAGTGCATCTGAGATGCGCAACGCCTGCATAATTAGGCGCGCATCTACGAGAATCTGGCCCTTAGTGTCTTCCACTCATAGGAATTAGCTACACGCATTTATAGCATGCTTATTGAAGGCTTCTAGGGTCCTTTGCATCAGTGACCTGCACAGAGTCCTGTCTTATATTCGACATTTCTTTTGTCATTTGTGATATTAGCTTTTGTATCACTACCACGTGTAAGGGACACCACCTAGTGGTGGAGGTCCACAAGCACCCACACATTGGGAATTAGTTTATTTTAGCACCAGTAATGAGGTAACCTCTCACGCTTTTCTTGGTTTAAGCGGGCACCTGAGGGAATCCATTTTCATTGGATTGAGCCCTCTATAGGTTACCCAACACTTGTTCCATCTTATTATTTAGGCACCCATTAACAATTTTACCCTCAGTGGGCTGGCAGCGCCATCATCCCTATAAAAGCTTTCTACACTGCTCTGTTGCCAGCTCTTCCGCTGGGTTGCTGTGAGTGGAGATCACAGTCCCATCCACTTCCACAGGGAACCCCTCTTCTGTTAGTGAGGAGCAGAGGCCTTGGGCACTCTGCTCTGATGCCAGCTCTTCCGCTGGGTTGCTGTGAGTGGAGACCACAGTCCCATCCACTACCACAGGGTACTCCTCGTCCGTTAGTGAAGAGCAGAGGTCCGTGACCCTCTGTTCTGTTGCCAGCTTTTCTGCTGGGTTGCTGTGAGTGGAGACCACAGTCCCATCCACTACCACAGGGTCCCCCTCTTCCGTTAGTAGAGAGCAGAGGTCCGTGACCCTCTGTTCTGTTGCCAGCTCTTCCTCTGGGTTGCTTTGAGTGGAGACCACAGTCCTATCCACTACCACAGGGTCCCCCTCTTCTGTTAGTTGGGAGCAGAGGCCTGGGGCACCCTGCTCTGTTGCCAGTGATTCAGCTGGGGGTAAAAGCTTTACCACCTCAGCTTGTTGTTGGAGAGAGGGGCCAACCGCCCCGGCTCTCTGGAACTCCGCACCCTCTGCTTTGGCTTTAGGGATGGCAATCTCCATATTTTCCACTGCCGATTCATCAGCCAGGAGTTCACAGTTGTCATATGAACTTTCCTCATAGTCCCAGGCAACGGGAGCCCCACCCTGCTGCTGGGCCGAGTCTAGCAACTGTTTGTAGGCGACCTCCAGCTCCCATTCTTGAATGGCCAGAAATTCCAAATATTCCTGTGACCAGTGGCCTCCCGAGATATTCAATCTTTCCTCTCTGTGCTCCATTATGTCCTCCAAGCGCCACTCCCGATCATCCCTGAAGTCTGGATCACTGGACATCCTCCAATACAATAATCCCAGGCCATCATAGTCATAGCCTTCTGTGGGGCTGTCATCTGCTGACCACGGGCACTCTTGGGCTACATACCACCGGAGGGCTCTGTAGCTCTCGTCCAGCTGCATCTCTGCCTGGGTCAGCCTGCTTAACTTGGCTGTCCACTCCTGCTTCGGTTGTTCCCCCGACAACAGCATTCGTACGTCATACTGCGGCCAGTACCTTGCATAGATGGAGGGCAGGACCTTTCCTTGTTGTTGCTGCTCCAGAGCTAGTGCTTCCTTTCAGAGTTGGCACCGAATCACATCCAACCATCCCAGCAGGACCTCCTCTGATACGGGTCCTCTGTGCTGTATCCGCATCTCTTGTAACCTCCTTTGGAATTCCTCTTCCATGGAGACTGGTATCTGCACCTCTCCTCTCTCTTTAGTTGGTGCTGCTGTGACTTCAGCTGCTGCAGCACTTCTTCGCTGTAGCAAGGTGGCATTCAGAGCCGCAATAACTTGGTCCCTGATCTCCGGTGGAGGGTTAGGACCATAATGTGTCAGTCTTATGTTAACAGCCTGATCAAAACTTGCTTCCTCGGGTGTCCTGTCCGTTACGGCGGGCCTTTTAGCTCTATCCATTTCGACTAGTTCTGCGATAATGTCCCTTTTCTTGCGGTTGCTGGCCGGTCTGCCCCGGCTCTCCAGTAAGTCCATGAGAGAAGAGAGCTTCATCCGTTCATACACCGTCTCCATTGTCATTTGTCCTTGTAGCCGTCCTTCTGAAGACAAGCTTATCCGACACTCCACAATCCTGCATACATGATCCATATCATTCCCCAGAAAATGAGACTGACTGCTCTATCTTCTGGTTTCCAAATATATGAACACTTTAATGGTATTTTGTCAGCTTCTCATACAGTTTACAAGCATGTTACAGTAATCACAGGACAATACAATCTCCACCCCCCTTCACACCATGGGGGGCTTCAATCACATTCTAAAAGGCATTTCAAAATACAATTACACAATGCCTTGACCTCCGTCCACATACTTGTAACTATGGCCAGTTAAAAGGTAGACATGTCGGCATTGCTACTGACGAGATACATTACATTTCTAAATACAATCACACCTGAGCCTCAATACATTCCTGTATAAATAGAATTCAATTAACCTTTAGCATAACACAATCGCAGTCTAACGGACATATAGTTGAATAAGTTATCTAGACAGCTTTATCACACAATGGAAGAGACTTTATAGGAGTGGGTGCAATTAACACCTTTTCAACAGAATGTGTCTTTCACAGTGAATAGCCAACACCTCAAGACACTTCAATAGCCTTTATACAATGTCTCGTGAGTCACTTGTCTTGTAGACCTGAATTAACACCTTTCAAAAGCACGTGTGCCCAGATTGAATAACCAACAGCTTTTGATATCTCAAGACATCCTGCAAACATGAATTATTATTAATGTCCCATCTTCTGTAATACATAAATTATGATTCTTTGTCACCTTATGGCCCTAGTGGACATAAGGTGACCCTAGACATAGGAGAATCTCAGTCTGTCACGGTTCATTTAGTTACAAACTGTTTCTTTGATAGATAAATGTGTATGTGAGTTTTGCATGTTACATGTTTATAGCAACTGACAGTAATATATAAGAAGGAATTTTTAGTGCTTACCATTGTAGCTTATTTTATTCTGCTGGGCTTGATTTAGACATAAAAATAGGGGCTAGCCTTCATTTTATCGGTTAGATTGCCTGTATTTATCATTTCCCTTTTGCCACTTATACGCTTCTGCCACCTTAGCTGAGACAGCCTTTCCTACTCTGGTGGTGATATGATTCATGGCCTGATACATAGAGGGCTTTTTGCCTGTGATACTTTTGTAATGTATTGCCCAGGGCCTGTTACTATGGTTATTGTCCCTTCATTTCCCTCATGTTCTGCCCAAATGTCTGCTGAACAATGCCCCGGCTGGTGGAAGCATGGGCCCCGCCTGGATGCTGTTCTTTGCTGGAGGCCTTGTTCCAACCTGCCCCGTCCTGCCCCAACCCCATGCCCAGTGAACGCAGTTTGTGTCCTCTCCTGCCCGCTGCCCATTGCCCGTACTGGATTCTGTGCTCTGCGGCCACCGGCCCTTCTTCTCTTCTTCGTTTTGTCCAAGGGGGGGTATTATAATGTCATTTCATTGGACAAACACGGAAAAAAGAGAGTGATGTAGAGCTGCAGACCTACCTGCTCCTACCCTGGACGAACATGATTCTTCTGAACTCATGAAGGTAGAATCCGCTCATGTGTGCCCCGAACCCAATGTCTTGATTTACCTTGTATGTTGATGGCTCCATGGGGTAGCTGAGGTGGTAGAGAGTGAGTAAGTCCTTGCGTTCACTGCTAGAGATACAAATGAAGGATGAGGGTTCTGGGTACCACATTGGAATGCTTTACATATCACATTTAAAAAAAAAAATTTCACATGCCATACCATGCCGCCCCTTTAGGGTTAGTGGGAAAGTGTACTGTATATCCCAATGGAATTTATTATCCCCTTTTTGAAGTCTTGTTTGAGACAGTCTCTAGATTAGGTTGTTATAAGCTATGACATATAGTTTCATTCAGATGTGGGTGGCACAGTTCATCATATCTCATTTCCAGAGAATGTTTTTTTTTTTTTCCCGAAGGAACTTCTTGTCCATCACTCAGGGAGTATACAGTGATTGGTAATTATCGGTACCTACATCAGAAATGAGAGGAAAAACTTGTACACGGATATTAGTGAATTATTTTTCAAGAGCGGTCACATAATTCCTCAAAGTATCAGACTGTAATTGCAACTATCTTTTTTCAAAAATGTGCGATTGGGACCATTGGGAAATTTGTGGGTTGGAATATAGGGCCAGATTCAGGAAGATGGGAGCATCTTTAATCTGGAGTAACGTTTCTCATTTACGTTACTCTGGCGAAATTTTAGGAGCAAGTGCTGTTATTCATGAAGCACTTGCTCCTAAAGTTGCGGCAGCGTATCGAAAATGAGCCGGCGGAATTCAAATTGGGCGGGTACGGGGCGTGTATTATTTAAACTAGGCGCGATCCCGCGGCGAACGTACTGCGCATGCGTCGACTGTCAATGCATCCCAGTGCGCATGCTCACAACTTCCGTCGGCACCACTTCCTTGGAAACGACAGCGCAATCCGTTCCGTTGGGCGTTTAAATGCGCCCGTAGATGCGCCATTCCGGCACTAAAGTATATTCTGTTCCCCCTCCCCGCAGTGAAGTTACTTTTGTTCTGAGATGGCTGCTCCCGTTCCCCGCAAACATACAGGAGAAAGCTGAACTTTAAAGGCCAGGAGCTGTCAGCCGTCATCTCGGCTATGGAGACCTATGATGTCTTCCTCCATGGCTGTAAAAGTTGACAGACAAGCAGGGACAGAGGTGTTGTCTTGCTGCAAGTGGGGGTGCTCAGCTAGCTCTTATCGTCGGTAACGCTGCTGTAGCGGCTCTCCTGCTGACCTGTGGCTGTCTGGAGTAAAGATAAAGCAGCTATTTGTAGAAATAACTTTGCGACGGACGGACGACATATGCGCGGCGCATGTAGCCAGCGTATGGTGCTAATCCGTTCGTGAATCGGGAAAAATCCCTCATTTGCATATTTGCAGGAGAAATCAATTGGCGCGACTGATGCGCCAAGCGAAACTATGCGCTGACGATACTCTGGCGTCGGAAAGTTAAGCCGGTCGGAAATGGCCCGTTTTCTGGCGCATCTAGGTTGGTGGGTACGGCCGCGGAGATACAACGGCGCATCTTCACAGTTACGCGGCGCATATCGAAATACTCCAGCGCAAGTGTTGCTGAATCTGGCCCATAGTTGATATATGTGTGATATAGAACCTGATATATATAGAGGGGTCCCAAATAAGTTTAAAGCAACTACAGGTTTTGAGTCCCATAATCACTGTGATATATTCCATAGGGTAATAAGTTAATTAATGTCAGAGTGTAAAGAAGTTCTTTAATGAGAAAATAAGTTTAATATTGCCTGTAAATGTTTATGAATATGTTAGCCTAAACAACTGAAAATGTGTTATTATATGTCATTCAAAGCACAAACATGGTATTTTGTATTTAACAGAAAATCCTACAGATCTGGTTGCAAGCAATGTTTCTCGTGAAAATGGGCACTTCACAGTTCATTAGGCTGGAACTAATCTGTGAATTTCACGAGTTTGTCTTCTAAACAATCTTTTGTCGCTGCTGTTTTTAAGAAATGTCATATTATAATGTTATGTACATGATTTTTGGCAGATGTACAAACCAAATATGTTTAAAAATTTAAAAAAAGGGTTAAAAATTAGAAAAAATATGCAATTTGATTGTAGTCACATGGTATGGTGTATCGTATAGATCTTGTACAATCTTGTACAAGTTCTTATGCAAAGTTAAAATGTTTATGATTGAAAGCCCAATAAGGAAAAATACAGTAATTTGGTGAAACGGATGCTTTTATGAAATTTTATTTAGTAATGGGAATGTAGATTAATTATGTTTGCTATGGTCAACAGAGATTCATTAACCACTTTAGCCCCGGGCCTGTTTTTCAGATTCGGTGTTTACGAGACTAAAACATTTTTTTTTGCTATAAAATTACTTAAAACCCCCAAACATTATATATTTTTTTTTCTAACACTCTAGAGAATAAAATGGCAGTCATTGCAATACTTTTTGTTACACCGTATTTGCGCAGCGGTCTTACAAGCGCACTTTTTTTGGAAAAAATTCACTTTTTTAAATTAAAAAATAAGACAACAATAAATTTGGCCCAATTTTTTTACATATTGTGAAAGATAATGTTATGCCGAGTAAAATGATACCCAACATGTCACGCTTAAAAATTGCGCCCGCTCGTGGCATGGCGTCAAACTTTTACCCTTAAAAATCTCGATAGGCGATGTTTAAAAAATTCTACAGGTTGCATTTTTTGAGATACAGAGGAGGTCTAGGGCTAGAATTATTGCTCTCGCTCTAACTATCGCGGCGATACCTCACTTGTGTGGTTTGAACACCGGTTTCATATGCGGGCGCTTCTCGCGTATGCGTTCGCTTCTGCGTGTGAGCTCGTCGGGACGGGGCGTATTTATTTGTATTAATTTTACCAATTTTTAACACTAAAAAAAAAATTATCACTTTTATTCCTATTACAAGGAATGTAAACATCCCTTGTATTAGAAAAAAGCATGACAGGTCCTCTTAAATATGAGATCTGGGGTCAAAAATACCTCACATCTCATATTTAGGCTAAAATGCAAAAAAAAAAAAAATTTAAATGTCATTTTTCAAATGACATTTAAAAAAAAATCTCTCTTTAAGACGCTGTTTGGAACTGACGTTTGACGTCACTTCCGCCCAGCAGAGCTACGGGGATGGACGAGGGAAATTTTTTCCCTCACTCGCATCCCCGCTGACCAGACGAGCGCACCCGATCGCCTCCGCCGCTACCGACGGCTCCGGTAAGCGGCGGAGAGCGCGGGAGCGCAGCGGGAGGGGGGGGGACGCTCGTCCGCCACCGATAACGGCGATCTCGCGGCGATTCCGCCGCGGAGACCGCCATTATCGTTTACCCGACCGCCCACAGAAGAGATGGATATCTCGGTTGTGGCAGCAGCTGCTGCCGTTACCGAGATATCCATCTCTAAAGTGCCAACGTATACCTGCGGTGGGCGGTCGGGAAGTGGTTAACTATAAACAGAGATACACTCCAAGGTTTAACTGAACACCTAAAGGCCACTGCACAAATGACTTTGTAAATCATATGGCCTTATACATGATATTACCTGACAAGGGGGGTGCATTTAGAATATTACCTGGGGACAGTATATAACACATTTGTACTCAGGTATAGCAACTTTGTTTCTGTTTATATTGGTTACGATAATGTTTTGTTATATTGACATATACCACGTTCTCAAGCGAGGGAAAGAATAGTGTTTGAGTGTCTTCTGAAGTTTCGTTGAAGAGGGACTACGGATTAGCCCTGCCTGGATGCTATGCAAAACATAAAAGAGTTGACAGTAGGGAGGCCAGACCAGGGACAAAGAGAGCATAGGGACAGTACTGATAAAATAGTCGTTTTAAGGGGGGATTGTGATAGATTATTCTAAAATTCCTATTTTAATGTTAAGCCTAATTACCACTGAAATGTTTCTCTCTTCTTATATTTTTTATTTGTTTTATATATTTTTATATTGTTTTTTTATTTTCATTATATATATATATATATATATATATATACATGTGTGGAAAATATGTATCGCAATAAGTGTTTATTTTCCTTGAGGATTTCATATCAGATATTGTTTTAACTACTTGCCGACCGCCCACCGCAGTTATACGGCGGGACGGTGGCACTGCTGGGCGAAAGCCTGTAGCTCTACGTCCTACCTTTAGCGCCCCCACTCGTCCCCCGAGTCCTGTGCGCGTGCCCAGTGGGCGCGATCGCCGCCGGGCACGCGCGCTTGTTCGTTACAGAGCGGGGAACGAGAGCTATGTGTGTAAACACATAGCCCTCGTTCCTGTCAGCGGGGGAAACAATGATCTTCTGTTCATACAATGTATGAACAGAAGATCAGTGATTTCCCCTAGTGAGGCCACCCCCCATACAGTTAGAACACACCCAGGAACACACTTAACCCCTTCCCTGCCCCCTAGTGTTAACCCCTTCACTGCCAATGGCATTTTTATAGTAATCCAATGCATTTTTATAGCATTGATCGCTAAAAAATGCCAATGGTCCCAAAAATGTGTCAAAGGTGTCCGATGTGTCCGCCATATTATCGCAGTACCAAAAAAAAACGCTGATCGCCGCCATTACTAGTAAAAAAAAAATATTAATAAAAATGCCATAAAACTACCCCCTTTTTTGTAAACGCTATACATTTTGCGCAAACCAATCAATAAACGCTAATTGCGATTTTGTTTTTACGTAAAATATATAGAAGAATACGTATCGGCCTAAACTGAGGAAAAAAATGTTTTTTATATCTTTTTTGGGGATATTTATTATAGCAAAATGTAAAAAATATTGAATTTTTTTTCAAAATAGTCGCTCTATTTTTGTTTATAGCGCAAAAAATAAAAACCGCAGAGATGATCAAATACCACCAAAAGAAAGCTCTATTTGTGGGAAAAAAAGGACGCCAATTTTGTTTGGGAGCCACATCGCACGACCGCGCAATTGTCAGTTAAAGCGACGCAGTGTCGAATCACAAAAGGTGCTCTGGTCTTTGACCAGCAATATGGTCCGGGGGTTAAGTGGTTAAAATTACCATTTGAAATGG
This sequence comes from Rana kukunoris, assembly GCA_029574335.1. Classification (NCBI taxonomy): domain Eukaryota; kingdom Metazoa; phylum Chordata; class Amphibia; order Anura; family Ranidae; genus Rana; species Rana kukunoris. The sequence continues at coordinate 75,808,179 of CM056054.1, read as the reverse complement.
AGTACGAAAGGACTATTATCAAGAACTGATGCTGCCATTCTCTATTGCTCCACATTCCAAACCCCCTCCTCCTTCTTCCCCTTCTATCCTCATTTCAATGAAAGAACTTTGTGACAAGAAGAACTGTTAAATATGGACTTCCCCTTCTTCTTCTTCTCTCTCTCCCTATGAGTTTACATGGGTTTGAGAAGACCCTTGCAGAGCTGACTAAGGAATCCCTGTATATGAAGTTTGGACAAAGAACTCACATGTGCTTTGGAAATATGAGCCTGTGCAAAGGACAAATGTCACAGGGGTGTGGGTGAGGGGTTGGCTGAGGGGGTGGCTGAGGGGGTGGGTAAATGGGAGTGAATGTGTAAGCTAACCAATCAAATGCATGTACTTGTGATTTTATGCTGATAATATAAGTAGATGCTCCGGCCTAGCTGGGCCTGTTGAAGTGAGACGCTGAAAGGTGAGAGATGATGATCTTTGTCTGGTCCACCTATTTCACCTTATAATTTGGGTCAACCGGCAGACATGGGGCCAAATTCAGGTAGATGCGCGCATATTTTCGCCAGCGTATCGCAGCGCATATACGTTGCGCTGACGCAAACTAGTGAGAGAAGTACAGTATTCACCAAGTGCATGTCCGTTACTTTGCGCCGGAGTTACGAAAATGCGCTGGCGCAACCCGATGCAAGTGGAAGTGGGTGTGATCATATGTAAATGATGGGCGGAGCCCAGAGCAGAGGCTTACGTTCAGCGCATCATCCACGGAGCATGCGCAGTGAGTGAGGCTCCACTCGCCCCCCTGTGCGCATGCTCACAACTTCCGTCGGCACCACTTCGCGGGAAACATCAGCGCAATGTGTTCCGTTACGCGTATTAAAGCGCCAGTGGAAGCACCATTCCGGCGCAAAAGTATATCCGGTTCCCCCCACCCCAGGGAAGTTACTTTTGCTCTGTATATATATGAAGTGAAAACCTGCGCTAGGACTACAGGTAATAGGTTGCTGCCCCCCTAAAACCTAACCCCTCAAATGAGGAGGTAGGTGTGAGTAAATAGTGTAAGAAATGGGGTGGTGGCGCTACCTAAAAACGCTTATGGAACCATATGTGCTCAAACAGTAGAACAGTGAAGAAGTGTATGTCGAGTACAGTATGGGGCGTAAGTGAAGTTTATAACTGGATATGCCTCAAATAGGCTATGTACAGTATAACGTGGTGTAATATGCACAATGAGGGAGGACAGTGAGGCTAATGATGGGACAGGCAAGATACTGGAAATCTAGCCTCTATCACCTGTTAGCCCACTAGATATGCACAGTAGGTATGTGGGGTGTAGAGATACACCCAAAATAAATAAATAAATAAATGTCAGAGCCCAATATTATATAACGATCACCATACATTAGTACCACACTGGGTATGCATGAATTCAATATCACAACTCAACCCAATATTAGTGGTGGTGGTACTAGTCCGATAGACGAATCCACTCGAAACGTACGTCAGGCATAGACGCACATACGTCACTTCCGGGTTAGCGTCTGGTGGAGCGCAGCTGAAACGCACACCGAACACCATCCTATACACGCGCATACCCGTAGAGCCCATAGAGTGTGTTACTCAAACCGGGCTGTCAGATTATTTGACTGTGCTTTTTACTTTGCTTTGTTTTTAATTTTTACTTTTTGGCCATTTCTTCTGCTAATGTTTAATTGGAGAGCTTTGTAGCTCCTGTTTATCTTGGCCTGCAGTTGCCCCATGTCAGTGTGTGGCATTGTGGCACACAGGTCTTAATAAATCAAGTGTTTTTACTCAAAACCTACTGCACCATCGGAGCCTTTGTTATCTTTCCCTCTGAGGAACGGAGGAACTCCCCATATCCACACACAAGGAGTAAACCGGTCGGACCAATATTGGAGGATTATAGCCTTGGGAGGAGTGAACATCAGCTGTGATCGGAGGATTCTGTGATCTATGCCTGTGACCCCTGGTGGGGTTGGCCATCTGGTGAGTGGGGAACCCTGAGGGGAGCACCGGGACCACACCGTTGGATGTCTGGCACCTAGAAGCACCCCCTTCACAGCAAGACCTATATACTCCCCCTTTATTTAGATCACCATTGCATAGGACTTATATATGAGAGACTCTATATTTTTTTAGCCCTCTGGTTTATTTGCTTTATGTATCACAGCAACCTTATCGGACTAGTACCACCACCACTAATATTGGGTTGAGTTGTGATATTGAATTCATGCATACCCAGTGTGGTACTAATGTATGGTGATCGTTATATAATATTGGGCTCTGACATTTATTTATTTATTTATTTTGGGTGTATCTCTACACCCCACATACCTACTGTGCATATCTAGTGGGCTAACAGGTGATAGAGGCTAGATTTCCAGTATCTTGCCTGTCCCATCATTAGCCTCACTGTCCTCCCTCATTGTGCATATTACACCACATTATACTGTACATAGCCTATTTGAGGCATATCCAGTTATAAACTTCACTTACGCCCCATACTGTACTCGACATACACTTCTTCACTGTTCTACTGTTTGAGCACATATGGTTCCATAAGCGTTTTTAGGTAGCGCCACCACCCCATTTCTTACACTATTTACTTTTGCTCTGTAATGGCTGCTCCCGTTCCCCCCAAAGAGAGGAGGAACCTCAATTTTAATGCCCAGGAGGTCTCTGTTGTAATTTCGGCTATGGAGACCTACAACGATGTCCTCCATGGCAGGAAAAGTAGAAAGGGGGGTGTCTGATCTGGTCCAGGACCAGGTGGCGAGGGACCACGCCAGGCAGACCCAGCAAATGGGGGACATAGTTGGGCACCTGGACAGATTGGCTGATAACCTGTGCTCCGTGGCCCAGATATCTAATGCAGTGCAGGATGTCAGCTGCAACTGCGCTGCAGTGGTGACCAGTCTGGGGGAGGTGCAGGCTGATATAAGGCACCATCACTGCAGCCGTCCAGGCAAACACTGCTGCCATCCGGGACCAGGGGAGGCAGAGTCAGCGGGCCCAGCATTACCAGGTCACCTGACAGCTCAGGATGCAGGCCCAGACCAACTCTTACCTCGGCCGGATAGCCATGGCCTTGGAGGGCAGGCAGGCCACACCTGCCAGGAGTGGCCCACCCGGGGATCAGCCACCTCCAGATGCCCCCCCACCCCCACCCACTCCATCCAGGCAGCTAAGGAGCCAGAGAGGGGCCACCAGAAGGAGCCCCCGGCATCCCAGATGATGTTTTTTCTTTTCTTTTTTTTTTCATTAATGCTCAGGTTATGAGCTTTTTTATTTGTGATTATGCTCAGGTTATGAGCTTTTTTATTTGTGATTATGCTCAGGTTATGAGCTTTTTTATTTGTGATTATGCTCAGGTTATGAGCTTTTTTATCTTTATTGATACTGCACACGTTGCAGTGTGAATGGTGTGTGAATGTGAGGGGGTGGCACTCCTGTCAGTAAGGGGTGTCACCCTCGGCCGTGGTGGAGAAGTTATCCCCACGGCTGTGTGAATGACGTGTGAATGGTGTATGAATGGACAGCGACACCATTGGGGCCTTGACGCGGCGTTGCTGCTCCCATGTCCTACATGTTGGACTTGGGCTAATCCAATGAGATGTGCATGTGGTGTGTGTGATCTAGGGACATCAGTGGTGTGCATGCGTGCATTGTCCGTGCAATCAATGTTTTTGTTTAGTGTCCAAAGATGCCTACGGCGAGGACCCTCCTGACTGCTCTTCCATCAGTTGAATGGGTCTCCTCTGGCAGGGGGGGCTGTCTGGTTGGGGGGTCAGGTCATCACATATGTCAATCTGCAGGCCTTTTCTCATGGCAAAGTTGTGCAGAATGCAACATGCACCGATGATCTGACACACGAAGGTAGGGGAGTACAATAGGGCACCCCCAGACATATCCAGGCATCGGAAACGGGACTTCAGGAGCCCAAATGTTTGCTCCACCACTGCACGGGTTTTGATGTGTGCTTCATTGTATTTTCTCTCTCCTCTGGTTTGGGGGTTCCGGAAAGGAGTCATTAGATTGGGTCCCAGTGCATATGCCGAGTCACCTGGAAGGGAAAAGACAGGAGGATGTTAGTCATGCATGTGCCCCTTGTGATGTCAGCATCATGGGGGGGCAGTCATGCCTGCCACCCATGTCACTCACCAACCAGCCAGCTGTCCCCATACATGTTCTGTTCGAATTCCATTGGGATGGGGCTCTGATTGTATATGAAGCTGTCATGGCTGAATCCGGGGTGTTTGGCACGGACGTGCCATATGAGGCGTTGGGCATCGGCTATCACCTGTACGTTGATGGAATGCCAATGCTTCCGATTGCGGTATATGTGCTCTGTGGCACTGGGGGGCTGTAGGGCCACATGTGTGCAATCAATGGCCCCCACAGTGCGTGGGAATCCTGCAATGTTGTAGAAATCTGTCATTGCCTTCAGCTGCAGCTCCTCAGTGGTGGGTCTGATGAAGTGGTGGGACATGCGTCTGAGGATTGCAGGGACAACCTGGTGCACACATCTGCTCATGGAGGACTGTGACATCCCAGCCACCACTCCACTTGTACGCTGGAATGATCCACTTGCAAGGAAATGAAGTGTTGCCAGTACCTTCACCAGTGGCTGCACTGCTTGTGAGCGGTGTGTCTTGCTGGTGATGGCATCCTGCAGGGTTGTGGTTAGTTCAAGTATTGCATCTGGGCTGAATCTGAAGAGGCGATACACCTCCTCATCACCCATGCCAAAGAGGCTCATGCTCGTGCGGTATATCCTCTCACTTGCCCGCCTCCTCCGTACCGGGGGACCCATTAGTAGTGCTAGGACCGCGACTGCCCCTGGCATGTTGGCACACAGAGGTGTTGTCCTTGCAAGTGTGGTTGTTCAGCTTGCTATTTTTGTCGGTAACGCTGCTGCTGTAGCTGCTCTCCTGCTGACCTGAGGCCGTCTGGAGTAAAGATAAAGCAGCTATTTGTAGAAATAACTTTGCAACGGACGGACGAGATACGCGGGGCACATGTAGCCAGCGTCTGGTGCTAATCCGTTCGCGAATTGGGAAATCTTCCTCATTTGCATATTTGAATGGGAAGTCAATAGGCGCGACGGATGCGACGAGCGAAAATATGCGCTTACGATACTCTGGCGAAGGAGAGTTAAGCCGGTCAGAAAAAGCCAGTTTTCTGTTGCATCTAGTTTGGTGGGTACGGCCGCGTAGATACAATGGCGCATCTTTACAGTTACGCGGCGAATATCGATATACTCCAGCGCAAGTCTTGCTGAATCTGGCCCATAGTCCTCCTTCCTTAGGATTTCCATCATTTCTATCATCTCCTCAAAGGACATATTGGTGGCTTTGTACCTCCTGCTCCTCCTGGTGTGTGCTACTACCGCCTGGCCTCGCTCCTGCCTTTAGGTCGCAGCTTGCTGTGTGTCCTCCATGGTGTCTTCACTGTCTTGCATTGACCGACTGAAAAGGGGCATGGGAAGTACAAGAACTATCATCAGGGGTGGGGAAACGTGCGGAGCTTCTCGCATGCGCAGTGTATAAAGGGATATCGCGTGAGTGAAAACGTTGTTCACAGTCTGTAGAAAATATCAGAAGAAACTATCGTGTAGTACGACGGTACGCAACTTGATTTTGGGCTTTATGATCAGTGGATGAGTTTGTGGGTTAGATATGGGGAGAAAGCTTAGTAGTAGAGGCTTTACTGACATTAGCTTTGTTTGCTTAATTTTGACTTGCAGAAATAATGGAGGCCTTCAGGGAACAGGATTTCTTCACAGAATTTGTTCAAAGGGGACCCCGGATGGCAACCCCCCTTTTTTCTAGAATTTTTATTTCCCAAAAAAATAATTTATTCAGCCCAGATCTGGCATTTGAATGGCCCCCACCCCTAAAATAATCGACTTATTGTTGCCGCACAGCATGTGCGCTTTGGGGGGCCGATCCTGTATGGCCAGGCTCACGGGCCACCACTGGAACATCAATGGCCTCATCAGGCACAAGTGTCATGTAGTCCTTGTCTTGTTTGCACTGCCTGTATACTGCTGTATACTGCTGTTCAAAGTATATAGGGCCAAAGGGTCTTGTAACGACCTGGGGGGAGTGGTGGTGGGGAAACCCATGCTATTTTTTTCAGTGATTTTTATCCATATTGCAGCGACCAAAGATTACATTAAAGCTGCAAGCAGTCTTAGGCCTTGTACACACGAGCAGACAGATTTGTTCAAATCGGTCGGACAGACCGATTTGAACAAATCTGTCTGCTGGGATGTATTGGTTTGGTTGTGTACACACGATCAAACCAAAATCTCCGCTGGCAGACAGCGCGCTAACGTGGCGGTGACGTGGCGGTGATGTTGACGCCGCCACGTCACCGCACCAGGAAGTGAATTACTTCCGTGCATGCGTCGAATCCATTCGACGCATGTACGAGAAGATATGTCTGCTGGTTAGCGTACTAACCAGCAGACATATCGGGCCGACGGGTTCCCAGCCGACAGATTTCAAAGCATGCTTTGAAATCTGTCGGGTGGCCAAATCCGTCGGCTCGCCCGTACACACAATCGAATCTGTCTGCTGGGACGGTCGGGCCGACCGTTTCCAGCAGATAGATTTGATCGTGTGTACGCGGCCTTAAATTACTTTTTTTATAGTAATCTAATTTTGTGCATGGACAGTTCTAAACATGTGCCACTACTATAGACACCCAGCAGGTACGATATTTAAAGGAATTTTGCATTCTTTTTTCTCACTTTAAGCATCATTATAATCGCTGCTCCAGAAAAAAAATACAGTTTTTAAAACTTTTTTCCCCATTGATACATGTTTTCTGGGCAAGACCCGGGTTCTCAAAGACGTTTTCCAACAATAACTTGAATATTGGGCTTTTTAATGAGCACTTTTGAATTTGAACGTTCGAGTCCCATAGACGTAAATGGGGTTCTAAATGTTTGCACGAACGTTCGGTCCATTTGAAGGTTCTGGTGTGAACCGAACACAGGGGTGTTCGGCTCATCCCTACTCAAAGGCTGAGACCCCCTACCACTTCACCAGGAGTCTCCAATGTGCTTACTCCACCTGGGGTGCCCGTGACTGATACGGGCATCCGGATGTCCACCAAGGGACAATTCGTGTTACTATCGAGCGGAGGACCGGAGTTGCTGGGGCTATCCTTCCCCCGTTGCGAGGAACTGTCTGTGTGGATCGATTACATGGGGTCACGGTTAATTTAAATGAAGTATGCCCACTACCTGCCTTCTTTGAATTAGGTGGGCTTACGCCGGCCTATTTACACTACGCCGGTTCAACGTACGGCGTGACTGCTTTGATAATACTGTTCTGGGCTCTGTGTTTTACGTCAGCGTAGAGCATATGAGATGCGCTACACCGGCCAAAAAATACGCCGCTGTACCTGAATCTGGCCCATTGTGTTTTATTTCTTACAGCGGAGTAGAAGTATGTTCTAGCACTTATAGCTCCCTGGGAGGAAGGGAGACTTCACACTCGGGCACGAGGGTGCAGTCTAAATTTCAACCTTGGAAATGTGTAAATAGTAAAAATTATTAATATATCAGGATGTATATTGTGGATGTGTGTGTTTATTTCTTTTATATTTTCTATGAAGGTTCTTGGACCCACCTACTATCAACACTGCGGAGCATGGGTAGCATAGATAGATAGGGTTGTGTATGTATTGTAATGTCATGTGATGTCTTAGTTTTTGTCTATTATGTTCCAATAAGGTATTATGTGTAAGTGAAAGTTTACCCTTGTGTTTCTCTTTTTCCTACTTTTCTGTCCTGTTAGCAGACATCAGGCTGGCATTTAGGCCTGAATGCCTTGGGACACTGGAGACAGTGTCCATTCAAGTGGGGGGAGTATGTAGCGCCCCCTTACTTTCAGAAAGGGCGCTACGCTAAAGTTAGTAGGGTGAGAGACTTAATTGCTGTCACCCAAGTTGGTTTGTGGGTCATTCTGCGTTCCAGAGATGTGGTCCCATCTCTGGGCGGCAGGTGGCACCAGAGGGGTTCAGGCAGAGCCGATTTTCCCCAGCAGCCAATTGAAGGAGCGTTTTCCTCGTGGGGCATGCTGGGGGAGGGTATATCTGTGGCAGACGCCATTTTCTGGGGTCTTCGCTGGTTCCTGGTTCCAGGTGCGGCACACCTTCGGGGTGTACGCACATCACAAGCCCCACCACTATGGCCTACCTGGCTGGGGCCCGTGCTACGCGGAGTTCCTGACTCTGGACGCTCATGGCTCAAAGACACTGAAATGACTGAGTGACCTCAGTGACTTACTGGGGTTCCACATCTCAAGAGAACGGGATTGAGAGGATATGCTCTATTGCGCTTAAGTACCGGACCTGTGGCAGAGGCCTCTACTGATCTTCTAGAGCCAAGTCGGTGGCAGATACTTGTTCCTTCTCAGCATTCTTAGTGACACTCTGGCTGCCAGACTTGTGTGAGAGGCCTGTCCAGGTGCACTGCACCCACTCCGGCTAGAGTGGCGATGTGATTGACTTAATTACAGAAGGCAGGACTGCTTTCTTTATCCATACCTGACTCTGCGAGGTTACTCTACTTTTATCAACCTTTTACTATCTACCTCAAGTTGATGTGTTGGTCGTGATGGACCAGGAAAATAAAGCATTCAGAAAACTTCAGATACAGGTTGGACATTTGTTATTGCTCTGCTCACTGCATCCACCCCTAGACACCACACAGAGGTAACTTAATCCGCCGATCCCAATCTAATCAGCGGCTCCTGAATGAATACAGACAATACCTGGAATTCAACAGTCTGCATTTCGGGCCTTTGCCTCTGGGTGCAAAATGTCCTTCGAAGTTAGTACCACTCAGTGCAGCATTCAGCCAAAGCAGCTGTAAGCCTCTCATAGACTTTTACAGGCTGCCAACAACACTGATTGACAGTGCTTCTGTACCTTCCAACTGCGCCTAAACACCAGTTCCATGCACCCATCCTAGAGTGCATGAGGCCACACAGAAATTGAGTGCAATACATTGCATTTAACATTGTTCTTGCCCTAACTTGTAGTTGATCATGGAAGAGAGGGATAAAACATACAACACATAGAATAACCACCCCAGAACAGCATCCTATTTTAATGTCAAATATTACATGGAAACAGAGGTTTTAGGATGGATTTAAATGCCACTAGCATTCCTGGATGTTTAAATCAGAAAAGGTACAGTCAATATGCTGCAGTAAGATTAGACTCCATCTATAGACTTCCCTCTCATCTGCTTCAGAGTGAAGCTTTGCACAGCTCTGGGAAAGTGTAATCATTTAGGGGCCTTTCACACAGACGGATAGAATGATGCTTTTAGCTGCAGATTTTACCACAGCTAAAAGCACACAGTGCTCTCCTATGACATCATTCACACACTACCGTTACCTTTTTTCCCCGCGGTTTTGTGCAGATAGAAAAAATAGAACTGGATGCGTCCAGCTGCGAAATCCCGCAGCTTTCGTCACATAACTGCAGGTAATCGCAGTGCACTGTGTCAGCTGCGTTTGGTAAGAATCTTGAGGGGGAACTCCCCACAAAATTTCAAATAAAAAACCGGCATGGGTTCCCCCTACAGGAGCATACCAGGCCCTTGGTTCTGCTATGGATTTTAAGGAGACACCCCGTACGCCGAAAATACGGCGTGGGGTTCCTCCCAAAATTCATACCAAACCTGTATCCGAGCAGCAGCCCGGTACCACCCGGAGCAATCTGGGACTGTGATGTCATAGGAGGCCTATAAATATTGGTGCGAGCCGTGCACCCAGCATTACAGTGGGAGGAAGCGAAGTGTCAACATCAAAGAAGAAGAGAAGAAGAAGAAGGTGACAGAATAAGGCGACAAAGGAAGACAACAGAAGAAGAGAAGAGCAGAAGAAGGCGACAGAAGCCCGGGCACCCCCCCCGCCGAAGACATCTGAGAAGACAGAGGAAAGGGCCTCTGTAAAAGAGCTAAAGAAGAAAGTGCTCCCCCCCGGCTGAAGAGAATCAGACGGCGGTGAAGACATCAAAGAAGCAGCCCCCCCTCGTAAAAGAGCTAAAGAAGAGAGGGGGCACCGGAGCTGACTAATAAATGACTTTAATAACTGTGTGGTGTTTTTTTTTACATTTTTTTTCCACCAGGTGAATGGGTAGGGGTACGATGTACCCCATATTCATTCACCGGGCTGCTCCTCGGATACCGGTCTGGTATGGATTTTGGGGGGAACCCCACGCAGTTTCTTCGGCGTACAGGGTGTCTCCTTAAAAACCATAGAAGATCCAAGGGCCTGGTATGCTCCTGTAGGGCGTGGAGTTCCTCTTCAAGAGTCATACCAAACGCAGTGCTTAATATTGGCGGGGATCCAAGTTGGATCCCCATTCAATATCGTGGCGCGGCTAAACGCAACCGCAGCTAAAAGCACTGTACAAATGCAGCTAATCGCTGTGCCTGGAGTCTTGAATTTCAGCAAAACATAAACATGCTTTTAGCTGTGGTAAAACAGCCGTCCGTCTGAAAGGGGCCTTACTGTGCATTTCTCAGAAGTTGTAGGCTCAATGAAAACAAAAGGTATGTCAGTGTCACTTACACAATAGAATGTGAGGGCAACTCTTATAGAATTTCTCGGCATACAATTTACTTACAAAGAAAAGTCTCATCCCCACATAGAACAAATAAAAGGATAATTGTGTGAAATTTGAGATAATACATCCACTTTAAAGCATAGGCTGTTGTCACTATAAAGATAACTAGGCAAAATGCTTTTTATTCTAAGAATTATCCATGCTTCCTCTACTTCCCCTCAGATGATTAATAACATGTCAGAAGGCAAAAATTGTGAAAACAATTAAAACGTGAATAAGGAATATTATACATCCCAAATATTAGCTCAGCAGGCACATGCACTATTGTGGTTCATTTAGCTGGATGTACAGTAATTACCAAGTACATGTATGAATTTTCATATAATCAAATCCTATCCTTTGTAAGATATCTTTGGGTTTCATAAACCAGATACTTGAGTGGAGATATTATTAGGCAAAACACAAATCATATTAACCCCAAACCACTTAGAATTCAGAATACACATCATCATCGGAGTTGATTTACTAAAGGAAAATAGATGCAATGCTTTAAAAATACATTTCCTGACGCATTCATGGCAGCACACACTGGGTTGTGACTCCGCCCCCACAACCTGACAGGATTGGTTAGCTATAAATTTGAAGGGGAGACGCCCCGCATCATTCTCTTTTTTCATCCTCACCTGACAAGATTGAACGAACAAGCAAAAAGCATGCCTCTTACCGCAAATCGCCCCAGCAGGTTCAGCCTCTCCTGTTTGGAAGTCCCTCCTGTACAGTCTCTAAATGAGCTTTATGGTGGGAACCCCGTTCTGGTGGTCTCAGGGGCTTTGGAATTATACTGGCATCTGTAGCAAGCTTTAAAGAAGCTTCAAATCTCGCAGTGGCCCCCACTTTCGCTCTGTCTTTCCTTCCAGTGCAGTGTGTCCTTCCACAAAGGTATTTGTATCATTACATTTACCACCTAAGGTTAGTCCGTTTTGTACCTTTGTCTGCCTGTTGTTTTTTTCTCAGCTCTGCTGAGCCCTGTGGTTCCTCTGACACCCCATACTCTCTGGGTCACCGCTGCGTACCCCTTGGCGCTCTGCACATGCGCGCAGCTCAGTGATGACGCCGCCTGTCTCCTCTGCCCTCTTCCAAAATGGCGCCGGGCGAGCGGGACGCTTCTGCACATGCGCGCGTCATTAAAAAAAAGAAGGAAAAAAGAAACAGTCCTATTGCTCTGTAGTTCTGAGCAACACCTTTTCGGGCTGTCTGTCTGCTATCCTCATGGGAGCCACTGCCCTCGCAGACCACCATCAGCTGACCAGGTATAGAGGCCATCCAGAAGGTGGTAAGTAGAGGGGAGACAAAAAAGAGAGCCTGGCCACTGACGCTACAGTTTTGGTAGCCCTATCGGGTCAAGAGACGCAAGTTTGCGGCACAGAGGGAGATTCTAGCCATGCTTCCGGCAGAAGGCGCAAGAAATCGCTCAAGGTTACCCTCTTGATTCCTTCAATCAAGGCATAGCCGCTCGCGTCACAGCACTCCCGTCATAGTCGGTCCCACCGCAGACGATTACCTTCATCCCAGACAGAGCTATCTTACCCGCACCACGGCAAATGTTTGCCAAATATGCGGGGCGCCATCCTTGCCAGGGGAATTGGCCTGCCACTCGTGCTTCATCGAAGTAACCAAGGATTCAGGGGCCAGAGTAGATACTGAGCTCCCAGGAGAATCGCCACAGGGATCATATGTGGGCGATCCTTCCCCAAGCACATCGCCCGGCCGTTACGCCAGGGTGCAGTAACCCTCTCTAAGAATGAGGAGTGTGAGCAGGCGTCGGACTGTCTCTTTTTGGTTGAACCATTTGCCCATTCACTAAAGGAAGCGATCGGCTGGGAGGAGGTTATGGCAGAACTTCTGAAGGTTCAGAAATATTTCCCGGTGCTGAAAAGGGGGTCCTGAATCATTTCCTTTCATCGAAGAGCTGGAGAACCTCATAAAGGATAAGTGGGGGGGTCGCATAAGCGGCCCAGTATGAGCAACAAGTTTGCAGATTGTACCCCTTGTGGTAGTCTAAGATCGATTCTTTGATCAATGCAACTACGGTCGATTCATCTTTAATGCGACTCGCTAGAGACGTTTCTCTACCGATTGAAGACGCAGTTACCTTCCGGGACGCTCTTGATCATAAAATCAATATAGAACTGAAGAAAGCCTGCTCCACGACAGGAGCCGCTTGTAGGCCGGCTATCACCACAGCGGCAGTCGCTAAAACTATCGCTGCATAGGCAGCTAATGTTGAGAATCCCATTCTAGAAGGAGCCGACCAGGGGAAGATATTCTCCTCCCTGCAGGAAAATTAAGTTGGCTTACGGCTCCTGAGGGGGCGACTTCATGGCTGGGAAGAGCCTTATGGCTGAGACCCTGGATAGCAAAGGCAGCGTCAAAATCAACTGGTGCAAAATTCCATATGGCGGCTCAAGTGTATTCGGCACAAAGATGGACTCGGCCATCTCCAAGGTTACCGGGGGAAAGTCTGGGCTGATTTCTCCGATAGGAAAACCAGAGCCCCAGAAGGGCCCCGCTTACAGGCGTGATCTTCCTGTCAAGTACAGGGATGTTAGATCCTACCGCCCGGCAGGGAATTTAGGAGGGACTGGAAGACTCGACCCTCCTTCATGTAGATACAGTAAGCCAATCACAGCTGGGGAACAGCAGAAGTCCTTTTTGAGGGTCCGTCTGCCCACCCAGCTCAGGTGAGCACCAGACTCAAGAGATTCGCTCGGATATGGGCAACTCGTATAACAGATCCATGAACACTATCCTCTATCAAGACCGGTCACAATTGGAAATTCATGGGCACATTGCCAGGGAACACATTCCAGCCTACCAAGTACTTCCGCACCAGAAAGGGAGGGGGTTTTATTCCCCTTTATTTCTGGTACAAAAAAAAAAAAAAAAAACGGGGATCTATGTCCAGTCTTGGACCTAAAGAATTTCAACAGACGATCATGTGACGGTATTAGAGCATATCTCCGCCATCCTCTCCCTTCTTCTCCCATAAAAGAAATCACCCAATATTCCCCGACTTAGGAATATCCCTGGAATCGCCGAATCATCCACACATGAGCCATGGCTTAATACTGGATGTAACAGGACACACTTTAATGAAAGTACACAGCACACTTTATACAGGATTTGGAACATCCCGCCCCCACCAACCGCTTTCCTATTGGTCCATTGTAAAGTATTCAGTTTTCACTCTGGTCCTCTTAAACCATGCAAATGAGGAATTGAAAATGTCACTGCAGAGATTGGTCCCAAAGTTTGAATAGCCTGAATATGTGTGGCTGGCCTGTGATGTGTTTTCAGACAAAAGCCCCAGGGGGTCAATCAATGTACACAATAGCCAGCCACAGAACAATGGAGCCGTCTGGAGAATTGAGACAGGGCAGAAGTCATTTACACCTGATAATAGAAAGGCTTTACATAGGGTTATCACACAATGGACAATGAGTATTTCTTATGAGTCTGTTGACCTGGCTGGGGTTTAGAATAACAATTAACACCTCTACACACTGGACAATAAAATGTATCTCACAAGCCCGACTCCGGTATGCCATTGAAGGGTCATTGTCCAATTATCCAGGTCTAGAGGCACACAGGCATTAAGATTAGCAGGGAGAGAATTACATCTTCTGTAATACATGAATTAGGATTTCAGTATTTCATGGTCCATGACATTACTCCCCCTGGGAAATAGTTCAACATCTGCAGTGGGACCCAAACGGGTCACTCGAGGATGTTGGGCAAGTAGTCTTAAGGTTCCAGGACTGTCTGCCAGGATAACCCATCCGCCTTCCTGCTTTGCGGCCCTGGCCCATAATCGGACGGCAAGAGGCTCGCATTCAGTCCTCTCCAAAAGCCCCTGTCCCGGCAAGGCCTGTCACACATCTCCCCTTTTGGCAGGGGACTAACCCAGTCGGAGACACCAGATGGGTTGTCTCTGAATTCAGTCAGTAGTTCCAGTCCCCCAAGGCCGGTATCCATACAGTACCCCAAATCACTTGCTCCAAACCGAGCATTACTCACTCCGCCATCCTCTGCCTCTCTCAGGGAACACGTCTGCCGCTGGGGAGAGGCCTGGACTAGCCCTTCTCCCTGGAGTCCTTTCAGCCGCTGGAGAGATGACAGGGTAGCTCGGCTCAGTCCATCATGCTGTTGGAGATCTGGGCCAACTGACCACCATTTATGGGGTATACCAGTGGAGACTGAAGTCCCATCCACTGGTGTGCGGTGAAAATCCCCCAGTGCTTGCAAAGCAAAGCCGACATCCTCCTCTTTCAGTCCTGTACCATTTTCTGGGGTTGTGCCAGTGGAGACTGAAGTCCCATCCACTACCACAGGGACCCCTTCTTCTGTTAGGTGAAAGCAGAGGCCCGGGGCACTCTGCTCTGTTGCCAGCTCTTCCGCTGGGTTGCTCTGAGTGGAGACCACAGTCCCATCCACCGATATCCGCTCAAGCTGTAGTGGGGTGCAGCCGCAAGTAGCATCTTGTCCTGCTGCCAGGGATTCTGCTGGGAGTAAGAGCTTTACCACCTCAGCTGGTTGCTGGGGAGGGGGGCCAACCGCCCCGGCTCCCTGGAACTCCACAGTTGGTCCCGGTGCTGGGCAGAGATGGCTGGCAATCTGCCCTGTTGCCAGCACTTCTGCTGGGGGTGCATAATCCATAACATCCTCTGAACAGTCAATACATTCTGTAATCTGTGGCTGGGGAGTGATCGCCATCTTCTCACCCTGAGCCTCCAAAACTTCCACAGGGGTGGGGCAGAGGTCTTGAACCCTCTGTCCGGTGACCAGCGCTTCAGCTGGGGAAGTTCCTTGTAACTCCACAAATACTGCTCTTGGGGCTGGGCAGAGCACAGTGAAGTGTGGCCCTGATACCAGCTCTTCTGCTGGGGGCCCATCAGGTTGTTCTTCCTCAGCAGAGAAGTCTATCACATCCCCTGTCTCTGGAACTGGTGTCTGGGGATAGGGGTTCACCATCTCCTGTCCATGGAACCCAGAGAATGCTATAGATCCTGAGCAGAGGTTAGCAGAGCTCGGCCCTGCGGTCAGAACTTCAGCTTTGGGAATGGCAATATCCAGATTTTCCATTGACGATTCACTGGCATACTGCTGGACAGGCACATTCCTCCATTCAAGATTGTCCCATGCAGAAACCGGATCAAGGTCAGTCGGCACTTGCTGCATCGGCCATAAGACCTCCGGGTCCATAGCTGCAGGGGCAGGTTGGGAAAGCACACGGTTACCCTGCCACATGGACGATTCTTCAGCCAGGATTTCAGTATTGTCCACTGGTATTTCCTGATAGTCCCAGGCAAAGGGAGCCCGGTCCTGGTGCTGAGCAGAGTCTAGCAGCTGTTTGTAGGCGATCTCCAGGTCCCATTCCCGAGCGGCCAGAAATTCCAAATCTTCCTGTGCCCAGTGCGCTTCCGAGATATTCAATTTTTTCTCTCTGTGCTCCATTATGTCCTCTAAGCGCCACTCCCGATCATCCCCAAAGTCGGGATCACTGGACATCCTCCAATACAACAATCCCAGGCCATCATAGTCATAGCCTTCTGTGGGGCTGTCATCCGCTGACCACGGGCACTCTTGGGCTACATACCACCGGAGGGCTCTGTAGCTCTCATCCAGCTGCATCTCTGCCCTGAGCAGCCTGCTTAATTCCGCTATCCACTCCTGCTTCGGTTGTTCCCCCAACAACGGCAGTCGTACGTCATACTGCGGCCAGTACCTTGCATAGATGTAGGGCAGGACTTCTCCTTGGTGTTGCTGCTCCAGAGCTAGCGCTTCCTTCCAGAGTTGGCACCGAATCACATCCGCCCATCCCAGCAGGACCTCCTCTGATTCTGGTCCTGTGTGCTGCATCCGCATCTCTTGTAACCTTCTTCTGAATCCCTCTTCCATGGTTACTGGTATCTGTACCTCTCCTCGTCTTTCATTTGGTGCTGCTTCTTTAGGCGTTGTCACCGATCGTCGTATTTCTGAAATTCTCAGCTCATGTTGCCGCTCTCGTTCTTTCTCATCAAAAGCTTCAAAAGCGCTAAACGGAATCTTCCTTGTGTCTGCTGTGCTGTACTCACTGTTTGGAGAATGTGCGGCTGCTTGTTGAACTGCTGCCAGTTTTAACTGTAGTTCTGCGTTTCTTATTTGTTTAGCCTCCTCCGCTAACAGGGTCATCACTTTCAGCACCACATCCGCCGTTGGGTTCGGACCGAACCATGCTAATTTCTCTCTTATTAGCTTGTTAGCTGGTGATTCCTCATCCTGAATCACTGGTGTCCCCATCTTCTGTACTGCAGGCCTTGCTGCAACCAAGTTCTCCTGGTCTAGCTCCATTTATTCTGCTATGATGACACGCTCGGTTTTGCTGCTAGCAATCCTTCCACAAACTTCCAGTAGTCCTTTCCGTGTATTTCTTTTAAGCAGGGTGTATCAGTCTTCCATTCACTGTTCCCAGTGTCTGCTTGGAATCCTGGTGTAAAGGAAGGTAGAAAGGAAAATCCCGCTGCTGCCATCCAGCGTGACGGTATTAGAGCATATCTCCGCCATCCTCTCCCTTCTTCTCCCATAAAAGAAATCACCCAATATTCCCCGACTTAGGAATATCCCTGGAATCGCCGAATCATCCACACATGAGCCATGGCTTAATACTGGATGTAACAGGACACACTTTAATGAAAGTACACAGCACACTTTATACAGGATTTGGAACATCCCGCCCCCACCAACCGCTTTCCTATTGGTCCATTGTAAAGTATTCAGTTTTCACTCTGGTCCTCTTAAACCATGCAAATGAGGAATTGAAAATGTCACTGCAGAGATTGGTCCCAAAGTTTGAATAGCCTGAATATGTGTGGCTGGCCTGTGATGTGTTTTCAGACAAAAGCCCCAGGGGGTCAATCAATGTACACAATAGCCAGCCACAGAACAATGGAGCCGTCTGGAGAATTGAGACAGGGCAGAAGTCATTTACACCTGATAATAGAAAGGCTTTACATAGGGTTATCACACAATGGACAATGAGTATTTCTTATGAGTCTGTTGACCTGGCTGGGGTTTAGAATAACAATTAACACCTCTACACACTGGACAATAAAATGTATCTCACAAGCCCGACTCCGGTATGCCATTGAAGGGTCATTGTCCAATTATCCAGGTCTAGAGGCACACAGGCATTAAGATTAGCAGGGAGAGAATTACATCTTCTGTAATACATGAATTAGGATTTCAGTATTTCATGGTCCATGACAGATCAAAATAGAGGCCCTCAGATTGGAAAAGCCTTCAGTCCATTTTGTTGTCAGTGGACGTGGGAGACTGGATACTATCTCTAGATTTTTCGGGCGTTTACCTTTACATCCCAGTTCATCTTACCTTCCAGAGGTCCCTTCGGTTCTCAATCGATCAATCCCATTTCCAATTTTGGTGCCCCCCATTCGGCATCGCCTCAGCACCCAGAGCATTCGGCAAGTTAGGGTGTTCCTAGGGGCAGAATAAAATACCAGGTTGTACCGGGTGCAACTCCCTCAAGAGAGGCTGAAGCCCTTGCTCCAGAAGATACAAAGTCTGCTATCATCCAGACGTCTAACTGTCAGAGCCTGCCTCAGTACCCAGGGGTCCATGTCAGCATCCATACCCTTGATACAGTGGCCCCTGTGGCACATGCGAGTCTTACAGAACTCCTTTCTCAGGCAGTGGAATAGAACGTCAATACTCCAAACCATTCACATCCCGAACTGGGTAAAGCAATTAGTATGGTGGTGGACACACCCGTCCGACCTCAGGGAGTCCATTCCTAAAGTTCCCCCTAGTCCAGAAGTAGTAACATCGGACGCCAGCCAGGGGTGATGGGGTCCACACTATCTAGACTGAGTAGCCCAAGGACAGTGGCATTTTCGGGCTCAGGGCATAGTGTCAAATATTTTAGAGCTCAGAGCAGCCTTTCAGGCCCTCCTGGCCATTGCGCCTCTTCTATAGAGGAAGAGTGTCCTGATCAGGATGGACAACAATTAGCGGTGTCATGTATCCAGAGACAGGGGGGCATCAGGAGTCGCACGCTTCATAATGGAAGGGGCACAAGTGCACCTGTTAGATCTGTGGGGAGTATGAGTCCCAGCAACACAGAATTCGTTGGCCAACTACCTAAGCCGAGAGACACTTTCAAACACACGAACGGTCCCTGAACCAACAGGTATTCTCCATTCTTACGAAAACTAGTACCAGAACCAGAAGTCGACCTAGCGGCCACGCCAAAGAACTCCAAGTGTCAGAGGTTCCTGTCCAGAGCCCACTTTCCATTACCTGAAGGGACAAACTGCCTAGTTCTTCCATGGAGCTGCGAGCTAGGGTACATTTTTCTTCCAACTTCTCGGATTACAAGATTCCTGTCCCGACTTCGGAAGTCCTCAGCCTCAGTTATTGTACTAATACCATTCCGGCTGAGGAGGCCATGGTTTACGACCCTGCTACAACTAGGTACGCGGCCTCAATACATCTTCCAGTAACCTGGGATCTCATACATCAGAGGCAATTCTTCCATCCAGCCCAGAGAAGCTGCATTTGCCAGCTTTGAAGCTGAGAGGGCTAGGTTAGGGGAACTAGGATACTCTCAGGAGGTAATATCAACCTTAGTACAAGCTCTAAGGAGCTCCACTGATGTCACCTATACTAGGATCTGGGAGAGGTTCGTGTCATCGCAGCAAAGACATTGGAATCCCATCTCAAATTCTTGAATTTCTTCAGTCAGGGTTTAACAAGGGCCCGGGCTTGGGTACCCTGAAGGTGCAAGTATCTGCCCTTTCAGCCATGACGGGTACTAGATGGGCTCTTCATCATCTGGTCACTCTGTTCCTCAGGGCCTACGTAAGATCAGACCACCAAGGAGGCCAGCCTTTCCAACAGGGGATCTCTGTGTAGTACTCGAGGCCCTGTCCAATCCACCTTTTTCTCCATTCAACTTAGTCTCACCGTGGAACCTAGCTCTGAAGATGGCTTCCCATATTGCTATCAACTCAGTTAAGAGGGCGCCGGAGATACAAGCACTTATGGCTATGGAACCCCTATTCAGTGTTCTTCCCTGACAGAGTGGTTCTGAAGCCCTCAGACCATTTTTATCCAAGGGTAACTTCCTCCTTTCATTATAACCAGGACATCGTCCTTTCGTCTTTTACTAATGAGAGGGGCGAGTCCCATGACTAGGATGTCAAGTCTTCCATCTCCAGTTACGTCACAGCTACATCTCAGGAAGACGGATTCTCTCTTGATTATCCCACACGGGAGCAGACGAGGTCAGCCAGCTACCTCCCGTACCATTACCTCTTGGTTGTTAAAGCTATCAAGGAGACCTATTCCATCCAGCAACTTACGCCTCCTAGAGGGCATTAGGGCTCATTCGACAGGGGCAGAGGCCACTTCTTGGGCAGCATATTGCGGGACTTCACCGGAAACCATAGGCAGAGCAGCAACTTGGTCTTCCCAACACATCTTCATTTCTCACTACAGAGTGAATTCTGCTCTCCTGGCTACCGTCGACTTCGGCAGATCTGTTCTTAGAGCCAATTCCTCAGCGCTATAAAGAATAAATATTACTGTTTTCTTGCACCCTCCCGACTTGCGAGTTATATCCCAGTGTGTGCTGCCATGAATGCGTCAGGAAAACGGAAAATTGTATACTCACCTTTCCGTAATTTTCCTTTCCTGACGCATCTTCATGGCAGCACACAGATGCCCACCCTGCTGTTTTATGATGATATATACAGAGAATGATGCGGGGCGTCTCCCCTTCAAATTTATAGCTAACCAATCCTGTCAGGTTGTGGGGGCGGAGTCACAACCCAGTGTGTGCTGCCATGAAGATGCGTCAGGAAAGGAAAATTACGGAAAGGTGAGTATACAATTTTCCGTTTTTTACTAGTGGTAGAAATCATATAACAAATATTCTGCTTCAGTGGATTTAGTGGCACAGACTAATGCCGCGTACACACGATCATTTTTTGTGATGAAAAAAAAACGACGTTTTCTGTGAAGTAAAAAACAACGTTTTTGAAACGTCACTTTTCAAAGACGATGTTGCATACACACCATCGTTTTTTTCACAAAAAGCGAGGTTACGTTCACCACTCTTTTCCATTGAAGCTCGCTTCATAACTAGCTTCTGGGCATGCGCGGGTTGAAAAACGTCGCTTTAAACAACGTTTTTGCTACACACGGTGACTTTTTGTGAAACAAAAAACGACGTTTTGAAAAACGACACAAAAAATTCAAGCATGTTGGAATTTTTTTTGGGTCATTTTTTTTAAGACAAAAAACAACGTTTTGCCCACACCACACACGATCAATTTAAATGACGTTTTAAAAAACAACGTTTTTTTTCATTGCAAAAAACGACCATATAATAGCTATATGTGATTCTATTCAGCTCTGAACACTTCCCTAACAAAATTTAATGCTGAACTCTGGGAATAAAAAAAAATATATGTAAATATATTCTGTAATAGCTACAAAGGTCAAAATATATTGTCTATGGTTATTCAGATATTACCTTGCAATAATAGCAGTGACATCATCTCTGTGCTGCACATTGTCTGTGCAGGGAGCAGAACTGTGGGAAAGAGCAGCAGATCTACTAACCACAGGTTGCTGGGTGAGATACATAGCCAGACATCAGCGGCGGTCCGTCCATAGAGGGTGCTGGAGCGCCGCCCCCTCTGGCTCCGCACCGCCACTGAAAATAACAGACATTCATGCATTGCATGAATGTCTGTTATTGTTGCCAGCTGTCGCTGGTCTATTCAGGTGGCCAAACATTGAGCGCCGACCACCTGAATAACGGCAGCTGGTTGGCTGTGCGGAAGTGCCTATCAGAGCCAGCCTTTCTAAGTACAGTCCTCGTCTCCCGGATGCTTTATCCAGGTAAAGTTCCTTGGATAAGACTGACACAGGCACAGCGACTGCGTTTGATGGCATGGCACAGTGATTGCATTTGATGGCATGGCACAGCGGCTGCGTTTGATGGCATGGCACAGTGACTGCGTTTGATGGCATGGCACAGTGGTGAGAATTGATGGAATAGTGACTGCATTTGATGGCATGGCACAGTGGTGATAATTGATGGCACAGTGGCTGTGTTTGATAGCATGGCACAGTGGCTGCATTTGATGGCATGGCAGAGTGGTGCGAATTGATGGCATAGCGACTGCATTTGATGGCATGGCACAGTGGTGATAATTGATGGCACAGTGGCTGCGTTTGATGGAATGGCACAGTGGTGACAATTGATGCCACAGTGGCTGTGTTTGATGGCATGGCACAGTGGTGACAATTGATGGCACAGTGGCTGTGTTTGATGGCATGGCACAGTGGTGATAATTGATGGCACAGTGGCTGCATTTGATGGGCACAGTAAGGCTGCCATTTTTTTCTTTTTTTTTTTCGTTTGCGCCCCCCCAAACATTTTGAGCACCATCCGCCACTGCCAGACATCATTCACAAAAAGAGGGAACAGCAGTGACCAGCATTTATTTCAGGAAATTCCTGAACAGAGGCACAGTATAGGAGCTGTACCATGCTAGATTACAGCACAAATTTAGAAGAAATGCACGAAGGACAACAAGATTCAAGTACAGCTCTAAATCCTTCCCCATAAACCTTTTAAAGCCAAACTCTGACAACAAATATATCTAAATGAAGAAAAGAGAATGGCAGCACACCACAACAAAGTCAGATGCCGCGTACACATGATCATTTTTCGGGTTGTAAAAAACAACTTTTTTTTATGTCATTGAAAACGAGTGTGTGTCGGCTTCAGAGCATTTTTCGGGTTCTGAAAAACTGACAATTTTCTAGAGCCTGAAAAACGTTTTTTGCAACCCGAAAAATGATCGTGTGTATGTGGCAAAAGTCTTTGAAGCTCTTTATTTTCACAGCGCCAGACAAAAGACAAGAACACTGTTGATGCATTTCACACAGATAATTCATGCTTACTTATAACACAGATATGGCACAGATTCCTGCTTTTTAAGTGCATGCCCAACAGGAAATGCACTTGTAATTGCTGGCCTGGCAATGCATGACAAGTGTACACAGGTAATTAAAATCAATTAATCAACTAACATACATTGAACAAAAAGAAAAGAAGAAAAAAGGAGGAACAAATATCATCAAGAAATACATAGTACATAGTTGAAAAAAAAGACACAAGTCCATCTAGTTCAACCAATAAAAATAAAATAAATAAATAAATTAAATAAAAAATCACGTACAATCCCATATACACAATTCTATACCCACAGTTGATCCAGAGGAAGGCGAAAAACCCCAGTAGAGCATGCTCCAATTTGCTACAGCAGGGGAAAAAATTCCTTCCTGATCCCTCGAGAGGCAATCAGATTTTCTCTGGATCAACTTTACCTATAAATGTTAGTACCCAAGCCGGGGGGCGTGACCGGATGCAGGTGTGAGAGAGGTGTGTGGAGTGAGGAGTGAGCAGGACATGTGAGACGCCGTGTGGTGTGTCCTCCCCCGCTATCCCAGCTCCAAAAATGCAGCCAAAACCCCAGGCTATGTTAAACGCTAGCCTGCTACGCCAATAAACAAATGCCAACACCTCGCTAGATCTCCCGACTTGCTAAGCATACCTGGCCGGAAGCAGGAGACTGTGAGAGTGCTGGTGAGAGAATGTGACGGTGCTCACCTCACATCCCCTACCAGGCACTTAATCTTGATTCCCCATTACTAGCAAAGTGCCACCAATTTCTGCTTCCTACCTGCGACCGGGACGAGGCGGGAACCGTGGGAGCTGAGGGTGTGTGTTCGGCGCCCAGCTGTACTGTGCTGACTGTGCTGACTGACCTTTTGGACGAGCCCAGAGTACCCTGGATACAACACAGCTGCATGCGCTCACCTCGGAGAGCGGGGGGAGGAGTGTGTGGAGCCACTCGAGGTGCTATTATGATCTGCGAGATTTTGCAGCCTGTCTGCTTTGCATGAAGACCACACTCCTTCATTACAAACAACACCGCCGAGCTACAGCAGAGGAGCAGGACAATGCGACGGCTCTCACCCGGATCAGCTGAGCCAGTGAAAACAGCGGCGCAGTGAGTATAGAGAACACCGACATGAGTCACATAAAAAGTAGTTGAACTAGACTGACAGATACTGATGTATTACGCCGCTCCCAAGTGCTCATCCTTGGCTACCTGTTACAAATAAGCTTGGTGCCCAGTATTGTCACTATCTGCATTCTATTTGCATCATATTTTCATTCTACCTGGATGAGGTGGGACAGAGCGAGACCTGTGGAGTGGCGGGGGTCCTGTTCCGGTTTGAATAACTCCTGCTGTTTCTTTTGAGCCCCCTCTCCCCTATCAATGAGCAAGGTGGGGAGACTGAAGGCTGGGAGGAGGGGCAGACTTACAGCATAGCAGATGGAGAAGGCAGAGACAAGGTGCAGCGGTATAGCCTAAGGGAGTAACACCCCCACAGGTTACAGGACATTGTCCAATTGTGCAATTGCAAACTGCGAAACTGTTTCTGATGTTAACTGTGGGAACTGTGATGACTTTAAGGGACAGAACTGCATGAAGAGTACACAGTAGAGTATACAGTATCTGGTGGTTGCATAACTGATACAACGCAGCCAAAAGAGACTGAGTTTTTTTTGTTTTAAACAAAAGGACATTAACGGAGTAAATAATAGGCTTACATACAAGGAGTAAGTTGACTATGATAAAATCCCTGCACGTTGCACTTTAAGCATTTTAAGAACTCCACGCCCTTTTCTTGCCTGTTCTGTACAAAGCTCTGGGAGTGAAAGTGACATAGCCTTTTCAAGAAAAAAATCTGAGTTTTTCTAAGCAAAAGTAAGCACATGGTGGATACACACAGTATGAATTAATTAAAGATAAAGGAAAATTTTCCTTTTTTTTTTGTTTCATATATATATATAGCTTTGGACTGCTTCTTAAAGTTGTATGGGAGATGGCCTTCACACTGTTTTGAACAACACTGTTACCAACAAAAAAAAAATGTAACAAACCCAAAAGTAAAAATTAACCAGCTATGGTGTGTTTATCTGAACCCCAGTATTGAAGGGAGGCAAGAAGGAGAGGTACAGAGGTACAGGAAAGTGAAATACCAATCGTACATTCTTTCAGCTTATGCCTGTGCTATACACTACCAGCAAGCGTGTGGGTGGGCCCCATTAAACAAGCCAAATAATAGAGCTAGTTGGCTGCCTATTGATCCATTGATCCCCCCTCCAAGAAAGGCAAGAACTCGCTGTGTTCTACATGTTTACTATGAGTAAAAGTGCACCTCACTCAGAGGACGCCCCTATTACAAGATCAACTAAAGAGAGAGAGAAAGGCAGTCAGGCCGCTGCAGCCAAGCTTGAGCGCTTTGCTCACTCCCCTAAGTCAACTAACCATCCCCCTATACAGGGGGGGGCATCATCCATAGCCGCCCAACCCAAGGGCACGACAGGGACATCTGTGGATAGGCGAAGCTTAGGCTCAGTGACCCCCAGAATAGCAGTCTCCAAAACAACAAACTTAATTAATCCAACTGGGCCCAAGGCTCAAAGTGTTAAGGAACTTGGAGAGGAGAAAACTGGTATGGCGGCTACTACATTGGCTGCTGCGGCTACATCTGGATCTCCGCCTAGAGCTGCTATGGAGCCAACTGAGGAGCCTACATTGAAATATGTTTTAAGAGCTGTTAATGACTGTAAAACACGGTGGGCTTTGATAACCAACTCAAGAGCCTGAAAGATGATTTCTCCCTATTGCATCAGGATATGAGTAAAGCCGTTGAAACGATCACCAATCTGGAAGAACGAATAAGCACCCTAGAGGACATTTTGCACCCTATGAGGAATGAACTAAAGGGGCTACAGGGAAAAAATAACCTCCAAGCATCAAAAATAGATGAAATGGAGAATAGGCTTCGCAGGAGCAATGTGCGGGTGATTGGTCTCCCAGAACAGTGTGAGGGCTCCGACACTATAACATTTATGGAGAAATGGCTCAGAGAAACTTTTGATACTGCTACATTTTCACCTTTTTTCTCTATTGAAAGAGCCCATAGGGTTCCCTCCAAACCTCCACAACCAGGAGGGCGCCCTAGATCTTTGCTTTTTAAATTTTTCAACTACGCTGACAAAGTTACCCTGCTCCAGAAAGCTAGGGAGAAGGGGGACATTATGTACAATGGCACCAGAGTCTCGTTCTACCCGGATTTCTCCCCAGAACTACAAAAGTGGAGAGCGGAATTTGGCCCAGTTAAATGCATTCTACAGCAACATAATCTGATATACACCTTAGTGTATCCGGCTCGTCTACGGGTTTCAGCACTGGGCAGGACTTTTTTTTTTAACACGCCAGTTGAAGTATCAGGATGGCTGGATGGCATCCGCAAGGACTTAACAAGCCCAATAGGCTGCAAGAATAATTATGTTTTTTCTCGCCTCCCCCCCCCCCCTTTTTTTTTTTTTTTCTTCTCTCCCCTTCTCTCTTGGGTGCCGTAGTTGAGGGAGAGGGAGGAAAAGAGAAAAAGAGGGAGAACATTTTATTGGTTCACTTTGGCGGTATCAATGAAGAGACGCCTTTTGGGTTCTTTAAATTATCACTTTCTACTACACATTTAGGCACAATTTAGTCACATTTTTAACAATATAGTAGATATAGTAGATAAACAATAGCAATTTTGCTGAGCTTGCCCTTTCCTTTTTTTTTTTTTGTTCCTTTTGCCACTGCACTGCACAGTATACACCGTTAATGGACTGAGACTTTTTTTTTTTTTTTAATTTGTGACACTTCTAAATAGTCTGCGAAATTATTTTTCTATTATATACTTTCTATATTTATTTATTTTCCCCATACACTTATATAATTGGGGCAACACATTTGAACACCTTCCATATATATATATTGTCTCCTTTTCTTTTTTTTTCTCTCTTTCCATGTATAATTGTGGAAATACGTGATAGGAGTTATAGGTCCCTGCGGGGAATGGGACATCAGTAAATATACTTAGCTTTGCGTAGTTTTGCTTAGGGGAAGGGGGGGGGGAAAGGGGGAGGTGAGATTTTTCAATGGGGAGAGGGTGGACAGGGGCGGTGCACTAGTGGTTGAATGTTGGTTGTGAGGAGAGTGGGTAAGAGAGGAAAGGTCACAGGAGAGGCCCCCAAGGGGAGCCCCAATGGGCAGGGTGGGACTAGAAAGGGGGGGAGGAACTAGGCACAAGGGTGGGCTTAGGAGGGGAGAGGAGGGGGGGTGGAGGGAAGGGGGAGGGATGGGGGGAGGGTGCTAGTGGGAGGGTAAGCCAGGGGAAGGAGGGACTCCAAGGTTTTTAAACATTCTTAACACCATCAGTAAGGGGAGAGGTTTTGATCTGAGTAAACAGCTGGAGGAGAGGGAGAAGAGCAACTCCATGCCATGGTCTATTCCCGTTTATTCACTGTTTTGTATTGCCCATGGCTTGGAGAATTAGATCATGGAACGTAAGGGGGCTGGGGGACCCTAATAAGAGGGCACTGGTTCTGGCATCAATGGATGGGAAGGGAAGAGGGATACTTTGCCTACAGGAGACACATCTAACCCGGGAGACAATGGCCCAATTGGGTGCTCGGAAATTTCCATTCCGATACCATTCGGTACATTCCTCATACTCAAGAGGGGTTAGTATACTGGTGGGGAAGGGACTGTCATTCTCCTGCGAAAAGAGCTGGATAGATAAACAGGGACAATATATTTTTTTATCCTGTTCTATCGAGAATAGTCCCTTCGTACTTGCCAATATATATATCCCTCCCCCTTTTAATTTTAGCGTACTACAGAAACTAGTTGAGTTTATGTTGGATAAGCCAGATACCCCCCTGATAGCAGTGGGTGACTACAATGTAGCCCCTGATAATGTGAACGATAGATTTCCCCCAAAACTGGACTCGAACACTAAACTGGGGGGCCGTTTGGTCCAGTTTATGGAGGAGGCTGGATTAAGAGACATCTGGCGTATCCATCATCCACAGACTCGGCAGTATTCATGCTTCTCTAGCTCCTATGCCACCTTGTCAAGAATTGACCTGGCCATTGGCAATGAAAAATTATTAAATATGGTGAAGGCAATAGAGTATGGCCCAAGAGGAGTCTCAGACCACTCGCTCTTAGAATTAGTATTTAGAAAGAATGAGCCAGCACCCCCAAGGGAGTGGAAAATTAGTCCATATTGGCTAGAACTATTTGGAGACCCACAAGAATTATTAAACAATTTGACGGAGTACATCCGGATTAACACAGGTACAGCAGCGGCTGGGGTGGTCTGGGACTCCTTGAAAGCATACCTAAGGGGATTGCTAATACAAAGGGTGGCAAGGCTACAGAGGGAATCTAGGAAGTGGGAAGAAGAGGCTAGAAATGGGGCATTGATGGCGGAACAGCGATACATAGAGGATCCCTCCCCAAGTTGCCAAAGAGAATGGCTAGACAAACAGCAGGTCTATAAAATGGCTACCATGAGAAAGGCAGAGAATCATCATATTTTCCAGAAACAATCTCAATTTGGGGAGCGTGAGAAAGTGGGGCCTTCACGTTGTCACTTTTAATACGGACCAACACCCCTTCCTCCAACATTGGAGTTATAAGGGGACCCACAGGTGAAATCTTAACTGAAGGCAGGAAGATAAGATATAGATTTCACGATTTCTATAAAGCACCATACAAATCAAGGGGAGAAAATGAAGACATGGAAGCTTTCTTTCAAGGCATTCCGTTTCCAAATCTGTCTGATATGGAAAAAGAAAAACTGGAATCCCCTGTAACGTTGGAAGAACTAAAGCTTGCAGTGACAGGGATGTCCAACCATAAATCACCAGGCCCCGACGGGCTCCCAATAGAAATTTACAAGCGATATGGAGACATATTGCTACCGGAACTATTACATACTCTGGAATCAGCCTTCGCGGAGGGAAATCTTCCTGCCTCCATGATGGAAGCCACAATTATTGTCATCTATAAGGAGGGAAAAGACCAATTAGATCCATCTTCCTACCGTCCAATTTCACTGCTCTGTACAGACGTTAAAATCCTTGCAAAAGTCCTGGCGACACGCCTAAAGGAATGTATAGAGAGACTTATTCACCCCGATCAGTCAGGGTTCATCCCGAATAGATCAACATCCCTAAATATAAGAAGGGTCTTTCTAAATTTGCAGATTCCTACCGACAATGAGGGCCCCAGAGCACTCCTGGCCTTAGATGCTGCTAAAGCATTTAATAGCCTGGAGTGGCCCTATCTATGGAAGGTTCTAGAGAGCTTTGGATTTGGCCCGTCATTTATTAGGTGGGTTAAACTCCTATATAACAAACCACGTGCAAAAATCAAAATAAACGGCGAAGCTACAGGCCTGTTTGAGCTGGAGAGGGGGACGAGACAGGGGTGTCCCTTGTCCCCTCTCCTGTTCGCACTGGCCATGGAGCCTCTAGCCATTAAAACCAGGCTCAAGGAGGACATCCAGGGATTTAGGAGGGGCCTA
This sequence comes from Rana kukunoris, assembly GCA_029574335.1. NCBI lineage: Eukaryota > Metazoa > Chordata > Amphibia > Anura > Ranidae > Rana > Rana kukunoris. Next base: position 75,778,989 of record CM056054.1, on the reverse strand, counting down.
GAGGAGGACAGGATATCGCAATTTGCGGATGATGTCCTCTTTTTCATAGGCGACGTTAACAACTCGTTGGCCCCAGTGGTCCAAATGATTAAGGAATTCGGTGGATTCTCAGGAGTGAAGGTAAATTGGGACAAGTCGGCTCTGCTCCCTATAGATACGCTACGGGCCCAGAGGATAGCCGAAATGCCCCAATTAAAAATTCCAACAAAATTAAAATACCTCGGGATATGGATCACCAGGGATGTCAGGGAGTACACTACTGAAAACATAACCCCATTATTAGCAAAGCTGAAGCAAAAGAAAGACGCTTGGAACTGCCTCCCTCTCTCTGTAGCCGGGAGATGTAATTTAATTAAAATGATCTGGCTTCCCCAGCTACTTTATGTACTCCATAACTCTCCGATCTGGGTTAACCAAATATGGTTCAAAAAAATGAAAACATTATTCCGAGAACTAATATGGAAAGGAAGGCAGGCTAGAATTGGGTTGCAGACCATTCAGCTCCCGGTCGGGGAGGGAGGGATGGTGGTCCCGCACCCGAGAATGTACTTCCTTGCGTCTCAGCTACAGCAGATCGCAGGCTGTGGGATTCCGGATCGAGGGAATGATCGCTTTAGGCTAATACTAACCGAGGCCCCACATAAAACATTGGTAGAAGTCTTGGAGGCAAACTCATTTGCCCATAAATGCCCGACTATAAAACTACTAAATAAAGTGTGGCAGACAACAAAGGCTCTATTGGGGTACTCTGGGATAACTGAGTTGGCCCCCCTCTGGAATAATAAAAACTTGCCAGAAGTAGCGGAAGTAGAAAAGTGTAAAATCTGGGAGAGCCAGGGAATTACACGACTAACCCACTTATATGAGGGTAACCTTATGAAATCATTCTCAGACCTAAAACTGGAATTTATTATACCAAACAAAACGTTCTTCAAATACCTTCAAATCAGGCATGCCATTCAGACCCAGACTAAGATCCACCCGGCTGATAGGATCCAGACTCCCATTCTTACTAAAATAGCCCAGGCTAACACAGCGAAAGGCTTAATCTCAGTACTATATGACAAACTGGGGGCTAGGGCCATAAACCAGGCAGGTGTGTCTAGGAGCAGAGAAAAATGGACAAGAGACTTGGGATTGATAACAACAGAGCAGTGGAATAGGATCCTAAAGAGAGGGGCTCTAGTATCCATCGCTCCGGCGCAGAGATTGTCCCACCTTTATCTACTACATCGTGTCTACTATACCCCCAAAAAAATGTTTCAAATAGGACTAAATCGGAGTGATGAATGCCCTAGATGCAATGCCACAGGGGATCTTGCCCATATGTTCTGGAGATGCCCTAAGCTCTTCAGATATTGGACAGGAGTTGTTGATAAACTTAACAACGTTTTCAAGTCCTCCCTAGAACCTGATGTTAGAACTTGCCTTCTAGGGGACATAGAGGACCATAGAATACCTCCGGGAACTTTAGAGGGCATACTGCGAGGCCTCTTCCAGGCACGCAAGTTAATTGCCCAGAGATGGCAGGCCCATGTCCCCCCCTCTGTTGGGAATTGGACTGAAACTATCAACACATTGATCTGGAGTGAGAGAGTGGCATTATTTAAACAGGGAAATTATAGAAGGTTTGAGAGAGTCTGGGGACTATGGCTGAGGGATATAGGAGCCCTCGTCTAGAGATATAACAACGATATAACCGGTAGCTTCCCCTGCCACCGTAAAATAACAATCTCCTAACATACAGACATTAAATACAGGACGGATGTGAACTTGACCCTTCTTTCTTGGAATTAGCTCTGCATAGGTAGCTTGGAGGGACCCCCCGGCGGCTCCTTTATCTCAGTGGAACGGCACAAAGAAAAAGTTAGACAAATGTACCTAGATAACTGAGAGGGGAGAGGCGATCAGCACTGGGGGGAAGGGCTAGTGGGGGGAGGGAGGGGGGAGGGAGGGAATAGGTTTATACAAAGATTATACACGGAATCTGAAATTTGTGTTTGTTTACTTACAAATGTATAATATGCACTCTCTGCCATGTGATGTTGTTAATGAATGCACTCATTTTTGTATGACAAGAAACAATAAAGAAAAGTTAAGATAAAAAAATAAATGTTAGTACCCAGTTATATTATGTACATTTATGAAAGTATCCACGCCTGTCTTAAAGCAATCTACTGAGCTGGCCAGAACCACCTCTTGAGGGAGTCTATTCCACATTTCACAGCAGTTACTGTGAAGAAACCTTTATGTATTACAGAGATTAAATCTCTTTTCCTCTAGATGTAAAGAGTGCCCCCTAGTTCTCTTCCTTGGCCGTAAAGTGAATTACTCAACACCAAGTTCACTATATGGACCCCTTATATATCTGTACATGTTGATCATATCCCTGCTTAATTTCCTCTTCTCAAAAGTGATATATATATAAAGTGATTCAGTTCCTCTAGCTGAGCTCCTCCATGCCTCTTATAAGGTTTTTGAGAACTGGTGCCCAAAACTGAACTGCATATTTGAGATGAGATCTTACTAATGATTTGTATAGCTCTCTCTCTCTCTGGACTCCATACCTCTCTTAATACAAGAAAGGACTTTGTTTGCTTTGGAAAACTGCAGCTCAGCACTGCATGTTATTATTGAGATTATGATCTACCAAAACCCCCAGATCCTTCTCCATCATTGATTCCCCCAGTTGTACTCTCTCTGGTATGTATGATGCATGCATATTCTTAGCCCCCAAGTGCATAACTTTACATTTATCAACATTAAATCTATTTTGCCACTTAGTTGCCCAATTAGACAGTGCATTGAGGTTGGCTTGTAAAATGGAGACATCCTGCAAGGACGTTATTCCACTGCATAGCTTAGTGTCATCTGCAACAACAGAAATTGTACTTTTAATTCCAGAACCTATATCATTTATAAAGAGTGATCAACCACTACTCTCTGAATTCTGTCTTTTAGACAGTTTTTTTTATACTTTTACAAATTGATCTTTCCAAGCATTCACAGAGCCATTACGCCTGTCTAACTGGTGTTAGACTGGAGTCATTTCAAATTACGCACGTTTTCTAGCTAGTCGGAAAGCTCAAACCATGAATAGACGGCTGCGGGCTTCAATTCGACTAGATTACGTGTTCGTACGCCTTCGGATCTACGCTGCAATAAAATTGCGGCCACTGGGTGGACTTCCCGTTGTTTTCCCGGTCGGGGAATGCTAATGAGCTTTTGCCGGCGATCCCCGAAATTACGATCTTCATTCGTAATCTCTTACGGCACCTTTAGTCATCTTTTTTTTGCGTAACAGTATACCAGCTTTTTGCTGGTCTAATATTAGACAGCCCATGTTAAGTATGGCCGTCGTTCCCGCGTCAAATTTCTACGTTTTCCGACGTCTTTTATTGTTTTTTACGTAAGTCGTCCGGGAATAGGAATGTTCGTAAACGACGCTACTCAAACAATGAATGACGTAACAACGTGATTTTGCGCAATACACTGCGGTAAAATTTCTGAACGGAGCATGCGCAGTTCGATCGCCGCGGGGACGCGCTTAATTTAAATGCTTCACGCCCCCAATCACGTATTTCGATTACGCGGCGAGAAATAGACTACGCCGCCGTAGAGTACGGGCAAAATATCTACCAGGATTCGGTGTAGAGCCTGGTGAAATACGGCAGCGTAGAGTATTTCGATTACGCAGCGCAATATTAAGTATATCTGAATCTGGCCCGTAGACTTTACCTTACACATGTGTCAAATGCTTTTGCAAAATCCAAGTATACCATGTCCAGAGCCACACCTCTGTCCAAGGTTTTACTTGACTCCTCATGAAAATAAATCAGGTTTGTTTGACATCCATGCTGTCTGTTGCTTAATTTAATTATTTTTTTTTTCAGCAAGAACTTGTCTATGCCTTTTATTTAACTTCTATTGTTAGGAAGATACTGGAGAGTTTAACTAACAAGTCTATAGTTCAGGGGTCTCAAAGTACCGGCTCGCGGGCCATTTGCGGCCCGTGGACCTGTTATAAATGGCCCTCAGGCAGGGCGGGGGGTGCCGCGGAAGTGGGGGGAATAGATTTTATTTATACGCAGAGTAGCGCAGGAAGCGTCTGTATACTCTGTCATAAGTTCACTTTTCTCTCATGTCACGCTGCGGCTCCTACTGACACCTGTACCCTGATGTGCGATGTGCCCTGTACCCTGATGTGTTGTGCCCTGTACCCTGATGTGCTGTGCTCTGTGCCCTGTACCCTGATGTGCTGTGCTCTGTACCCTGATGTGCTGTGCTCTGTACCCTGATGTGCGCTGTGGGGCGGGGAGCAGCCGCAGCGTGACATGAGAGAAAAGTGAACTTATGACAGACACTTCCTGCTTTACTCTGCATGAGAAGAAAACCACAGGTAAATGCTGACCGGTGCCCTCATGTTCCCCTCATGTGTCCTCATGTGTCCTCATGTGCCCTCATGTTCCCCTCATGTGTCCTCATGTTCCCCTCATGTTTCCTCATGTTCCCCTCATGTGCCCTCATGTTCCCCTCATGTGCCCTCATGTACCCCTCATGTGCCCTCATGTACCCTGATTGTGCCCCATGTGCTCTGATGTAACCTTATGTGCTGGGCTCTGTACTCTGATGTGCTGTGTCCTGTGCCCTGTACCCTGATGTGCGCTGTGCCCTGTACCCTGATGTGCGATGTGTCCTGTACCCTGATGTGCAATATGCCCTGTACCCTGATGTGGGATGTGCCCTGTACCCTGATGTGCGATGTGCCCTGTACCCTGATGTGCTGTGCCCTGTACCCTGATGTGCTGTGCCCTGTACCCTGATGTGTTGTGCCCTGTACCCTGATGTGCTGTGCTCTGTACCCTGTACCCTAATGTGCTGTGCCCTGTACCCTGATGTGCTGTGCTCTGTACCCTGATGTGCGCTGTGCTCTGTACCCTGATGTGCGCTGTGCCCTGATGGTGAGTGGTCATCGTGCAGTGTAGTGGTCATCATGCAGTGTAGTGGTCAGTGGTCAGTGTGTAGGGGTCGGTGTGCAGTGTAGGGGTCAGTGAGCAGTGTAGGGGTCAGTAAGCAGTGGTCGGTGTGCAGTGTAGGGGTCAGTGTGCAGTGTAGGGGTCAGTGTGCAGTGGTCGGTGTGCAGTGTAGGGGTCAGTGTGCAGTGGTCAGTGTGCAGTGTAGGAGTCAGTGTGCAGTGTAGGGGTCAGTGTGCAGTGGTCGGTGTACAGTGTAGGGGTCAGTGTGCAGTGGTCGGTGTGCAGTGTAGGAGTCAGTGTGCAGTGTAGGGGTCGGTGTGCAGTGGTCAGTGTGCAGTGTAGGGGTCAGTGTGCAGTGTAGGGGTCAGAGTGCAGTGTAGGGGTCAGTGTGCAGTGGTCGGTGTGCAGTGTAGGGGTCAGTGTGCAGTGGTTGGTGTGCAGTGTAGGGGTCAGTGTGCAGTGTAGGGGTCAGTGTGCAGTGGTCGGTGTGCAGTGTAGGGGTCAGTGTGCAGTGTAGGGGTCGGTGTGCAGTGGTCGGTGTGCAGTGTAGGGGTCAGTGTGCAGTGTAGGGGTCAGTGTGCAGTGGTCGTGTGCAGTGTAGGGGTCAGGGTTAATAATGCGTCTGCTGACACCAGTACTGTTGTTTTTGAAGTTTGCATGTGGCCCCCCATGGGATATGAAAACTCGTCTTGTGGCCCTCAGGTAATTTGAGTTTGAGACCCTTGCTATAGTTACTTGGTAAAGACTTTGATTAATTTTTTTTTTTTTTTCATTCAAGTTTAAGTTTATTTTCTGAATAAAGTCAGTACAATTTAAAGAACATATCAGGAAATCAATACATTTTGTTACATATCCTTAAATATTGAGACATTGTTTGCTGAAGTCATCACTATGTCATTTCTCAACCATACCTAAATAACATTCTATCTGCGATGAAAGGAAAACGGGTTCAACAAGGGAGTCAATTCTGACCCTAAGCCATATAGTCTAACCGGGGTAGCTCCCTACCCTCCCCCAAATCCTGCAGTTCCTATCAATCCGTCTAGGGTCCCTAGTCTACAGCAGTTGGGATAAATCAAAATCTTATTGGTCCAACATATATAGAAATGAGATGGGAAGGGCACCCTCCACCCCCACTGACACCCCCAATGGGATCACTCTGTGCCCGGGGAGGTAGAGTAATTCCCCCAAACCATCCCGCCCCCTTAACAAGTTATTATAAATATTACAGTTTTGTGAAGTCCACTTCGTGATGTACCTCCATTTCATAAACTTAAAACTTCTCAAGTACCTCTGGTACGAAGTGTATGATATCTGGACCGATTAAATTAACCTAATACTAAAAGAATAAATAACAAGTTTGATGAAGAGAGAGGGAGAGGGAGGGAGAAAAAGAGAGGAGAATCCCTCTTCAACTTCCTCCACCCCTATGATAGAGGCGTAACATGTGTATATATATGGAGAACGTTTCCCAAACACAGATTATACAAAAAACCTGAACACAAGCACAGCATAAAACCAGAACATAGAGAAGAAAAGTAGAAGAGAAGGAAAAGAGGAATGTGAGAAAGATAGAAAGAGAGGGAACGAAAAAGAGGGTAGGGGTGAGAGGGTAGAGAGACAAAGATCCTACCTGCCAGGTGTGTACATCAGCCTACAGTAAGTTATGTTATCACCCCTTTATGGGGTGTGAGATCCCTAAGTACTTTATCCATGGTTCCCAGATTGCGTTAAACTGAGTAAGTCTATCCAACATTGAGCCAATTCTCCTTTCCTGTTCCATTATCCAGGTGATCTTTCTTTTCATACTTAAGATTGAGACCACCTGTTTCTTCCAGGCTGCAGCTATAGTGATTCCAGCTCCTGTTAGGATAAACGATATCAGCCTTCTGGTAACCTTTAAAACTTGTGGTATGAATCCATTCAGTAAGGCAATCGCCGGGGACTGATGTATATTACAACCCGTAATCCGTCTAATTATATGGAACACTTTACTCCAAAAACCTCGTATTCTTGGGCATTCCCACCAGGTGTGAATCATGGAGCCCACACCTTGGCATCCTCTGAAGCATAGAGGTGAGGATGAAGGATATATGGATGCCAGTCTTAGAGGAACTAGATACCATCTAGTAAATATTTTGACATTCGCCTCTATGAGTGACATGTTGATGATACCCTTTATAGATCTATGGAAGTTTTCTCCCCAATCTTCCAAATCCCACTCATCCTGAATTTCCTTCTCCCAAGCTAGCATATAGGGTAATTTATTGACATTGTTCGCAAGGGATTTGTAAATGACAGAAATACCACCCTTCCTTACTGGGGCCTGTTCACATTTTCGTTCATAGGGCGTAAAATGACCAGTTACAGCCTTGTCAGTCCAGAGTTTCTGTACAAAACTGTAGATTTGAGAAAATCTTGATTTCTCTGAAGGAGGAAGATCAAGACTGTCCCTAAAATATTGTTCTGATAGAGGACCTGAGTGGGAGAAGAATCGTCCAATGCGGTATACTCCCTTATCTCGCCACCACTGGAAGGATTCAACGTTCACATTGGATGCAAAGGACGGGACCTGAAATATATCAGTTAATGGTAGACTCTTAGAGACTAAAGAGGGATTGCTCCTGAGCGAATCCCACAGAACCAACGCCTGTGACAGTGCCGGAGACATAATAGAATGTCTGCGTTTGGGGATAGACCACACAAGATTTTCCAATGAGCATGTGGGGGACGCCTGTTCTTCCAGACTAACCCAATTAGGTTGGTCCTGTTTGAGGTATATATCTGACAGTTGTGCCAGTCTAGCTGCCTGGTAGTACCACAGCAAATTTGGGAGTCCCAAACCTCCCTGATTAGGGAGATTAAAGAGGCTATGCGATGATACACGGGGGCTCTTTTTGTTCCATACAAATTTGGTGATCTTACCCTGAAAAACCTTCAAGTGATTCCTTTTTATCGGTATGGGGAGAGAACGAAAGAGGTATAGAAGTCTAGGAAGAAGAGTCATCTTGACAGAGTTTATCCTGCCAATCCAGCCTATATTCTGTGTATCCCAATCACCTAAATCAGATTCAAGTTTTTTATACATAGGAGGGTAGTTGGCTATATATATATCCTCAAATTTCGAAGATAAATTGATACCCAAGTATTTGATAGATGAGCCATTCCAACCAAATTCATATTTCTTTTGTAGTAAGGAAACTACATCTACAGGAAGCGAGACATTGAGGGCCCTAGATTTGGACATATTGACTTTAAGGCCAGAGGCCCTGGAGAATTTGTACAAGTACAGAGTAGATTTCGGACATAGAGGACATCGGGGAAGTAACAAATAGTAGCAGGTCATCCGCAAATAATGCACATTTGTGGTCCTTACGGGTACATTGAACTCCTCTGATATTCGCGTTATTCCGAATCGCTATTGCCAAAGATTCTATAACAATTGCGAATATCAAAGGAGACAATGGACATCCCTGACGGGTTCCCCTTTTAATTTTAATAGATTCTGAAAATAGTCCCTGCAGTCTTATTTTAGCCTCAGGAGAAGAGTAGAGTGAAGATAATATGCCCAAGACTCTTGAGCCAAACCCCCAACGTCTCATAACTTCAAACATATATGGCCAGGAGACCGAATCAAAGGCCTTTTGAAGGTCCAATGATAAGAGCATCCCTTCTTGTTTTTGATCTCCTATCCAACCGGATTGCAATATGGAGATTATGTCTACCGCTCTCCTTACTTGGTCAGGGCCTTGTCTACCAGGAATGAAACCCACCTGATCCTTATGTATATACTGACCAATGAAGGATGCTAGTCTATTGGCTATTATTTTGGTTAGGATTTTAAGGTCATTGTTAATCAACGATATTGGTCTATAGTTTTCCACTTGACTGGTATCCTTGTCAGGTTTAGGGATCACAGAGATATATGCCGAATTCAGCTGAATATCTATAGGATTCCCCTTCGTTAAATGGTTAAAAACGAGTAAGGTATGGAGATAGAAGAGCCGAGAAAGTCTTGTAGTAAGGAGCAGAGAAACCATCTGGTCCTGGAGCTTTATCTGTTTTTAACATTTTGATCACTTCCAAAACTTTCTCAATCGAGATGGGAGCTTCCATTTTCTCTCTATGCACTTCCGCCAGCGAGGGAAGGTCCAAACTATCTAGGAATTCTCCCACGCTATTAGAATTGGAGAGTGTTTCAAAGTCGTAAAGTTTTGAATAGAAGCTTTGGAAGGAATCCATCACCTTCTGAGGCTTCAAGGTAAATAAGCCATTGGCTTGTTTAATCTTAGGGAGGACTCTCGGCCTTAGTCTAGGGGATAGTTTATGCGCCAACATTTGACCAATTTTATCTTTTAATCTATAAAATATAGCTCCCAACCATTTTAGTGCCTCATCTGCTCTTACGGTAAGCGCAAGATTCAGAGATGTCCTGGCAGCGTCCAATTTAGAAGTTGGGAAACCAAAGGGGTCCAATTTATGCTTTTTGCTCAAATCGTCAAATGTCTTTTCAAGTTCTTCCACCTCCAGCCTCTTCAGTCTTTTTTGTCTGGCTGCGATCTGTATTATTTTTCCCCTCACTGTCACCTTGTGGGCCGCCCATAAGGTTTCTGGAGAGATTTCCTCTATGTCATTATTTTTAAAGTAATCTGTTATAGCTAGTTCAATCTCTGTGGCTATAGTTGGGTCTTTCAACAATGACTGGTTGAGGGTCCAATGAGATACTCTTTGATTAGAACAGTTTTTTCTTAGAGATAACAGAACCATGGAATGATCCGACCATGGGATGTCCATAATGGAGGACTTCTGGGCCGAGGGGACATGGTGATTGGAAAGTAATATATGGTCTATACGTGAATACGACTGGTGGGGGTTAGAGAAGTGAGTAAAATCTTTAGCAGTTGGGTTCAATTCTCTCCATATGTCGGTCAATCTATATTGGTGAAGCACGCGAGTGACTTGGGTACTGGTTTTAGTAGGTCTAATTAATTTAGCCTTTGCTGGGCCGGATTTATCTAGTCCAGAGTCAAAAGCCAGATTGGAATCTCCCCCCATAACTATGACTCCCTCTACCAAAGGCTGGAGAGATTCAAGCATTTGGCAGAAGAACCCCTTCTGTCCCCGGTTGGGAGCATAGTATGATATAAAAGTGTACGTATTTGCTTCCAGAGTGCCCTTTACCAGAATGAATCTACCCTCTGGGTCCGCGTATTCCTTAATTAAGTTAAATTTGCAGTGTTTGGAGAATAAAATTGCCACTCCTTTAGTCTTATTTTCGGCCTTTGACAGGTAGAATAATGGGAAATGAGCATGTAAGAACGAGGGAGTATACCGCTTTGGGAAGTGGGTCTTTTGTAGAAATACCACATCAGCATGAAGGGATTTGTAGACTTGTAGCGCCTTTCGTCTTTTAACTGGAGAATTCAGCCCCCGTGTGTTGTGTGAAACAACACGAAGGGGAGCAGGAGGATTAGCCATACCAGCCATGATTCAATTGGTGAGCTTTTTTATCAATGTCTTTTTTATTTGTATACTGTATCGCTGGTATTTATTACATATTTTTATTGCATTACTCTGTAGATTGGCTGTCCTGACGAAGCGGCAAGCCCGCGAAACTAGTCGACGTTGACCAATCATGAATTGTACAATTGTTTGTTCTTTGCAATTTTTATACATTAATAAATTCTTTTTATATTAATTTTGTTTCTATGAATTCTCATCAGTACCGAGATAGTCCCTCCCAAACCATTGAATGGGCAGCCCTAGGTCTAACCTCAGCCACTAGTCCTTCGCCCCCATTCGCCCCCCTTTTCTACTATACCTGGGATGAAAAGGTACTATTTTTATTTATTTTACTCAATATACTTGAGGCAATACTCCCCACTTTGTTCATATCATTGGGTGGATAACACACCCGTTTCTCTCTTTCCCTGAGTGCCTCTAACTGGTAAATACTCTACTTAATATTAATTATATTTTAGCCCGCCTGGTGATCCTTTTCTTAATATTGTCTTCATGATCGATTTGGTTACAGACATTCTCGGTATTGAATGATCAGACCTTATCGGTCCCATGTAATGTATTAATTTAATATATGCTTTATGATTGACTAAACAATTGATACGTTATAATGCATGTTAACTATATGTACCCCATGAATGGTTTGAACTCTTTCTTTAGGGTGGTTATATCTAATAATCATCATTGACCTTTACCAAAGGTCTATGTACGATTGCGGAGGGGCTATCCCCCCACCGTCAAGGAATCAGTATGTGTGTTTACACCTCTGGCTCCAGTAACTTTAGATTTCTCCTCTATCCCCTATTGCTTTAGAAATTTCAACTTTATTGGGTTACACCTGCATTGATAACTTTGTCCATACACATATCATGTCCATTTCTAGCTATTTATTTAAATTATGTCATTCCTTTTCTTCTATTATATTGCAGGCAGTACTACTTTACATATAAACCCCCATATTTTCATCTTGGGTTCCACCAATGTCTTCACTTCATATTATTTCCTCACTGTTTTGTTTTCTTTCCTTATTTATTCACCTTTCCTTATTCTTTGGCTACAATATACCGTAGCACCTTTATTATTATTTATTATTTAATATTCTCACGTCTTTTCATTTATTTTCCTCTTTGTCACCACCATTTATATGTGTCTTCCTATATGTTTAACTCTCTACCCTACTGTGTAGAATTCCTTATCCCTGCCTGCATTGTCCTGCCAAAATCAATAAGATGACAATATTCTAGGACACCACCATGAGCAGTCTAATTTGTGGGACTTACACCCCCACGCATTACCATTACAATCTCTTCATTATTATCATCATAAATAACTTTATCAATCCCCTTGTATTGAATCACCCCTTGAGTCTAATTGATGCGGTCGCGGCTGCCTACATCTCCCACTCACGGCGGACTTGTGTCTCTCCTGGCGGGGGTTAAGCATTGCCCCGCCCCCTCTTGCTCTTTCTCGGCTCGGGGCTCCCCGCCCCTTGGCTGGAGTTGAGCGTACACGCATAGCTGCGCACACCATGCACTTGCGTTGTACGGAGAGACTGACCTGGTGACGTCATGGCGCTGCCGTCCGACGGCGTCCATGGCGTGCTTATTTAATGGCCGACTGGCCCTTGGATAAGCAGCGTGTTTTTTCTACCTACGGTCCGACGGCAGGGCTTTTACAGTCCCTGGACATGGCTGTTAACACTATGGAGCTCTCCCTGGACGCAGCTCACGCTATTGTCCAGTTCATGCATTACCATGCAATTGTCACCCATATGGATACCCTCCTTAATGACACTTCACTGGACATTCCACCCAAACCTGGGACCCTGGGATCGCCCCACTTTGCTGCCTTGTCCATGCCTCCGGCCCGATCTGTTGTGATACCATCAGGCCCCTTCTATTCCATCTTGAACCGGCTGTACCTCCCACTAATTTTTCCCATGGTAAGTTTCCACTCTCTCCCCATACCCTCTTACCCCACCACCTAACTATAATTTCCTTTTCCTTTTCCCCTCCCCCCCCCCCTTCTTTCTTTCCATCCCAGTTCTTTCCCCCCCCCTTCCCCCCCTTCCCCCCCCTTTTCTCAGGCCCCTCTTTCCCTCCCCTTCCCCCCCCCCCTATCTTATCCACACACCTTCCCTACCCCCACCCCACCTACTTCATGGTAATCAATATAATTTATTGATTTTTATACTGATATATATATTGTACAACTTTTACAACGTTTATACTCAGATTTTTTCACGACCAACCATCCCCTTGTTCGCCGTGAAGGGAGTACCCTTTGGGCCGCCTGGCTTCCGCATATTTTCAATTGATTCAATTGGTGAGCTTTTTTATCAATGTATTTTTTATTTGTATACTGTATCGCTGGTATTTATTACATATTTTTATTGCATTACTCTGTAGATTGGCTGTCCTGACGAAGCGGCAAGCCCGCGAAACTAGTCGACGTTGACCAATCATGAATTGTACAATTGTTTGTTCTTTGCAATTTTTATACATTAATAAATTCTTTTTATATTAATTTTGTTTCTATGAATTCTCATCAGTACCGAGATAGTCCCTCCCAAACCATTGAATGGGCAGCCCTAGGTCTAACCTCAGCCACTAGTCCTTCGCCCCCATTCGCCCCCCTTTTCTACTATACCTGGGATGAAAAGGTACTATTTTTATTTATTTTACTCAATATATTTGAGGCAATACTCCCCACTTTGTTCATATCATTGGGTGGATAACACACCCGTTTCTCTCTTTCCCTGAGTGCCTCTAACTGGTAAATACTCTACTTAATATTAATTATATTTTAGCCCGCCTGGTGATCCTTTTCTTAATATTGTCTTCATGATCGATTTGGTTACAGACATTCTCGGTATTGAATGATCAGACCTTATCGGTCCCATGTAATGTATTAATTTAATATATGCTTTATGATTGACTAAACAATTGATACGTTATAATGCATGTTAACTATATGTACCCCATGAATGGTTTGAACTCTTTCTTTAGGGTGGTTATATCTAATAATCATCATTGACCTTTACCAAAGGTCTATGTACGATTGCGGAGGGGCTATCCCCCCACCGTCAAGGAATCAGTATGTGTGTTTACACCTCTGGCTCAAGTAACTTTAGATTTCTCCTCTATCCCCTATTGCTTTAGAAATTTCAACTTTATTGGGTTACACCTGCATTGATAACTTTGTCCATACACATATCATGTCCATTTCTAGCTATTTATTTAAATTATGTCATTCCTTTTCTTCTATTATATTGCAGGCAGTACTACTTTACATATAAACCCCCATATTTTCATCTTGGGTTCCACCAATGTCTTCACTTCATATTATTTCCTCACTGTTTTGTTTTCTTTCCTTATTTATTCACCTTTCCTTATTATTTGGCTACAATATACCGTAGCACCTTTATTATTATTTATTATTTAATATTCTCACGTCTTTTCATTTATTTTCCTCTTTGTCACCACCATTTATATGTGTCTTCCTATATGTTTAACTCTCTACCCTACTGTGTAGAATTCCTTATCCCTACCTGCATTGTCCTGCCAAAATCAATAAGATGACAATATTCTAGGACACCACCATGAGCAGTCTAATTTGTGGGACTTACACCCCCACGCATTACCATTACAATCTCTTCATTATTATCATCATAAATAACTTTATCAATCCCCTTGTATTGAATCACCCCTTGAGTCTAATTGATGCGGTCGCGGCTGCCTACATCTCCCACTCACGGCGGACTTGTGTCTCTCCTGGCGGGGGTTAAGCATTGCCCCGCCCCCTCTTGCTCTTTCTCGGCTCGGGGCTCCCCGCCCCTTGGCTGGAGTTGAGCGTACACGCATAGCTGCGCCTACCATGCACTTGCGTTGTACGGAGAGACTGACCTGGTGACGTCATGGCGCTGCCGTCCGACGGCGTCCATGGCGTCTCCAAGTTGGGATGTGCTTATTTAATGGCCGACTGGCCCTTGGATAAGCAGCGTGTTTTTTCTACCTACGGTCCGACGGCAGGGCTTTTACAGTCCCTGGACATGGCTGTTAACACTATGGAGCTCTCCCTGGACGCAGCTCACGCTATTGTCCAGTTCATGCATTACCATGCAATTGTCACCCATATGGATACCCTCCTTAATGACACTTCACTGGACATTCCACCCAAACCTGGGACCCTGGGATCGCCCCACTTTGCTGCCTTGTCCATGCCTCCGGCCCGATCTGTTGTGATACCATCAGGCCCCTTCTATTCCATCTTGAACCGGCTGTACCTCCCACTAATTTTTCCCATGGTAAGTTTCCACTCTCTCCCCATACCCTCTTACCCCACCACCTAACTATAATTTCCTTTTCCTTTTCCCCTCCTCCCCCCCCCTTCTTTCTTTCCATCCCAGTTCTTCCCCCCCCCCTTCCCCCCTTCCCCCCCCCTTTCTCAGGCCCCTCTTTCCCTCCCCTTCCCCCCCCCTATCTTATCCACACACCTTCCCTACCCTCACCCCACCTACTTCATGGTAATCAATATAATTTATTGATTTTTATACTGATATATATATTGTACAACTTTTACAACGTTTATACTCAGATTTTTTCACGACCAACCATCCCCTTGTCCGCCGTGAAGGGAGTACCCTTTGGGCCGCCTGGCTTCCGCATATTTTCAATTGATTCAATTGGTGAGCTTTTTTATCAATGTCTTTTTTATTTGTATACTGTATCGCTGGTATTTATTACATATTTTTATTGCATTACTCTGTAGATTGGCTGTCCTGACGAAGCGGCAAACCCGCGAAACTAGTCGACGTTGACCAATCATGAATTGTACAATTGTTTGTTCTTTGCAATTTTTATACATTAATAAATTCTTTTTATATTAATTTTGTTTCTATGAATTCTCATCAGTACCGAGATAGTCCCTCCCAAACCATTGAATGGGCAGCCCTAGGTCTAACCTCAGCCACTAGTCCTTCGCCCCCATTCGCCCCCCTTTTCTACTATACCTGGGATGAAAAGGTACTATTTTTATTTATTTTACTCAATATACTTGAGGCAATACTCCCCACTTTGTTCATACCAGCCATGGGATATAAAATTGGCAAAGCTAATTCTCATGCGTTCCCAAACAATATCCGTATCATGAGACACATTAAACAACTTAGGTACATTATCCGGTTTGCAAAATAATGACTGTAGACACTTAAACGTAGGAGCTCTCATTGGCTGGTAGGTCGGGGGGAAGAGTGAACAGAAGAGAAAGAAATGATAGAGAAAAAAGAAAATAGACAAAGACATTTTATCCATATGTAAATTAACGTAAGGTCAAAAAATGACCCAGAATGAGGGGAGGGTGTATTTCCCCTCCCCCCATTCAAACACGTGACCATAGAATAGCCCAGAAAATAAGGGGCTATGTTCCCACTCCCCGGGGCGACGGAACGTCGATCCAAGGGGTAGGCTGAGGCCCAATGCCTCACCACCGGCTGCCAGCGACAGCTCAACAAACTGTAATGTAAATCACTGTTATGAATAATTCAACCCAGTATGACATATTAAAAGAGACAATAAACTATTTTAACTTTCCTAAGAAAAAACAACAAACACAAAAAATAAATAAAAAAATTGAAATATACATATATATAAATATACATATATGTATATAAACATTTCCTAGGAAAGTATTAACATGTAGCTTTGGTGAGATCTATTTTCCCGGGTATGGAAAAATAGGGGAAAAAGAGACATCGGTGACCATCCCTTTGAAGAAAGGGGAAAAGACATCCACAAACATGTTCCTTCTCTTCAGGTTGCAAAGTTATCTTTAACCTTCCTGTGCTTGACTCTGCTCCAAGCAGAGGAAGTCGGGCTGATAGGGGTTTGTCTTTTGGCAGAGCCCTGCTGGATAGGAGTAGTGTCCATTTCTGGCTCGCAGGAAATAATCTTCAAGTCCAATAATAGTCTCTCACCTTCCTAAAAAATTTTTGTACTACATACTGCCTGCCATTAAATGAAAATTTCAAAGCAAAGGGGAAGGCCCATTTGTATCTTATGTCCTCTTTCATGAGGGCAGACAATAAGGGCTTCATAGCTCTTCTTCTCTGTATTGCGTATGGCGATATATCAGAAAATATTTGAATTATGGCGCCTTGATACTGTAGTTGTTCATGTTTGCGAGACTGTTTCATCACTTCCTCCTTAATGGAATAGAAATGTGGTTTAACTACCACATCCCTTGGTAAACCGTCCTTTCTTAAAGGACCCAGGGCCCTATGTGCTCGGTCCAATTCTAGTTTGTGGTTTGGTATAGATGGGATCAGGATTTTGATAATGTCCTGTATAGCTGTATGCACGTCTGACCCTGAAATTATCTCTTCTTGATCTGTTCTCTAATTCGTCGATCCGTGCCTGAGCAGCTTCCAGCTGTTCCTGCATGAATTGCAAATGATCTGAGTTCTGATCTGTCCGTGCTGTATTAACCTCCAGTTTGTGTTCAATATTTTCTATTCTGCTTCCCAGGCTCTTAAAATCAGCCCTAATCTCTCCTGTGATTCTTTCTGCATTTTGTGCCAGTCCTTTATCTAGCATTTCAGAAATTCTGGTGAATAATTCAGAGACATTGAAGGTTACCTCATGAGCCTGTTCAGCCTTTGTATTCATATGTGCAGGACTTTGTGAGGTAATTACCTCAGGAGTTAAATGACCAGCCTCCATGAGATTTTTTATTTCAAATGATGCAGGAGGGGAGAGAATAGGGCAAGTGTCAGAATTTGGTGTCTGAGGTACTATAGAAGGACTTATAGAAGATATAGCTTGTCTGTCAGTCAATGAGGTCTCAACTGTTCCCAGTGTACTTGTCTGAGGTACGGCGGCCATCTTAAGTAAATTGTTCTTAGCCAGCCTTTTATTAAGTTTCTTGCTCTTTTTGTAATATTTGCCCGGCATGAACTGGGTCCACAGTATGTCAGCTATTCACTACTGTTGTTTCTCTGCTCTTAACGGGTATATAGAACCTGTAATTCTCGTCAGAAAAAAGAAACAGCGCGGGCACCCCGTCCCCAGCTGTCGTTCTTTACAAGGCTCCTGTATATAATTCCCCTGAATAAGGAATAGTTTACCCGGTATCTTCCAATTCACCGTTGAATCCGCAGTCCTCGGATATCTTCTTGTCATTTGTATCCGGGTTGAAACTCTATATATTTGCGTTTGACAGCCGGTGGTGAGCAGAGCTCCAGTCCTAAGCTGCCATCCTAGGCATGCGCCTTCTCGACTTTGATTATTTTTTAAATATGGCCCCCACATTATCCCTGCACCAATCCAGTGGTACCATTCCAGTCATTAACAGGTCCCTAAATATTAGAAACAATGGCCTTGAAATGACAGATCTCAATTCTTTTAGGTCCATGGGTGGATGTCATCTGGTCCAGGTGCTTTATCCACCTTTATTATGTCTAAATATTTCAGGACCATATCACTTTTGAGCCATTGTGGATCATTTGGGGCTGTGTCACTACCACCCCCATTATGGACATGAGCTCCCCTATGCTCCTTTGTATACAGAAAATTAGCTTTCTCTTTGCCCCCAGTTACCCACTCTAGATATTTTTGTAAAGGGTCGACATACTCAGACCTGACCTTTTTACTATTAATATATTTTGTCCTACTATCTTTTGCAACCTGCTGTTCGTTATGAATTTTTGCGACATTGATTTCCTTTTTACATATTCTGTTATATTCTTTGTAACATTTAAACAATGATAGCGTTCCTTCATTTTTATATTTTTTAAAGGCTCTTTTTTAATTATTTATAGCCATTTTAACTTTGGCCGTGAGCCAAGTAGGTTTTATTTTTAGCCTTTTAAACTTCTTGTCCATGGGAACATACTTTGCAGTGAGTTTACATACAGTCATTTTGAAACATTTCCATTTCTGTTCTGTGTTCATTGATGCCAATATTTCCTCCCAGTGCAAGGAGTTAAGTCTTCACTTCCTCAGTAACACTGTGAGGTCTGGAACAAACTCCAATTACAACCTTTGAAGTATGCACACCCATATACAGTTCCACCCATAATGCTTCAGACTAATCACACTCTCCATCAATGAGGTCCTCTTTCACACTTGCTTTGAGATCACTTCTCACATAGAGATAGACACCACCACCCCTCCATTTTACCCTGTCTTTCTGAAAGAGAGCATAGCCAGGAATTTTAATAGCCCAGTCATGAGAAGAATGACGCCAAGATTCAGCAATACCAAATAAATCATAGCTCCCCCTATGCACCAGAGCTTCCAACTCACCTATTTTGCTTTGCAGACTTCTGGCATTGGTGAACAAACACTTTAACCACTTGCCGACCAGCCGCCGCAGTTATACGGCGCCCCCCGCTCGCCCCCGAGTCCCGCGCGCGTGCCCGGCGGATGCGATCGCTCGTTACAGAGCGGGGAACGAGAGCTGTGCGTGTAAACACACAGCTCTCGTTCCTGTCAGCGGGGGAAACGCTGATCTTCCGTTCATACAATGTATGAACGGAAGATCAATGATTCCCCCTAGTGAGTCCACCCCCCCACACAGTAAGAACACAAATAGGAACACACTTAACCCCTTCCCCGCCCCCTAGTGTTAACCCCTTCACTGCCAATGGCATTTTTATAGTGATCCAATGCATTTTTATAGCATTGATCGCTATAAAAATGCCAATTGTCCCAAAAATGTGTCAAAAGTGTCCGATGTGTCCGCCATAATATCGCAGTACCGAAAAAAAACGCTGATCGCCGCCATTACTAGTAAAAAAAAATATATTAATAAAAATGCCTTAAAACTACCCCCTTTTTTTGTAAACGCTATAAATTTTGCGCAAACCAATCAATAAACGCTAATTGAGATTTTTCTTTACGAAAAATATGTAGAAGAATACGTATCGGCCTAAACTGAGGAAAAATTATGTTTTTTTAAATCTTTTTTGGGGATATTTATTATAGCAAAATGTAAAAAATATTGCATTTTTTTCAAAATAGTCGCTCTATTTTTGTTTATACCGCAAAAAATAAAAACCACAGAGATGATCAAATACCACCAAAAGAAAGCTCTATTTGTGGGAAAAAAAGGACGCCAATTTTGTTTGGGAGCCACGTCGCATGACCGCGCAATTGTCAGTTAAAGCGACGCAGTGCCGAATCACAAAAAGTGCTCTGGTCTTTGGACAGCAATATGGTCCGGGGCTAAAGTGGTTAATAAATGTTTACATTTTGCAGACATATGTTACATATTTTTTATTTTAGTACAAATAGTACAATTTCCAATGAATGTTTGTAACATAGGAACCTTCAGATCATCTGCCATACCCCCCTCCATATTTCCCCATTTCACCAAAAAAGGGGATGACCCTATGTCTGACATGTCTGTCCATTATAATCCAATTAACTCCCCACCCCCCTACAACCCTAGTTTAAATACTCCTCCAGTCTTCCCATAAACCTCTCCCTAGCACAGTAGACTCCCTTCCATTTCGGTGCAAACCATCTTTAACATATAGATTGCACCCTAATGAAAAGTCAGCCCAGTGCTCTAAAAACCCAAATCCCTCCTCCTTACACAAGGTATTTAGCCATGCATTCAGTTCTCTATCCCCTGCCTTTCCTGTGTTGCGCATGGTACAGACAATATTTTAGAGAATTTTACCTTGCAGGTCCTTCCCTTCAACTTGCAGCCTAGTTCTTTAAATTGGTTCTTAAGGAGCCTCCACCTTTCATATAGTCTGTCATTGGTTCCAACGTGGGCCAAGACAACTGGGTCATGCCCAGCCCGTCCTAGTAATTTATCTACCCGGTCCACCACTTGCTGAACCCTGGCACCAGGAGACAGCAAACCATTTGGTTGAGGCGAATATGGTGAAAAATTATTCTATTAGTCCTTCTGAGTATAAAATCTCATATTACCACCACCTGTCTGGCCTACCTGCACTCCCCTCACCACCCCTACTATATGGGCTGCTCTCCTGGCTATTAGGAACATCAGTGACATCTAGGGCTGCCACCTCTGAGCTTGATATCCCATATCTTCACCAAACTTGGCAAATCTTTTAGGGCGCTCCAACCCAGTGCTGGTCTTGCTTTTCTGTGAGCCCCTACCACTTCCTCTAACTGTATTAACCCATTTTCCTACCTGATAATCCTGACTAAACCCTCCCCCTGTCCATAACTCCCCACTAGCCACCTGCTCTGTGAGAGGACCCCTTTAAAAGTTGTCAGTTCTGCCCAGTTTTGCCATTTGCTCCTCCAGATCTCTAATGTGAGCTTCTGAAAGGGCAAACTGCTCTCATCTGTCACGGCGGTATTCATCCTGGAGCTGTTGCTCCATTGTTGTAAACATGTGGCACACTGCACAAAACCTTCAATCTTGCTAACCCCCATTTTCCAGGTTACAATAATAATATTACTAAAAGGAAATTTCAGATGTTACTTAAAGGTTTGATGACTCCTGTTATAACCTCCTGTTTTCAACTCTGGTTTTTAACTCACCACTTAGTCCACTTAGATCAGTTCCACTTGGTCAGAGTTCCAGCAAGCAAAAAGGTGGCAAGTTTAATGATGAGCAGGCTCAAAAATTTGTTTTAAAGAAAGAGGCTAGCCGGACATCACATTATATGTTCTTAAAACACTGCAGGGTGCATCCAGCAGCTCTTACTACAGTAGAGTTTGGGAGGAAGTCTATCCAAGCTTCTATCAGCCGGATTCACGTAGGAGTTATGCCAACGTATCTATAGATAAATGTGTGCCGTTGTATCTCTGCGCTGCACACCACTGTGGTCCCTAGATCACACACACCACATCCACATCACATTGGTTTAGCCCGAATCCGGGACTTGGGAGCAGCAACGCCATGCCAAGGCCCCAATGATGTTGCTGTCCATTCATACCACATTCACACGGTCGTGGGGATAACCTCTCCCCGATGAACCAAGGTGACACCCCTTACTGGCAGGAGTGTCACCCCCTGACCGTGTGCAGTCATAAAAAAAAAAGGCTTGTGACCTGAGCATAAAAAACAAAAAACTCATATCCAGAGCAGAAAAAAAACGTCAATCATTTGGCCTGACGGGGGCTCTGTCTGGTGCCACCTCTCTGGCTCCTCAGCTGCCTGGAGGGAGCCTCGGGAGGGGGGGTGGGGCATCTGGAGGTGGCTCATCCCTGGGTGGGCCACTCCTGGCAGGTGATGGCTGCCTGCCCTCCAAGGCCACGGCTATGCGGGTGAGAAAGTGGTTCGTCTGGGCCTGCATTCTCAGCTGGCGGTTCTGATTATGACGCTGGTTGCGCTGCCTCTGCCTCCCCTCTTCCCGGATGGCAGCCGTGTTGGCCTGTACCGCCCCAGTAAGGGTGTGTACCTCTGCCTGCAGCTCCCCCAGGCTGGTGACCACTGCAGCACAGTTGGCGCTTTTATCCTGCCTGCCATTAGTCATCTCTGCCACGGAGGCCAGGCTGTCAGCCACCCGGTGCAGGTGTCCGGCTATTTCCCCCATATGATGGGTCTGCCGGGCCTGGTCCCTTGCCATTTCATCGTGGATGGCATCAGAAACCCCCCTGGTCTTCTGTGTCGCCTTCCTGGGGGCAGAGGAGGATTGGACCTGGGTGTAAGGTGTCGCCCTTGAGGGGCTTACCCTGCTGGTTGCAGAGCCAGAGGGGCTTCCCCTGATGGGGGAGGAGGTGTGAGAGGGCCCAGGCAAAACCAAGGACTCCTCAAAGTAGAGGGAATCTTCATCTAAATTCACCTCCTCCTCCTCAACCACCTCCAGAGGAGAGGTGTGACCACTCCCCTCCACCGCTGGATCCTGGCTTCCTAGGGGGTCAGGATCAGGCTGATGTTCTGGGGATGATGTGGGATGGGCACCCTCCTGCACATCTGTGGATGACACAAAACGTTCACATGTTGGTGGACCCTCACACTTTTCACATGTCCCCTTCTACCCCCTCACATTCTACACACCGGATGGGGTATAAACAACACTTACCTGTCCTCGAGGCTTCAGCAACGAAATCAAAGCCCTCCACGCCCTCCAACTGCTCCCTCTCCAGACACCGGGCGACCACCTCCTCCTCCAGGGTCAAGATCACCACACATGAGGGTCCACCCCCGTGCCCCTCTGGTGCCTCCTGATGGCGGCCACCTTCTCCCGGACCTTGCGCATGACATCATTAATTTTTTTATTAATATCCGTGGCTGTCCAGGTCTCATTGCCTTGGATATTGACTTCAGAGGCCATAGTCTCCAGGATGACCTGCTTCCTGGCCCTACTGGTATCCTGACTTTGGGCACCATGGAGGAAGGCGTCATACCTCTCCATTCCAGAGATGAGGACTGCCATCTCCTGGGGTGAATTTTTTTTCTTCCTCCGGGGAACGCGAGCAGCCATCTCACAGCAAAAAGTACCTTGCTCAGGGGGGAAAAAAGCAGGATGTACTTTTGCGTCAGACAGGCACATGTCTGGGCGTATTTATGCACTTGGCGTAAGACAGTATGCCTGGCGTATCCCAGGAAGTTGGGCCAGCGTATTTGTGAGCATGCGCACAGGGAAGCGGATATACGTCGACGTCACTGCGCATGCCCCTTGGCATAAGTCTCTGCTCCAGGCTCAGGCCATCATTTGCATAAGGTCACACCCACATCCACTTACGCCGACTTGCGCCTTCACATTTACTGTGGCAAACCTAGCCACTTCTGGAATGCTGGACGTTACATGTCAAAAGGTTGTCTGTATGATATGCTATGTATTCTGCTGGGTCTTATGTGGGCATAGTAATTGGTATGCTGGCAGCCGTAAGCCACTAGCATTCAAGTACTTTGTTTTATGTTGCCCAATCGGTGTTTGGCAGTTTTAAACCGAACTCCCACAACACATAACTCCAGACCCCAGCTATCAACCGACTTTTTCCTCGTGCAGCAATGCCTGATGGGAGAATTATCCAAAATGTTCCCCATCTGGTCCTCCCTGTATTACCCCTGTTAAATCTATTTGGCTGTTTGGAAACCCCTTGCATGGGGAATTCTATAAATATTGAAGCCTGTGAATAAAAAGTCAGTTGACTCTCAGAGCTGTGTGTCGTCTGGTTACTGGGGGAGATTTGGGACATTGCCTTACTTGTCAATGCTGACTGTAGATTTACCCTGGTTACCAGCGGAGATCGTGGAGTTTAATATTGCTCTCCGCTACAATTGGTGGCAAGCGACGGGATCCAACCTTACAGCCGATAAGCGCAATTCGTGCAATGTGAACTACCGATGTAAATGGAGACAGATTATTCTAGGCTAAAGCGGCAGACATTAAAGGAACTGCTAGAAGCCAGGGGTAAGGTAGCCAGCAACAAATCCAAAGCTGTACTAACTGCCGAGCTGATGGAGGGAGACAGAGCCCGCAGCGCTACACCACCGGCAGCCATGGAAGAAACCCTCTACCAGAGAGAAATGAGGACCAGGCTGGAATTTTTGCCACAGCCTATATCAGATGCCATGCTGCATATGGTAATGGCGAATGTGCATGAGTACGTGATGGCACACAGTCCGCAGTATACACAGTCTCGAGCAGAATCCACTACTGGGTCACTCTACAACCAGGTAAAACACAAAATTCCCTATCATGCCTTTAAAATGTTTTGCGAGGAGAAGCATGAGATTGATGGGTATTTACAGGATTTTGAGAGACTGTGTGATTTACATGACTTGGAACGGACAGTATGGGTCCCATTGCTAGCAGGCAAGCTGGCAGGTCGGGCAGCAGAAGCATATCGCGCTGTACCCAGTGAGGACAGCAAGGATTATGATAAAGTGAAGCGAGCGATATTAGAGAGATACGCCATTACTCCAGAGGCATACCGGCGCAAGTTTAGAAACCTACGCAAACCAGAGAAGGATTCACATGCTGAATGGGCACACAAGATGGACCAAGCTTCCCAAGGGTGGATACAAGCCAGCCAAGCCACTACTATGGAGGAATTGAGACAGTTGATGCTGTTGGAGCAATTCTTCAATGGTTTGTCCCCAGAGGCACAAGAATGGGTGCGAGACAGAAAACCTCTCACCCTAACCGAAGCGGCTCGATTAGCGGATCAGCATTTTGATGCGAGGAGACATCATGGGCCCCTAACCAAGAGTTATCCTCGACCCGCGGGACCACCCAGTACTCTACCAACCCCTTCTCTCACAGCCTCCCCTTTTCGTCAATCCCAAGGGACTTTACCACCACCCTCCAAATATAACGGATGTGCCAACATCCAATGCCACACCTGCAAACAGTGGGGACATATGGCACGTGAGTGCACCCAAAACCGGGGCAGACCCGCCTGGAACCAAGGCCGACCGAACCCGGCACCAAGGGCTGCTGCCCATCATTATCAACAGGAGCTGGCCACTCAAGAGATGTTGAGCATTCCAGCGGAAGAACCCCTGGGAATCTTGCATGAGGTGATGACAGTCCGAGCCACGGATAACCGGCAGCATCATCAACAGCCAGTGACCTTGGAGGGGAAAGAAGTCCAGGGGCTTCGGGATTCAGGAGCTACTTTAACCTTGATAGCACCCCATTTGGTCCCTGACTCGGCACACACTGGCGGATCCGTGGCAGTACGAGTGGCAGGCGGAGCAGTGTACCGACTACCCATTGCCAAAGTACATTTAGATTGGGGTGTGGGAGGGGGGACGGTAGAAGTGGGCCTCATGCAAAATTTACCAGCAGATGTTGTGCTGGCAAATGACTTGGGCCAGATGACCTCTGCTTTTGTACCCCAGGCCCCATACCAGGAAGCCCATCCAGTGACCACACGGCAACAGGCTCACACCACGGTTCCACTGACACACTCTGAGGCTCCGGTAAGAGACCATGACCCCCACACGACACGTATGTCCTGGGATACCCCGACTAAGTTTGAGGCCGAGGTGAGGTCAGACCCCACGCTACAGGTATACAGGGACAGGGTACACGCTGACCAGGCTGGGCTAGAGGGGGAGCGGTACACCTGGGAGAAAGGGCTACTTTACCGCATTGCTGAAAGAGGAGTGGGAGGGTCGGCCACAGTAAAGACTAAACAGTTAGTGGTTCCCCAGAAGTATAGGCAGGAACTGCTTCGGATTGCCCACGACATTCCCCTGTCTGGGCATCTGGGGATGAAACGTACCCGATACAGGTTGACCCACGCTTTCTTCTGGCCAGGGATCTCCAAGGATGTGGGGCAATACTGCCCCTCCTGTGACATTTGCCAGCGAGTAGGCAAGCGAGGTGACCGCCACAAAGCCAGTAGGGTGGCCGTAGATATGTGTGGGCCCTCAAAAAGTTGCAGCCGTATTTGTATGGACAACCTTTTTCGCTACTCACAGATCACAACCCGTTGGTGTGGCTAAACCGTGTGGTGAGAGACAAGGCCCGGCTGCTGCGGTGGAGTTTGGCACTGCAGCCGTTTGACTTTACAATCCACTACCGACCAGGGAAGCAAAACGGTAACGCCGACGGGTTATCTAGACAAACTGAACTTGAAAAGTGATCTGTGAGTACTTCCCCGGACATCCCCAAGCCGATCCGTTGGGATCAGACTGTGTATGCCGGCTTGGTTCTGGGGAAGCATTGTGGCAAACCTAGCCACTTCTGGAATGCTGGACGTTACATGTCAAAAGGTTGTCTGTATGATATGCTATGTATTCTGCTGGGTCTTATGTGGGCATAGTAATTGGTATGCTGGCAGTCGTAAGCCACTAGCATTCAAGTACTTTGTTTTATGTTGCCCAATCGGTGTTTGGCAGTTTTAAACCGAACTCCCACAACACATAACTCCAGACCCCAGCTATCAACCGACTTTTCCCTCGTGCAGCAATGCCTGATGGGAGAATTATCCAAAATGTTAAGTTCCCCATCTGGTCCTCCCTGTATTACCCCTGTTAAATCTATTTGGCTGTTTGGAAACCCCTTGCATGGGGAATTCTATAAATATTGAAGCCTGTGAATAAAAAGTCAGTTGACTCTCAGAGCTGTGTGTCGTCTGGTTACTGGGGGAGATTTGGGACATTGCCTTACTTGTCAATGCTGACTGTAGATTTACCCTGGTTACCAGCGGAGATCGTGGAGTTTAATATTGCCCTCCGGGGAACGCGAGCAGCCATCTCACAGCAAAAAGTACCTTGCTCAGGGGGGAAAAAAGCAGGATGTACTTTTGCGTCAGACAGGCACATGTCTGGGCGTATTTATGCACTTGGCGTAAGACAGTATGCCTGGCATATCCCAGGAAGTTGGGCCAGCGTATTTGTGAGCATGCGCACAGGGAAGCGGATATACGTCGACGTCACTGCGCATGCCTCGTGGCGTAAGTCTCTGCTCCAGGCTCAGGCCATCATTTGCATAAGGTCACACCCACATCCACTTACGCCGACTTGCGCCTTCACATTTACATTACGCGGCGCAACGTTGGGAGCAAGTGCTTTGTGAATACTGTACTTGCCTCTCTAGGTTGCGTCGGCGTAACGTATATGCGCTGCGCTACGCTGACACAGAGATGCGCCCATCTACCTAACTCTGGCCCATAGAAGCTTGGATAGACTTCCTCCCAAACTCTACTGTAGTAAGAGCTGCTGGATCCACCCTGTGGTGTTTTAAGAACATATAATGTGATGACCAGCTAGCCTCTTTGCAGACTGTCTCCAAAGACAACCTTGCCTGTGCCATCCAAGAAGATGACATCACCCTGGTTGAGTGATGAGCACTTAACACCTCTGGAGGATCCTTCCTGGCTCTACATGCCCAGTGAAAATTTCACTATTTGGGCCGAGATGGTTCTGGCCAAAGTCCCTTAATCTTTAAATCTTCGTGATTCTGAATGTAGAAGTAGCCCGAGATAGGCTTTGAGGACTTTTGGAATGTCCAACTTGTGCAGATCAGCATCTGATTCCGCTGGCAAGGCTGGAAGCACCCATTCACTGGAAAGACGAAATATGGATGCCACTCTTTGGAACCAAATGATCCAGTGGTCTCAGCACAACCTTGTCTGGGAAGAACATGGAATAAGGTTACGCTGCCCCATATTTTTGGAGTTGACACACTTTCCCTTGAAATCATGCCTAATAGAAAAGCCGATTTTAAGGAGATCTCCCATATAGAACAGTCTTCTGTCAAGAGTACAATGAGGGTTTTCTAGAAAATTGAGGACTACTGCCAGGTCCCATTGGGGGAACCTATTTCTTTCGGGAGAGTGTAGTCCAAGTACCTTTCTCATGAAGTGATCCATCAGCAGGTTTGCTGCCCATTTATTTTGGGTAAAAGCCAAGATGGCTGAAAGCAAAAGCAAACTGAGCTCCCAATCCAATTCAGATTGTAGAAAAGACAGGATTTTAGATAAATTTGGGTCACTAGGGTCAAACTAATGTCCAGCTGCAAAGCTTGTGAACCTAATCCATACTCTGGAGTAGATAGCATTAATTGACCCTTTCAATAATCTCCGTAAAGTTGTAATCCCCTCTGAAAAAAACCCTGAGGCCGTGTATACACGACCGAGAAACTCGTTGGGCGAAACACATCGTTTTCCCCAACGAGTTCCTTGTTAGGCTTGTCGAGAAACTCGACAGGCTTGCTTTGCGTACACACGTTAAAGACCAAATCTCGTCGTTCTCAAACGCGGTCACGTTCACCACGTATGACGGCACTATAAAGGGGAAGGAGTGACGATTTGCGCTTTTCAGTCTGCTTTCAGATCGATCTCTGCCGTTCAGTTTGTGCTTGTGGGTTTGTATCTTGTCTATCGGGACTTGCGGTCAGGTCGTATTTTACATTGCGGTCCTATCCGCGCGTTTTTGATTTTCAGGTCATTCTTCATAGGTCTTGCTGTTCTTCAGTGTGGTCTGTTTAGTGCAATTCTGATTAGACGTTCGTTTCTAGCCTTGTAGCCATGTTGCAGGCACCTCGTCGTTGGCGACTTCGTGCTGTGCAAGCTATATGTGTAGGTCTGCTTGTTTTAGACCTAGACGATGAGTCCATGAACAGGGTGAGGAGGCGTTCATGGACCAAGAATTGGTTGCTCCGTAGGAACCAATTCTCTCATATGCCTTTGCTTCGGGAGCTTCAGGAAAATAATCCTGATGATTACAGGAATTTTCTGAGGATGTCTGATCCTGTATTTCAGCACCTGTTGGCTTTGATGTCCCCCTATATTACCAGGGAGGACACCGTTATGCGGGAGTCTATCAGTGCTGAGCAGAGGCTAGTTGCCACGTTACGTTATCTGGCAACTGGGAGAAGCCTTCAGGACTTAAAGTTCTCGACGGGCATCTCCCCCCAGGCTCTGGGCCTGATCATTCCTGACACCTGCTCTGCCATCATCCAGGTTCTGCAGGAGGAATATACGAGGGTAAGTTTTCTCCTTTAATATCCCATTTTATGTCTATAATGTATGCTAATGTATTGTAGTTATGTCCCCCTTCCCTAATTACCATGTTTGGAATATGCTGTGAATGTCCCCTTTGCCCCCATGCATGCTGTAAACTTTATTGATGCCCCTTTATTGGCCTACATGCCTATTTCCCTTCACTTACCTCCACAGCATGCTATCCTGGGCACCAACCTACCTAGCCTAGTCACTTCCCAATGTATTGTGTTATATCTATTGTAATGTTCCCCCCCTCCCCTCCAAAATGTGTTGTAAAAGTCTATGTTCACCAATATTATTTTTTATTTTTTTGTTACTCCCAAACTCATATAGCCCTCCCCTCCAAAATGTGTTGTAAAGTCTATGTTCACCAATATATTTTTTTTTTGTTACTCCCAAACTCATCTAGCCCTCCCCTCCAAAATGTGTTGTAAAGTCTATGTTCACCATTATTATTATATTTTTTGTACTCCCAAATTCATCTAGCCCCACCCAAAACTTGGGCACTGGCCCATCAGAGGGTGTGTTCAATGTGCTAATTGTCTAAATATATTTAGGTATAATATGCTAGTTCCAAGAAATTTTAGAATGCTTATAATCTCTTTGTATAATCTGCTTGCAAGGTTATGTGGATAATGAATTATTTTTTATTTTTTCTTCCACAGCTTCTGTCCACGCCACAGGAGTGGCAGTCTGTGGCATTGGACTTCCAGACCCGGTGGAACTTCCCCAACTGCGGGGGAGCCATCGACGGGAAGCACGTCCGCATCGTGCCTCCACCCCATTCTGGTTCCCAGTTCTACAACTATAAGGGGTTCAACAGTATTGTGCTGATGGCGGTGGTGTCAGCACAGTACGAATTCCTTTTTGTGGATGTCGGGATGAATGGACGGATTTCGGATGGGGGAGCCTTCAGGCAGACGGAGTTCATGCTTCGCCTTCAAGAGGAGGATCTGTCATTGCCACCGGATGACCAGAATGTTAAAGGCCTGCCTTTCGTTTTTTTGGCTGATGAAGCGTTTGCCCTGGGACTCCATCTTATGAGGCCATTCCCTCAGCGTACCCTCACCCCAGAGAGGAGGGTGTTCAATTACCGGCTGGCCAGAGCCCGGAGAGTGGTGGAGAACGCCTTTGGGATAATGGCCAGCCGGATCCGCCTTTTTCTGACGTCCTTACATATGGCGGAGTACAAGTGGAACGTCATAATCTTTGCTTGCTGCATTCTCCATAACTTTTTGTGGAGACAATCTCCAACCTATCTGGCCCCGGTTGGGCCCGAGGCTGTATTTTTGAAAAATGAGGAAACTTTGCCAGGCCTTGAACCTGGCCATACAGGATTGCCCCCCCAGAGTGCCCCGTGAAGTCCGGGACAAATATATGGACTACTTCATGGGTAGGGGGGCCATACCATCCCAAGGCAATTTGCCCTAATTTCTTAGAATTTTTTTAAAAATAAATTCTTTGTGAAAAACTTGTTATGTCTCGCTTGTGTTGATTTTAGCTGTTTACTAAGTTTAACTATTGTTCTACATGTAGGGCCAGATTCAGGTAGATGAGAGCATCTTTGCTCCAGAGTAAAGCTTCTCATTTACGTTACTCTGACGACCCTTTCAGCGCAAGTACTGTTATTCACATAGCAGTTGCGCGTAAACTTGCGCCAGAGTAACGATAATGCGCTGGCGTAACCCGACGCAAGGGGAAGTGGGTGTGATCATATGTAAATGATGGGCGGAGTCCAGCGCAGAGGCTTACGTTCAGCGCATCAACCACGGAGCATGCGCAGTGAGTGAGGCTCCACTCGCCCCCTTTGTGCGCATGCTCACAACTTCCGTCGGCACCACTTCACGGGAAACGTCAGCGCAATGCCTTCCATTGGGCGTTTAAATGCGCCCGTAGAAGCGCCATTCCGGCACTAAAGTATATCCTGCTCCCCCTCCCCGCAGTGATGGTACTTTTGTTCTGAGATGGCTGCTCCCGTTCCCCGCAAACACACAGGAGAAAGCTGAACTCTAAAGGCCAGGAGCTGTCAGCCGTCATCTCGGCTATGGAGACCTATGATGTCTTCCTCCATGGCTGTAAAATTTGACAGACAAGCATAGACAGAGGTGTTGTCCTGCAAGTGGGGGTGCTCAGCTAGCTCTTATCGTTGGTAACGCTGCTGTAGCTGCTCTCCTGCTGACCTGTGACCGTCTGGAGTAAAGATAAAGCAGCCTTTTGTAGAAATAACTTTGCACCGGACGGACGAGATACGCGCGGCGCATGTAGCCAGCGTATGGTGCTAATCCGTTCGTGAATTGGGAAAAATCCCTCATTTGCATATTTGCAGGGGAAATCAATAGGCGCGACTGATGCGCCAAGCGAAATTAAGCGCTGACGATACTCTGGCGTCGGAACGTTCCGCCGGTCGCAAATGGCCCGTTATTGGGCGCATCTAGTTTGGTGGGTACGGGCACATAGAAACGACGGCGCATCTTCACAGTTACGCGGCGCATATCGAAATACTCCAGCGCAAGTGTTGCTGAATCTGGCCCGTAGTGTCAAGTGTATTTTCCTTATGAATGCCCGAGAATTCAGGAATATTGGAAGGAGATTGTCAAATTAACCGAGGAAATCTCTGGAGAAAAGATCCCACTAGACCCCCAGTCTTGCCTATTCCACAGACAGGGCATAGTAAAAGGGACAAAAAAATATGCCTCAACATTGGCCCCGATGCTGTTAAATGCAGCAAAGGGGCTGATCCCGAAATTCTGGCTCTACCCACATAAACCACCTCTAAAAGAATTTATACACAGGATCGACCATATTGCAGAGATGGAGTACCTAAGAAGGGCTGATCTAGGAGAGGAGGAGGGAGACAGGGGTGGAAGGCTTTGGGATTAGTGGCGAATCTATAAAACATCTGAAAATTTTTCCCTAACACTAACAGAAATAAATCAGTAAAAGTTCTCGACCCGATCCAATAAGGCAGAGATGGGAAGAAGCAGGGGGAGGGACACAATTAGGGGGGGGGATAAATAAATATGTACGAGAGGAGTGGGAAGGTATAGAGACCCAGGGAGGTAGGTGTTGTGGGGAGCAACGGGAGTTTATAAGAGCCATCATTTAGAGTATGTGATGTTAGTGGCAAAATATACTTTTGTCTTTAAAATAAAGAATATATAAAAAAAAATAAAACATAAAAATAAAATAAAATAAAGAGATCAAATAATAAAAATATACAGAAACAACCACAAATGATGCAAATCTGAGGTGGAAATATGAAGGGCGGATTAATGATGAACCCCTCCAACACCTCAAAACCTTGGGTTATGTCTGATGTGGGAAGAAAAAAAAAAAAAAAAAAAGTGTATTTTCCTTATCAACTATAAAACATTTCCCAGGTGACCCCAAAACAAAACACATGTAAAGTTATCGGTATTTTAATCAAAACACCACAAACTATTTTCAATTAACAAATATCTTTATTTTTTCACAAAATCAGGTTTTTTTTACAAACAATTTCACTTTGTTTTTAATATTTTTTTTGGTCCTTTTTGATTTAAAAAATATAATTTGTTTAAATATTCTTTTGGTCTTTTTTGATTTAAAAAAAAAATTGGGTATTTTTTGATTTGAAAAATATAATTTGTTTAAATATTTTTTTGGTCTTTTTTGATTTAAAAAAAATTGTTTTGGTCTTTTTTGATTTGAAAAATATAAAAAAAAAATTTGTTTTGGTCTTTTGAATAATAAAAATCTAAAATATTTTTTTTGGCCTTTTTGATTATAAAAATATAACAATTAGTTTGTATTTTTTTTGATTAAAAGAATACATTTTTTTTTAATTTTTTTTGGATTTTTAATTTTTTTAACCCACAAAATCAAACCCTGCCCAGAACATCAATTACATTTTTAACCTTGATTTCCACCCTTCTTGTCCTCTGGTTAATGTCTCTGTTCGCAGGTTGAATGTCCTCAATCTCCTCCCTGCAGGCCTGGATATCCAAAATCATCAGATGGGCTCTGAAGCTATCAAAGCCGCCACCAGCTCCTGAAATGTGTGACCAACCCATGTATTAAAATTATGCAGGGCTACATCTAGATTAGCTGAAGCTGTGTTATATGTTACTTTACTGGATGTGGTGGCAGGCTCATCTTCATCAACATCCTGCGGGGGTGTGGCTTGGGTGCTGACTTGCTGCTCCCGTGTTGAAGCTTTATGACATCCTATGAGAATGTAGAAAACGGAAACATGAATTTAAAAGATTAGAGGCCTGAAAGAGGAATATGATTCACTTTAGACAATTTGTGGGACTATTGATGTTTATAACAACCCCTCTGGGCAGAACACAGGATTGTAGGCATTCCCAAAGATCATGAAATTTATAGTTTTAAACATGTAAGCAAACCAAGTATACACTGGATCACCTCACCTCTGTGTGAACCCCTAAATGGGTTATTCTTGTGGCCAACAATTATGCAAATGAGTCCACATGTGTCACCAACTGCTGAGCAGACTCTCCTTTTACTGTATATTGTATTTTTTACAGTAAGAGAATTTAGTTAAGAACACATCTACATTAATTCCACAATTGATCTCACTTTAAATTGTAAAAAATGTCACAAGTGTCATGGTTGTGGGCACAATATTTGGTCGTAGGAGTCGTCGTTCCGAATGTACGACAAATTTTACGACAAATTATTGGGCCCAAATACATGAAATACATACAGTACAACCTGAAAGAAAAAGCACATGGCGCCAAAACAAAACACCAAAAAAATTACACATGAAAATTACTTACTTCTTCTAAAAACTCTCCTGATCCTGCTCATTTGGTCCGGCTCCCGCAGTTTTAGGTCCGACCACCTTTTCCTTATCTGCTCTTGAGATCTTCTGACCCCAAATTTGCGATGGAGACTCCTCACCACCTTCTCCATTATTTCTGCCTTGAGCTTGTTGGGGTACCTGTATGGGCCATGGCTCCCATCGTAGTCCTCCGCTTTGAAGATGAGGACCATCTCCACCATTTCTTCAAAGCTCATGTTGGTGGCCTTATATATCCTTCTCCTGGAGATTTCTCCTTCCGCCTGGCCTGGCTCCTGTTGTGCTGCCATATTTTTTAGCATGTGCTCCCAGATAAAAAAAAATGAAGGGGCGGGGAAAGGACTACACCGAACGTCAGGGGTGGGGAGACGTGCTTAGCATCACACATGCGCGTGTATAAAGGGATACCACGTGAGTGAAAGGGGCGTTCACAGTTTGTGGAAACGGCAGAGATAACGATCGGGTCAGACGACGGTATGTAACTACATTTTAAAGGTTATTAGTGATCGGATGAGTTTGTGGGCTACATATGGTGATAACCTAGGAGAAAGCTAGATTAAACATTTTAGGAAATGGCCCGCTATAGTGCCGTCGTACGTAACCCGCGCTTTGCTTCAGCATTTAGCTAAAACTATGGTGTGTGGGCAATGTCGTTCCTCAGGATGTATTTTTTTACATGATGCAAATGGTCGCTTTTATGTCTTGACCAAACTAGATCGTAGTGCTTAGCTAAAGTTTCATCCACAAATGAGGAGGATCTAGGCCTTATTAGTTAGACACAACTGGTCATCTTTTTCATATGAACTGACCAACACATGATCTGCTAATTCCTCCTTGTCGTTTGCGCGACGAAAGAGAAGGGGCGGGGAAACATTGAATTGTTAAATCATGGGCGGACGACGTGTGCGGACTGTATATATTGCTCGAACACACGTGGCGTACATCCGACCGGCATGCAGAAGGAAGACGTTTGAACGACAAGCGTGTAGGTATGCTTTGAACTTGGGACAGCAGTGGCCTATTCAGGAAAGATAGACATTTAAAGTGGATGTAAACCCCAAAAAATGTTTTTTTTATGTCACAATGTAGAGTATAAGATTTTCTATCATCTGTGCCCAGTCTTGCCACACAGAGTTGATCCAGATCTGAGTAATCCTCTTTTAATGTTCAGTGAAAATTAACAGCCTTCCAGATAAAAACCTGCCTAAAAAAATTGTCAGTTTTCTCTCTTCTTGCTTTGAGTGACAGGTTATTTACATATCTAGCTTGGACATGTTTATCATATGTTATGTTATGTTTATCATAACATGAGGTATAAAAAGTGAGAAATCCACCCCTCCCCCACATAACACATCCCGGTAATATACAATGAGCTTTGGATCACCTCATGTTATGATAAACATAACATAACATATGATAAACATGTCCAAGCTAGATATGTAAATAACCTGTCACTCAAAGCAAGAAGAGAGAAACGGACTTTATAATTTGGCAAGTTTTTATCTGGAATTCTATTAATTTGCACTGAACATTACAAGAGGATTACTCAGCGCTGAATTAACTCTGTGTGGCAAGACTGGGCACAGATGATAGGAAATCTTATATTCTACATTGTGACATCGAAAAACAAAAAGAAATTGGGGTTTACATTCACTTTAAGGGCTAGATGGTGATAAAGAGTCCTCAAGTTTCTAGACTGTGGATTGACATTATTGTTTTTTCCTTTGTTTTTGTCTGGCAGAAATTAACCGGTTTAACAAAAAAGAATTTCTGGAAGTCTTCATCGACAAGTGGAGAGACCAGCCAGTTCTGTGGGCCACAAAAGACCCTAGGTCCCGTAATAAAGATCTGCGGAAAGCAGCACTGAAGAGCCTGCTCCCACTTGTGCGCAGACAGGTGGGGCCTGATGTGACTGCTGAGCAATTGGAGATCAAAATTGGGACATTGAGAGGCTCCTACAGGAAGGAACGCATCAAGGTGTTGATTTCGATGAGGTCTGGAACTGGAGCAGGGCAGGTATATGTACCAAAGTTGTGGTACTACAGCAGACTGACCTTTCTGGATGACCACCTGGAAGTAAGGAAGTCACTTTCCAGCCTTCCCCCCAGAAGACAGAGTGTAAGAAGAAGGTCCAGCCATCCCTCCAGCCTTCCCTCCAACCAACCTGATGCTCCATCTGTAGATGAGCCCTCTCAGCAGCCTTCCATTATGGAGGAAGAGCCGGATTTGGCTGTCTGGAGCCAGGTATAGTACTTTCAATGTGCAAATGTTGAGGTTACATAGTTACATAGTTAGTCAGGTTGAAAAAAGACAAGTCCATCCAGTTCAACCATAAAAAAAATAAACAAACAAAATAAAAAACAGTACAATCCCATACCCCCAACTCCATACCCACAGTTGATCCAGAGGAAGGCAAAAAAAAAACAGCGGAGCATGATCCAATTCGCTACAGGAGGGGAAAAAATTCCCCGAGAGGCAATCGGATTTACCCCGGATCAACTTTTCCTACACATCTTAGTACTCAGTTATATTACGTGCATTTAGGAAAGAATCCAGGCCCTTCTTAAAGCAATCTACTGAGCTGGCCAGAACCACCTCTTGAGGGAGTGTAACGTTACGCCGGAAAAGATTTGGGAATTAGGATCTCAACTGCGGAGACTTCTCAGTTTCAGACCCAGGTTTCACTCTCTTTTGTGCAGAGAGTTTGGGATCCTAGCATCACAGTCTCAGTCAAGGAATATGGCGCATATTCCTTCATAGGCGCCAGTAAAAACTCAAACAAATATAAGTATAAAGTCCAGGTAGAACTGATACTATAGTTCAGGCTCACTAGGGTAATACCCTGGGGAGTGAGGTTGCACGAATACTGGATACAAATACAAACTCTAATAGCAGGTTAAATAGTATTAGCGCTGTATGCCTCAAGAGTAATGGACTGGTCGCAGTGCAGCAGTGTTGAGGGAATGGCGTGAAAGCAGCGTTCCACTAATATGGCTGCAGTAATTCCTGGTATAGTTAGCATATATAACTTAGCATACAGGGCAGTTCACAGGACAGTAATGCATAACAACATCAGGGTACTTGCGATACTGAAGTGAACGATGCAGGCATAAGGTCAGGCTCCAAGGGTCCAGACAGGTAAGGCTGGTGAAGCAGGCAGTGGAGTCTCCTGGTCCAGGTCAGGAAGCTGAAGTTCAGAGCAGGTGCGTCTGGATTAGGGATGAGCTTCGCGAAAACGAACAAATTGGGTCGTTCGCGCCAAATTCGAATGACCCATAATTCACTGCGGCGTTGCGCGCTGATGATTGGCCAAGCATGCACCATGACCCCATGCTGTTACATATCACCTGAGCACATTTGGGGTCACCGCACGTGTGCTGTTACATACCACCTTAGCGCATTTGGTGTCACCGCACGTGTGCTGTTACATACCACCTTAGCGCATTTGGTGTCACCGCACGTGTGCTGTTACATACCACCTTAGCGCATTTGGTGTCACCGCACGTGTGCTGTTACATACCACCTGAGCGCATTTGGTGTCACCGCACGTGTGCTGTTACATACCACCTTAGCGCATTTGGTGTCACCGCACGTGTGCTGTTACATATCACCTGAGCGCATTTGGTTTCACCGCACGTGTGCTGTTACATACCACCTGAGCGCATTTGGTGTCACCGCACGTGTGCTGTTACATACCACCTGAGCGCATTTGGTGTCACCGCACGTGTGCTGTTACATACCACCTTAGCGCATTTGGTGTCACCGCACGTGTGCTGTTACATACCACCTTAGCGCATTTGGTGTCACCGCACGTGTGCTGTTACATACCACCTTAGCGCATTTGGTGTCACCGCACGTGTGCTGTTACATATCACCTGAGCGCATTTGGTGTCACCGCACGTGTGCTGTTACATACCACCTGAGCGAATTTGGTGTCACTGCACGTGTGCTGTTACATACCACCTGAGCGCAGTTAGTGTCACTGCACGTTTGCTGTTACACATACCACCTGAGTGCATTTGGTGTCACTGCACGTTTGCTGTTACATACCACCTGAGCGCAGTTAGTGTCACTGCACGTGTGCTGTTACATACCACCTGAGCGCAGTTAGTGTCACTGCATGTTTGCTGTTACATACCACCTGACCGCATTTGGTGTCACTGCACATGTGCTGTTACATACCACCTGAGCGCAGTTGGTGTCACTGCGCTTGTGCTGTTACATACCACCTGAGCGCATTTGGTGTCACTGCACGTGTGCTGTTACATACCACCTGAGCGCAGTTAGTGTCACTGCACGTTTGCTGTTACATACCACCTGAGCGCATTTGGTGTCACTGCACGTTTGCTTTTACATACCACCTGAGCGCATTTGGTGTCACTGCACGTGTGCTGTTACATACCACCTGAGCGCAGTTAGTGTCACTGCATGTTTGCTGTTACATACCACCTGAGCGCATTTGGTGTCATTGCACGTGTGCTGTTACATACCACTTGAGCGCAGTTAGTGTCACTGCACGTTTGCTTTTACATACCACCTGAGCGCATTTGGTGTCACTGCACGTGTGCTGTTACATACTGTAGGGGTTGCAGGCTGTCGCTGGTTTACCTCAGGCAGTCTCAGTGTGTTAATCCGGGTGGCCACCCTTTGAGAGAGATCTCAGCACAGGAAAATAAGACACACACGCGATGTAGCTGAAATCATCTCTGATTTTACTGATAATACTATTCACGATATATGGATTACAAAAAGGGGAAGGGCCGTATAATGTAAACAATCCTGCGCGAGAGCCCGTAGCTCTACGTCGCCACTTTCGACGGCCACTAGAGATGATCAAATACCACCAAAAGAAAGCTCTATTTGTGGGGAAAAAAAAGGACGCCAATTTTGTTTGGGAGTCACGTCGCACGACCGCGCAATTGTCAGTTAAAGGGACGCAGTGCTGAATCGCAAAAAGTGCTCTGGTCGTTGGGCAGCAATATAGTCCGGGGCTGAAGTGGCTAATACAGTTCTTCTATCCAATAGAAATAAACTCATTAAGTCAAACACCTGCATGAACTAATTGAAAAGGGAGGAAAGTGTAACATAGAGAGAAGTTATAGATAAGAGTGTACAACGTTAGTTAGTTTTAACAATTACTAAGGACACCTGTAAATATAATTGGAAGAAAGATAAATTTTTACCAATTACTAAAAAATGCTGCAAGTGTAATGCTTTGCTCAGAGATAAGAATTAACAAGCAATTATATGTGTGCAAAGTCATTTTAGAATTATACCAAAAAAAAAATAATATTCACTCTGAAAACTTCAGCAGCACGTTCCATTATGTGTAACAGTTAAGGAAGCACCCTAGCTTCAGAACCTTAACCCCTTACAGTTCCCCTCTTAAATCAAGTATTTGATTTCTCCTAAAGAAGTGGGACCAGGACCTTTTTCACCCACCTTAGATAATGGGATTCTTCTCCCTTCGTTGTATGTGTTTCTTAACATATTCAGCGTAGCTTGATGGGGTGGGATCAAAAGGGAACATTTGATCAGGGAGTAAGGAAGGGTACATAGAAAGATTATTAATTCCTTTGCTGAGCATTTTCCTTAGACAAGGGAAGATGCAGCACACTATTGCCTCGTTTCCACTGAGCAGATCGGTTCGGTACGGCTCGGCACACTATTTTGGGTGTTTCCATTATGAAAGCGTACCGTAAAACCGAACCGCACTGCACCAGCAAGGGTCCTGCTTCAGATGAGGGACCACAGAGAGTGGAACGGTTCGGCCAGGGCAGACCTACAAATGCATCTCACTGATTGGTGGATGCACTAGGAATTTTTTCTAAACCCTGAATGGTCCCTCACGGTCCGATTTGCAGTGGAAATGCTCACGCGATTAGACCGGCCCCATCCGAACCGCTCCAAAATCACTGACCCGACCCGATCTGTGCAGTGGAAACGAGGCATATGATACCTATAACTGTAAGTATGATCACTATAATGATCACCAGCTGGATAAGAGCTAATTTCCAGCTGGTGTGACTTTGAATTCATCTGGGACCCCTCTTTGCACCCCTATTGTATCTATGTATACATGTGGGTCAAAGCTACCTATAGGGGCTCCTCTTTTCCTTCTTAATGGGGAGTCTGAATGAGACTCAGCCTGTCCTTCAGAAAGGATGTATAGGGGCATAATAATTTTAGCCAATGTACACTCTCCCTTCCAAGGAGTATCTAGCTTAGTTCGGTTTTTCATATCACCACATATCCAGCAAATGTCTCCCAATGATCGGGTCTGATTGGCTATGATTGTTTTTCTATATTCGAAGCAGAACCCTGAAGGAAAAGACTTAAGGTCTCTGCCCCTCGTTGTGTTACTCACGTAGCAGGTGTAATTTCCTGGATATATGGTGATTCCATCCCCTGGATTGGAATTCTTTGATATGATGGGGTACTCTGTGTGTGTGTGATCAGGGTTAAAAAACATTTTTCCTGGTCCACTGGTATGTGTATGGGCACAATTCCCAGGTGAAGCCTGGCCTTACCGTACACATAATAGTTAGACTTATTATGTTGCTTCCCACATATTCCCTGTATCACCCCCAACTCTTCTGGGTGATATATGTAGTTAGCTGTAATCCAGACAAGGGAAAATATTGAAAATTAAATCAGTCCTATCAGTAGCCACAGTTTGCCAGAATACGGTGATAACAGGATTGTCCTTTTTTACAGGGTCAGGGCTGTCTGCCCCGTTAATACCCCCTTTTCTTGACTGTCCTGTTCGAGGTCAGGGCTGTCTGCCCCCGTTAGCACCTCCTTTCTTGACTCTCCTGTTCGAGGTCAGGGCTGTCTTCCCCCGTTAGCACCTCCTTTCTTGACTCTGGTTCCTCTGACTCAGGTTCCCTGCGTACCAGCAGCATGGATCCAGGTAGTACTGTGTTCAGTTAGTTAGTTTCCCTTCTTCAGCTGTTCTATCACCACTACATCTCCTTCCTTGAGAGGGTGAGTGTTGCCCTGTGGAAGAAACGGAAACTTGCGAGTAACATTGTCTTTGACTTCTATTAAGGTTTCAATCAACTTTCTCATATATTCATCCCTAATGTTGTCAAGATTGTCCTGTGTCATGAATGTGTGTCTGGCCCAAGGTGTTGGGAAAACCCTACCCATCAGGATTTCAAAACGAGAATAGCCTAGGGTTGCATTTGGTGCCATTCTTATCTCAGCAAGGACAGCTGGGAGGTATATTTTTCACTTTTTAAACGTACCTCTCGTAGCTTTCCTCGGCTTGTCTTTGATATGGGAAGTAAATGCTGGGCCTTGGTCTGAATTTATTTGTAGTGGTATTCCCCACCTGGGGATGATTTCTCTTGTGAGGATTCCCACTACCGTTTTAGCATCTTTCCTCTTAGTGGGAAACATTTCAGGCCAGCGGGAGAACACGTCTGTAATCATACAGACTGGTTGTTGTCCTCATTTCGCTGTGAAATGTGGGTGAAATCAATTTGAAGGTGTGTGAACGGGGTTGTGGGGTGGAGCAATCCGATGTGGGTTTTGGGATTACTCCTGATGCATGTAATGCACCTTTTGACATAACTTTCTACCAATTGCCTGGCATCTGTAACATAAAAATCTTTTAGTAGTTGTTTTAGAGTGTGTTTCCAACCTAGGTGTCCTATCCCATGATAGTGTGCAATGTATATTGGGGCACTACACTGTGGGATGCATTGTCTCCCCTCTTTGCAGATCAATCCTGTTTTAGGATTTTTCTGCAAAACAGGATAACACCAGTCCTTTAGTTCTGTATGGGACGCTGAGCGCTGCAGATCAGCGACCAGTTGGGCTTCTTCTGGGAGAATAGGGACCAGGGTGGGCATTTGCAACAAGGTTTCCCCTCTTTGGGCCACTCGCTTTGCTTCCTGGTCAGCCAAGGCATTCCCTTTGCTGATCTCATCAGTACCCCTAGTGTGTACTCTGCAGTGTATAACGGCAAGTTTACTGGGAAGGGTGATGGCTCTGAGAAGTTTGTCAATAAGCTGTGAGTGGGAAATTCCATGTGCGTATTTCGAGTCAGTGTAAACAGTCACTGGTTGGTCTGTGTAAATGTCACATGCCCTGGTAAGAGCAATGAGTTCAGCTGCTCGAGCCGACTGGCAAAGGATGGACTTGGCTTCTAGAACCACATCAGGTAATTTAACTACTGCATACCCTGTCAGGCAGGCGTTGTCATTGGGCTCGGTACATGAACCATCCACAAAGACAACATCTGCACCCGGGATGGGTGTGTTCATCATGTCCAGTCTGGGGGAAGTAACCATTTCAATTGCCTCCAGACAGTCATGACAGTCGGGTCCTTTATCCTCAGATGACTTCATGCCTAGAAGTGCATCTAGGATCATGGCCGGGCCCGAGTTACTGGCACTATACCTAATGTACAGCTGTGGATTACTGAGGAGAATAACCTCATACTCACTTAATCTCCTAGCTGACATGTGTTCGGTGTGTGTGCCTTTAAGTAGGGTTACTACATCATGTGAGGTATGTAAGGTTGTAAGATGTCCTAATGTGAACACAGATGCCATTTCTACCACCATAGCGCATGTTGCCAGAGCCCTAAAACAGGACGATAAACCCTGGACCTGTAGAGGCATGACCTTTGAAAAATAAGCTACAGGTCGTAGCTTGCCCCCGTGTTCTTGGGCCAGCACACCCGCCATGGTTTTACAATTGTCTCTAGCATACAAATTAAACATCAATGAAAAGTCAGGGAGGCTCAGTCCAGGACTCATTAGCAGAGCATTCTTTAATGCCTCAAAGGCATGCAACATTTCATTTGACCATTCAACATTTTTAGGAGCATTTTTCAGAGTGGCTTGTCTCATATATATTATCATAAAAGGAACAATCAGGGATCCATTGCCTGCAATAATTAATAATACCAAGGAAGGATAGCATCTCCCTCTTG
The DNA here is from genome assembly GCA_029574335.1 of Rana kukunoris. Lineage (NCBI taxonomy): Eukaryota > Metazoa > Chordata > Amphibia > Anura > Ranidae > Rana > Rana kukunoris. Next base: position 75,736,347 of record CM056054.1, on the reverse strand, counting down.
GTTTGTGGGGTGACCCGGCCCACTATTGCATGGATACTTGAAAAACTGATGTCCCTTTTGCCTTTTGTAAAGACAAAGCCCAAGTATTCAACCTTTTCACTGCACCATTGCAACTTTTGCTTAGACACTTTATGACCACATTCACATAACCATAACATTAGTGATTCACTGTCTTGTTGACAGGCCTCCCTAGACTTACTACAGACCATCAAATCATTGATATACTGTAGTACTACCGCACCCTGGGGGGAGTGCCATGGCCTGAGTGTGGACTGAAAAACAGTACTGTATACCACAGGGAAATCCACAAATCCTTGAGGCACTTTCATCCAGTTTAACTGGCGTTCGCCATCAAGAAAAAAAAAAAAAGGTCTGGTCTCCTTGTCAACAGGGACACTAAGAAAAACATTCTTTAAGTCTATAACAGTAAAATGTGTGGCATCATGTGGTATGTTGGCAAGCACGGCATGGAGGTCAGGTTTCAGAGTGACCCTGTAAGGGGCACAGGAGATTAGGCCAGTGTCATACTCTCCTGTGGCCAAAAACATCTTCAGACAGGTCTGGAGGATCCAGATATGCCTGCATGTTATACATGGTCACAATGTATGATTCAGTGAAAACATCAATGGGTAACACTGAGGATTCAACAATTAATCCTCCTGTCTCCTCTCTTGGGAATGGGTTACAACTGTCCATTATTGGGACATAAAACCTGTGAAACAATCAATGAACAGTTGCAATCAACCCAGAGTCTGCCCAATGTAATCTTTAATTGGTACAGAAAAAATAACAATTAAGGGCCAGATTCTCAAATATTTTCGGCGGCGTAGCGTAAGCCAGTTACACTACGCCGCCGCTGCGTACTGGAGCAAGTGCTTTATTCTCTAAGCACTTGCTCCGTAGGTTTCGCCTGCGTCGCGTAAATCGCGCAGCGTAAACCCGCGCAATTCAAATGGGGCGGCTTGTATTTAAATTAAGCGCGCCCCCGCGTCGAACGAACTGCGCATGCGCCGGCCGGGGAAAAAGCCCAGTGCGCATGCTCCAGCTCACGTCGGAAAGCGTCGTTGAAACCGACGTCAAAACGACGTAAGCGTCATTTACACAAGTCCCTATTCGCGAACGAGTTAGTAAAACGACGTAAGCGACGGAAAAAGCCGACGCTGACCCGACGCCATACTTAACATGGCGTCCGACGGGACACGACGGCATCCGACGGGACCTCGTAAGGTTACTCCACATAGAAGCTGGGGTAAACTTACGAGTTCGTAAACGACGTACGCGACGACGGGGCGGCGTAAAAGCGATCGAGAATCGGCGTACTACTTCATTTGCATATGCAAATGAAAAAACAACGTAAAGGCCACCTAGTGGCCGGAGTTGTCATTACATCTACGATCCGAAAGTGTAATTGTATTACACTTGTCGGATGTAGAAGCGTATCTATGCAAAAGTGATGCTCAGCATCACTCGCATAGATACGAGTCAAAAAAAAAGGCGATACGACGGGGTATCTGAGATACTCCGTCGTAACGCCTCTGAGAATCTGGCCCTTAGTTTATATAATACTTGGTTCTTGCAACAGCGCCTTGGGCGGTCTACTGCAGCAAAAAACATGGTGTAGGTTATAAGGTCTCTCACTAATATGTGGCTGTTAATGTGCAAAAAAAAAACAGTTAAAAAAATAAAAAATAAAAAATAAACCTCTTGTTAAGAAAAATACACATTTGGCATAATGCCAACTATTTTATTGGACCCACATTGGATGAGTCCTATATACAGTCAGGTCGCAGCTCATATAAACAATACAAATAATAAATGCACAAGTTCCTTTTAATATTCCGGCATGCTCATTCACCTCGGCCACACAGAATACTTTTAATTCGTTCACAGAGAACCCTAATGCCGCGTACACACGGTCGTTTTTTGCGATGAAAAAAAACAACGTTTTTTAAAACGTCATTTAAATTAATCGTGTGTGGGCAAAACGTCTTTTTTTGTCTTCAAAAAAACGACCAAAAAAAATTCCACATGCTTGAATTTTTTGTGTCGTTTTTTTCATGATTGAAACTTCACTCACACTTAACCTTTTTTCAAATGTTTTGCTTTTGTATTAGCCAATGGACTCCAGACACCGATTAGTTATTGACCACTGATAACAAAATTTAATGACAATAACGGTTGTCATTGCGGCCGCTCTTTTGCCAAAAGCAGGGTTCACTCATCTTTTCGGTCTGGGGTGTCCATTGACCCTCACTATCAGAATTTGTAATTTTTTTTTTTTTTTATTACATTAACTCATAGAACACCATGGAGGTATAAGACTTTCATGTACCTTCACATAATCACAAACAATTACTTCATTCACTTCAATTGTCTAACAAGGTGTAAGTTATTGTCAGCTTTAGTATGCTTAAGTTAAATTACACAAACACAATATTCCACAAATACAGTATTCTCAAAACATAAATTTCTATGTCATGGAACGCTCACAGTGCTGAGTGCATTTGGTGTCACTGCACGTTTGCTGTTACATACCTCCTGAGCGCATTTGGTGTCATTGCACGTGTGCTGTTAAATACCACCTGAGCGCAGTTAGTGTCACTGCACGTTTGCTGTTACATACCACCTGAGCGCAGTTAGTGTCACTGCACGTTTTGCTGTTACATACCACCTGAGCGCATTTGGTGTCACTGCACGTGTGCTGTTACATACCACCTGAGCGCATTTGGTGTCACTGCACGTGTGCTGTTACATACCACCTGTTGCAAATAATATGAATGTATGAATTCTGACCATTCTCTGATTCCAGTCAAACAAGCCAGGATACCTGCCCCCCCCCCCCCACAGAAGGGCAATCTCCTACACTCCTTACACTAGACTTCAATGGGTTCAGGAAACAAAACCAGCTGTTAGGCACTCTCCACAGACAAAGGACTTTGATTAGGTTAACATGCTTACAGGGATCAAAAGGAATTAGGAGCAACATTGTGGGCTATTCCATAGGAAGCCTATGGTGAACTGTATTGGAAGATGATATGGACAAAATCGCCCCCCAGAGGCTAGATACGGCATGACAGCCACAAACAAGGATGTGAGTCATGGGAGTGCAATGATTGGTCGATCAGATGGGCAGGCAAAATGGGAGGTGTTGCGAATGAGTAATGATTGAGTGTTGTAAAAAGGAGTTTGAAAGAGAACTTTCTCTAGTCCCTTGCTGTAAGGAGCTGTTATCTGGAGGCCTATGCTGAGACCACATGGTCTAGGCCGCATGGAAGCCTGGCTGGTATTTTGGCCTTAGCCATGTGGTCAAGGCCAAGGCCTAAGCTTTCCTTTTTCCATCAGGACCCAGCCAGGAAGGACCGAGCTTGAGTATCTTTCTATCTTATTTGCCCTTATTGTAATAGGCCATAGGAAATGTGTTAGTGATTGTATATTGTGCAATAGGAATTCTATGCTACAGCTTTGTTTACTATACAATGGACGCTTTTTGTTAGAATAAATATAACTGTTTAATTTCAAAGGTGTCTGTCTCATTGACTAACGCTTAGCCTCAGGCCTAGAGCACACTTCGGCCTATTATACAGTAGCAGATACAGGACTCATGCATGTTAATACAGATGCAATAGCTTATATATAGGTATTACAAGTTACAGTAAAGGATAGATACATATAGTTGGTTGTTGCATGTTTTTTTATTTACTTCACCACCTGAACGCAGTTGGTGTCACTGCGCTTGTGATGTTACATAGCACCTGAACGCAGTTGGTGTCACTGCACGTTTGCTGTTACATACCACCTGAACGCATTTGGTGTCACTGGACGTGTGCTGTTACATACCACCTGAACGCAGTTGGTGTCACTGCGCTTGTGCTGTTACATAGCACCTGAATGCAGTTAGTGTCACTGCACGTTTGCTGTTACATACCACCTGAACGCATTTGGTGTCACTGCGCTTGTGCTGTTACATAGCACCTGAACGCAGTTGTTGTCACTGCGTGTGTGCTGTTTAATACCACCTAAACACAGTTGGTGTCACTGCGCTTGTGCTGTTACATAGCACCTGAACGCATAAATATGTCTGGAAGGACAACAAAGTGATGCAGAGAGTCACGAGGGAAAGCAGGCTCTGCATCTAGAGGTAACGCTGGTGGTGGATGTGGTGCATCCTCTTCAGCACGTGGCCGTGGCCGCTCGTCCTTCTTTTCAGGAGCTGGCCGTGTTGAGCCTCAACATGCAGAGAAATTATTTGTTTGGATGACCAAGCCGTCCTCATCCTCCTCATCCTCTCTCACACAGACTGATCTAAGTTTGTCTGGCAAAGCAGCTGCCAAGGCGTCCTCTTCCCTCTGCACAATGGCTTCACACAATCCTTCCCTAGTCCCACCATGTCCTCCTGAGGAGTCCCCCGAACTGTTTCAACACAGTGTTGGGTACATGCTGCAGGAAGATGCGCAGCGTTTTGAAGACTCCAATGACGGAACACAGATAGAGGAAGGAATTGATGTGAGCCCAGGGAGAGGGGGTGGCCGAGAGGGACAGCAATCTGGGAGTGATGTTTCCCCAGCTGGAGCATACTGCCAGGTTTTTGACAGTAATGATGAGGAAGGAGGGGATGATGAGGTCACTGACTCTACCTGGGTGCCTGATAGGAGAGAGGAGGAGGAAGAGGAGGAGGAGGAGGAGGACAAGGACAAGGCACAGGCACATCTCCAAAGAGGCAGGATGCCCTCCAGGGGTCAGCTTAAGGGCAACACACCAACTGCATTACGTGGCACATCTTCGCATGGCACTGCTGAGTCTCAACGGTACAGCAAAAGTTCTTTGGTGTGGGCCTTTTTTGAAACATGTCCATCAGATCGTACATTTGCTGTTTGCAACATATGTCTCAAGCGTATCTCGCGTGGACAAAACATCACCCGCTTGGGCACCACATGCTTGTCAAGACATATGTCGACCTGCCATGCAACTCGTTGGCAAGCATACCAGAAAGACCCACACCAAAGACCAAAGCGGACCTCCCCTTGCCCTTCTGTGACCTCCAACCCCACTAGACCCCCAGTCCTCTCTGAAGCCTGCACTGAAGTTGTAGAAATAGGTGTGTCACAACCTAGTAGTGGTGGTACATACGGGCAATCTAATGATAGTACCAAACAAATTTCCCTGCCCCAGCTGCTGCAGCGCCGAAAGAAGTACACTCCCAGCCATTCACATGCCCAACGGTAGAATGCTAGCTTAGCGAAATTGCTAGCACTTCAACTGCTACCTTTTCAGTTGGTAGATTCTGCCCCCTTCCATGAGTTTGTGGAATGTGCAGTACCTCAGTGGCAAGTACCAAAACGCCACTTTTTCTCACGGAAGGCAATTCCGGCTCTCTACCGGCATGTGGAAGGCAATGTCCATGCCTTGCTGGACAGGGCAATCAGTGGTAAGGTGCATCTTACCGCTGACTCATGGTCCAGCAGGCATGTACAGGGACTTTACCTGTCTTTTACAGCCCATTGGGTGACTCTGCTGGCAGCTGGAAAGGACGCAGGTCAAGGTACAGTAGTTTTGGAAGTTGTTCTGTCACCACGCCTCCAAAACACTACTACTGCTTGTGACACACCTCTCTCCTCCACCCCTCCTCTTCTTCTTCCTCTGTGGCCTCTTCCTGTGCTGATGTTTTCTCAGAACCAGCCGTGCTCCGTAGGCGTACGAGAGGCTACGCAGGAATGCAGGCCGAAAGATGCCATGCGGTGCTAGAGCTGGTGTGCTTGGGAGACAGGAGCCACACTGGGGAAGAGGTTCTTTCAGCTCTGCAGGGGCAGGCTCAGAGGTGGTTGACGCCACGCCAGCTGAAGCCTGGAATGGTGGTCAGCGATAATGGCACCAACCTCCTCTCTGCCCTGCGACAGGGAAAACTCACCCACGTGCCCTGTTTTGCGCATTTTTCTGAATTTGGTGGGGCAGCGGTTCTTGGGCAGGTACCCGGGCTTACAGGATGTCCTGAAGCAGGCCAGGAAAGTCTGAGGTCATATAATGCCACTGCTCGGCTGACAGACCTCCAAAGGGAATACAACCTGCCCAAGAACCGCCTAATCTGCGACATGCTCACCAGATGGAACTCTACGTTGGCCATGCTGCAGCGGCTGCACACGCAGCAGCGGGCCATCAATGAGTACCTGGGCCAATATGGCAGCAGAACTGGGTCAGGGCAGCTAGGTTTTTTTCCCCACGCCAGTGGGCCTTGATCAGGGATGCATGCACTGTCCTGTCACCATTTGAGGAGGCCACAAGGATGGTGAGCAGTGACAGTGCATGCATCAGTTAAAACTGTCCCTCTTATTCACATGTTGGAGCACACACTACGTGGAATAATGGACAGGGCCCTTGAGGCAGAACAGAGGGAGGAAGAGGAGGACTTCCTTACCTCTCAAGGCCCCCTTTACCCAGACAGTGGGCCTGCTTGCCCACCTAGCACACAGGAAGAGGAGAAGGAGGAGGAGGAGGAGGATGATTGTATCAGCAGCATGGAGGTGGAGCCTAGCACTCAGCATCAGCAGCAGCAGTCTTCAAGGGATCATTTACAGTCCCAAGGAACACGTGGATTTTAAATGGCTGGGATGAGGTGCCTGTGGATCCTGTAGTCCTCAGTGAAGGGTCTGTGCAATGCATTCCCATAACCGGGGGGGATTACCAAAACCTGGCTCTGGACGACGTCTTGCTGAGGCTTCGTTGAGTCACAGAAGGAGCGGTGGAGAAGGTGGCCGTCTGACCGATGCCTTTAGACAGTTTTTTAGTCCGCAGCCCCAAGGTCTGACCGGTTCCAGCAACCATCGCCAGCATCTGGTTTACATAGTTCAGGAATACCTAGGGGCAAGATCCGACTTGGACTTCTTCCCCACCGAAAATCCTCTAGCTTACTGGGTCTTGAGGATGGATCACTGGCCAGAGCTTGCACAGTACGCAATTGAGCTACTGGCTTGCCCTGCATCCAGTGTTCTTTCAGAACGCACATTCAGTGCTGCTGGAGGCTTTGTTACCGATCACAGGGTGCGCCTCTCCACCGACTCTGTTGATCGACTGACCTTCATCAAAATGAATCAGGCTTGGATCAACACCAGCTACCAAGCACCTGATGTTACTGAATAATATTTTTTTGTTGAAATGTCGGATCCCTTTTAGACTGTGTATGCTGATGCTGAGTGGCTGAGTGATGCTGCTGATGGAATATCCTTCTTCTCCTCACTTTTCTTGCTGATAGCTAGTAAGAAATGTTGTGTTTCTGGGCTCCGCCACCAGTGCCTAAGGCACAATTTTTCAGCCCCTGTTTAACAGGGGCGCCTAATAACAATTTTTGATGCAATACTTTGCACGTGGCTCCTTGTTGCGCTCCAATTACAGTATGTTTGAGGGGTGTCCTTTTTTCTAAAATGTTTCTTTCACAAAACAATAATGGCCCCCCACCACCGCTAAAATATTCGACATATTGTTGCCACACAGCATGTGCGCAAGCAGTATTAAATAACTTTTTTTTATAGTCCTCTCATGTTGTGCAGAGACATTTCTAAACATGTGCCACTACTATAGACACCCAGCAGGTGTGATATTTAAAGGAATTTTTTTTTCACTTTAAGCATCATTAAAATGGCTGCTCCGGAAAAACAGACGTTTTTAAAACTTTTTTTTCCACTAATACATGTTCCCTGGGGCAAGACCCGGGTTCTGAATGACGTTTTCCAACATTAAATTGAATATTGGTCTTTAAAATTATCGTTTTTGAATTTGAACGTTTGAGTCCCATAGACTTCAATGGGGTTCTAAATGTTCGTGTGAACCCGCGGTCTGTTCGAACGTTCTGATGCGAACCGAACACGGGTATGTTCGGCTCATTCCTAGTGTCATCCCCTGTCATCCCTGGTGTCCTTATCCATTGTGTGATCCTTCCTCTTATTATCAGCATTTATTATACTTTTCCAACTCCTAGGAATGAATGATAAAGATAATGATAAAAATACTAGCGTTATAAACAAATTCAACAGCTTCGTTGATAACAGCACATTTTTGTCTCAAATGCAGTGGTTTCTTTCACTGCTAGTTTTTTGCTTTTTATCCTTATCTTTTGACTCTCGTCTCCTTGTCCTGTTTACTTTTTGCTTATCCTGGACTTCCTCCCCTTGCCAAAAAAAAAACGGATCTATAGCGATAATGAACTTATTCAAGGAGGGTAAAAGTGCCCCCACCATGGAGCATTCAAGCTACCTTTACAACAGGATCTAATCAACTTTTTCAGACCAACAACTAATTTTCGTTTTCAGGTGACAATAATTGGCTGACCAGTGTGTACTTATACACACGACCACTGGGGGCCAGTATAACATCCAAGAAGAAGCTACGCTATCTGCCAAGCGAAACGTGTTGACATCACCGCTCGGCCACCTCACGTGACGCCCTCCATGCGAGATGGGAATGATGAACACCGAGGAATGATGAAATCAAACCAGACTTCCTGAACATACGATCCAGCATATGAAAGCCGCACAGACCTGAGCGATCGGTGCGTTCTAAGCACCAGCGATACGGATACCATATCTGGCCATCCACTCACATCAGTTGATCCCTCTAAACCTTGCGGCTGAATAGATTGACTAGATGAGGACCGCTATTCACAAGTTACCATCACTTTAAAGATGACAACAAGTTGACTACAAGCAAGTTGTTGGTAAAGTATTGGACATTAGTCTATTATTTATTCACTTGTGCGTAAAGGGTGCTTAACCATTTGTGGTCCGATTTACACCCAGTGACAGCACATCATTGAGAGACTTATACATACTGTCCGATACGCAATACGCAATTGCCAAACTAACTCTTGCAATACAATGCGTAACACCTTAATGCAGCATCATTTTCCTGCGTTACTAGCCTAAACAGTCAATCTACTAACCTGGATCTGTCATCACTGTACCAGTTAATGCTGGCTTAGTTACTTGTTACAGGACCTAAAAGTTCAGTGGGTCTCATCAAATTTCTTCATTGACAACAATCAGGAATTGCCTTCAACGGCCCCACCTTTCCTTATATTTACCAGCTCATTGAGAATGACTTTTTCAACCATTATTTTGGCACCATCAATTTATTGCCCTAGGTCATTCCGTTTTCGTTCCTCCCTTCCCCCATTCCTCGCATAGTATTCAGCCCCTATTTACCAGCAGTAATTCGGTAATTATTTGACAGAGTTCATCAACTATTGATATGATGATTAACTCTTCCCTGTCCTCTACTTAAATTAACCATCACTTGACCACTATGCTGGAGCATAGGAGCTGAATACATACACGTCCGGACCTGTGCATTGAGTATTTTTTGTTTTGTTTTGTCATTATTGTTTGTCCTGTTGGCCACACTGTGTGTTGTTCATATTGATAATCAAACTACTGTTTATGATTATCTACCTCCTTTTATGAGTTCATCTTTGATCTCTGTACTGCTCCATAAATGTTTTTGATACTAATATTTAATAATTTAATAAATACATTTTTGTATTTCAATAGTATTTGAACATCATTTGACCAATCTAAAATTATTGTTGCCAATAGTAACCCCTTTGGCCTATTCTTGGCCAACTTCCCCTCTTCCCCCACCCTACTCTTTAAGCTACATTAGTAGGTTACGGCAATAGAACCCAATTTCCTGGGCATACTGTAACGGTCACCACCGCTTACGATCTCCCATCCAACCACGACAAGCTTATCTGACACACTGCGACAATCTTGCATACACGATCCATATCCATTTCCATAAACAAGACGAGACTCAAGCTCTGCACTTGCTTCAAAGATATGACAATTTATTGTTATTTTCTCAGCTTCTTATACAGTTTCAAGCATAATACAGTTCATCACAGGACAATGTAGTCCCCACCCCCCTATTCACTCACTGAGGATAATTCTTTAATTGGTAGCTAGACATGACGGCACCGCATCATCAATAGTGTTCAATTAACATGGAATAATACACAGACATCTAGTTGAATAAGTTATCTAGACAGCTTTATCACACAATGGCAGAATCTTGTGAGAGTGGGTGCAATCAACACCTTCAACGTAATGTCTTAACAGTGAATAGCCAACACCTTAAGATCTTTCAATAGCATATTATACAAAGGTATGACTCACAGTCTGGTTGACCTGGTCATGTCATCATGAACTCCTTGTGATATCTCAGTCCTAAAATGAAGTATTAATAATGTCCCATCTGTAATATATGAAGTATGATTCTTTGTCACCCTATGTACAAAAGTGACTCCTGTTACATGGCTCCCTCCTTGTGGAACACTCCGGCAGACCCGACTTGATCCTTTTCGGGTCAACTTGGGGATGTCCGGAACTAGGAGGCTGGAATGAAGTCTGTTTGCCGGGATAACCCACCAGCATTGCCATTTTGCTTACCGGGCCGGTAGCTGATGGTGAAGTTGTAAGGTTGCAGAGCTAAGCTCCACCGCAGCAACCTACCATTGTCTCCTGAGACCCGATTGAGCCACACCAATGGGTTGTGGTCGGTGACTAATGAAAATTCCTGTCCGTACAGGTAAGGGTTCAACTTCTTAAGGGCCCAAACCAAGGCTAAACACTCCTTCTCCACTGCCGCATAGCTGACTTCCCGTGGGAGTAGTTTTCTGCTCAGGTATGCGACAGGGTGTTCTCCTCCATCCTCTCCGATTTGGCTTAGCACCGCCCCCAGTCCAAACATGGAGGCATCTGTGTGAAGAAGGAAACGTCTGTTAGGGGCTGGAGCAGCCAAGACAGGGGCATTTACCAGTGCTTGCTTGAGGGCTAGAAACGCGGCTTCACAAGCTGGAGACCACAGGACCTGCCTAGGTACATTCTTTTTCGTCAGGTCCGTCAGGGGTTTGGCGATGGCACTATATTTAGGGACAAAACGTCGGTAGTACCCTGCAATCCCCAAGAAAGCCAATACCTGGGTTTTAGTGCAGGGTGTGGGCCAGTTAGCTACTGCCTCTACCTTGGCTGGCTCTGGTCTCTGGTTCCCACACCCTACTTGGTGTCCCAGGTACTGCACCTCTGCCATACCTAGATGGCACTTGTCTGGTTTTAAGGTCAGGCCGGCGGTCTGACTCTTGTCCAGCACCACACCTACGTGACACAAGTGCTCCTCCCAAGACTCACTGTAGATCGCAATGTCATCCAGGTATGCACAAGCAAAATCTTGGAAGCCATCGAGGAGCCTATCCACCATACGTTGGAAGGTCGCCGGGGCGTTTTTCATCCCGAATGGCATGACCTTAGACTGGTACAGGCCGAATGGGGTAACAAATGTTGACTTGGGGATAGCATCCTCGGCCAGGGGAATCTGCCAATAACCTTTACACAGGTCGATTGTAGTCAAATAACGTCCCCTGGCTATACGATCTAGCTGTTCGTCTACCCGGGGCATCGGGTAAGCGTCAGTGGTGGTCTTCTCATTGAGTCGCCTGTAGTCCACACAGAACCGGTAGTTCCGTCTTTCTTAGGCACTAGGACTACAAGCGAGGCCCAAGGGCTGTCCGAGGGCTCAATGACTCCTAACTGAAGCATCTCCTTTATCTCCTTCCGCATCCCTTCTCGGACGGCTTCAGGGATACGGTAGGGGCCCTGTCGAACGGGTGCTTGTCCAGGGGTCTCGACCTTATGCACAGCCAGAGTCGTATAGCCCGTTTTTTGGGAGAAAGTTGCCTGTTTCTCCCACAGAAGCCGCTTAGCCTGTTCCTTCTTTGTGGGACTTAACCGGTCCCCTAGCTGTACAAGGCTAATGAGACCAGTCTGGGGGTCTCCCTCTAGTAAATCCGGGAGGGGCAAATTTTCTTAGTCATCCCCAGCAGGGGCGCATACGGCAGCGACATCCTCCTGCCGTTCCTGATACTCCTTCAGCATGTTCACATGAAAGGTCCGCTGGATTCTTTCATCTGCACAGCTGGCAATGACATAGGTGGTATCACATACCTGGGCTACTACTTTATATGGGCCTTGCCAGGATGCCTGCATCTTGTCGGTCTTCACCGGCTTGAGCACTAAGACCTTCTGCCCAACCCGGAAGATACGCTGTCGGGCCCCCCGATCATACCATCTCTTCTGTCTTCCCTGGGCCACCTGGAGATTCTCCCTTACCATCAGAGACAGTTGCTCCATGCGGTCCCTGAGTTCCAGGACATAAGGCACTATGGGGGTCCCCTCCCGTTCTGTCTCTCCTTCCCAGTGTCCTCTAATGAGATCGAGGGGTCCGCGCACCCTTCTCCCATAGAGTAACTCGAACAGGGAGAAACCAGTGGATTCCTGGGGTACCTCTCTGTACGCAAATAGCAGGTGAGGCAGAAATCTCTCCCAGTCCCTGCAAGCATCCGAAAAGGTCCTCAGCATCTGCTTGAGGGTCCCATTGAAGCGCTCACAGAGACCATTCGTCTGTGGGTGGTAAGGTGAGCTAAGTAGGGGTTTAATATTGCACACCTTCCACAACTGCTGGGTGAGCTCTCCTGAGGGAACCCCACTCTAGTGAATATCTTAACCAGGGCATCAGCTACTGTCTCTGCTTCAATGTTGGACATAGCGACTGCCTCTGGGTAACGGGTGGCATAGTCCACCACGGTGAGAATATACTTCTTCCCGGATGGACTAGATCTGGCCAAGGGACCCACAATGTCAACAGCTATGCGGTAAAAGGGCTCCCCAATATTAGGCATAGACATAAGTCTAGCCTTAGGGTGGTCACCCCTCTTGCCTACCCGTTGGCATGTGTCACACGTTTGGCAGTATTGTCGCACATCCTGGTTAATATTGGGCCAAAATAAATTCTGTGTGATCCTATGGGCTGTGCGACGGGAACCTAGATGTCCTGCTAGTGGTACATCATGCCCGATTCGCAGAATCTCCAGCTGATATTTTTTAGGTACCACCAGCTGTCTTTTCTGTGAAGGGGCCTTACTTCTCTGGGCTGGCTTGGGGATCCTATACAGTCTGTCCCCCACCCATTCATAAAGCTCCCCATCTATTCCCCTTTCCCGAGTATCTGCCTTAGCCCTATACCTCTGAAAGGTCGGGTCCTCCCGGGTTTCCCTCCCGAATACATTTGGGGTATCCCAGCCTAGGGGCGCCTGATCTATAGTACATGTCGGGGAAGATAGTCTTACCTGGGTCTCAGCAGCAAGCGGGCCAGTTCCAGCATCACGGGCCTGGGTGCGGGTAGTCACTGGGTTGGCTTCATCAGGGCCCATCGGGGCGTAAGCAGAAACAAGGGGGGTCAAATCATTCCCCAGTAGTACATCCGCTGGCAAATCTTTCATCACCCCCACATTACCGTGTCCTGAACCAACCCCCCAATCCAAGTGAACACGGGCAACGGGCAGACGGAAGACAGTGCCTCCCGCCACTCTTACAGCTACTGTGTCTCCGGTGTGCTGGCTCTCTGGAATGAGGTTCTTCTGTAGCAGGGTCATGGTGGCCCCAGAATCACGTAGCCCATTGGCTACCTTTCCATTGACCCAGACAGTCTGCCTGTGTTGCTGCCTGTTGTCCCAGTTAGCTGCTTGTACTGGATTAGCCTCGTGCAGGATGCCCCAATGTTCTTCTTCCTCAACGCAGTGGGCCGCCGGCATGGGTGTCTCCATGACTGTGACTGCCTGGCCGGATTCAAGGGACAGTCTGACTTTTTGTGCCCTGGTTGTTTACACCCAAAACACTTGATGGGTTGTGAGTAGCCCTGGGAGTTGAATCTGGACTGCTGAGGATAAGTGGCCACTGGAGGTGGTGCTGTAGGACGGTACGTCTGGGGTTTGTAGGCAATAGCCGGAGGGGGTGCCGCGGATCGATAATCCACCCAAGCTGTTGTCTTGACCACAGAGTTATCCAGTTTACGGGCGTCTGTGTATTCGTCCGCCAGGCGAGCTGCTTCCGGCAAGGAGAAAGGTTTTCGGTCCCGGACCCACTCTCTGACTTCCAGGGACAGTTTGTCAAAGAAGTGCTCCAGCAGGAACACCTGCAGCACCTCTTCCCCGGATTCTGCTTGACATCCATCGATCCAGTGGGATGCAGTGCGATGTAGGCGGCATGCCCACTCGGTATACGAGTCTCCTGCTTGCTTGCTCATTTCTCGGAAACGCCTCCAGTATGCCTCTGGTGTGACGGCATACCTGACCAAAAGTGCTTCTTTTACCAGTCCATAGTTCATAATATCCTTGTCTGGGATGGCCCTGAACGCTTCACTGGCCCGGCCGGACAATTTCCCAGACAAAATGGTAACCCATTCCTCGGTGGGTACCCGGTGTAGGGCACATTGCCGTTCAAAATCAGCAAGGTACCCATCAATCTCCCCTTCAGCTTCAATTAAATTCTTAAAAGCAGCAAAATGTATTTGTCTCCTTTCCGTTGGTGCTGCTGTGACTTCTGCTGCTGCAGAACCTCTTTGCGGTAGCAAATGTGCATCCACAGCTGCTATAACCCGGTCTATGATCTCCGGTGGAAGGTTAGGACCATAATGTGCCAGTCTTAGTTCAACAGCCCGATTAAAACTTGCTTCTTCAGGTGTCCTTTCCGTTACGCTGGGTCTTTCCGTTACGCTGGGCCTTTCCATTACGCTGGGCCTTTCCGTTATGCTGGTCCTCTCGGCTCCATCCATTTGGACAAGTTCTGCAATAATGTCCATCTTCTTACGGTTGCTGGCCGGTCTGCCCCGGCTCTCCAGTAAGTCCTTGAGGGAAGAACGCTTCATCCGTGCATACACCGCCTCCATTGTCCTGTGTCCTTGTAGCCGTCCTTCTGAAGATGGAATCACCCCACTGCTGTGCCACCAATGTAACGGTCACCACCGCTTACGATCTCCCATCCAACCACGGCAAGCTTATCTGACGCACTGCGACAATCTTGCATACACGATCCATATCCATTCCCATAAACAAGACGAGACTTAAGCTCTACACTTGCTTCAAAGATATGACAATTTATTGGTATTTTCTCAGCTTCTTATACAGTTTCAAGCATAATACAGTTCATCACAGGACAATGTAGTCCCCACCCCCCTATTCACTCACTGAGGATAATGCAAAGTATTGCATCAAAAATTGTTATTAGGCGCCCCTGTTAAACAGGGGCTGAAAAATTGTGCCTTGGGCACAACACAACACTGCAACCCCTCCCAATAACTCCAATTGGAGCACAACAAAGAGCCACGTGCAAAGTATTGCATCACAAATTGTTATCAGGCGCCCCTGTTAAACAGGGGCTGAAAAATTGTGCCTTGGGCACAACACAACACTGCAACCCCTACCAATAACTCCAATTGGAGCACAACAAAGAGCCACGTGCAACGTATTGCATCAAAAATTGTTATTAGGCGCCCCTGTTAAACAGGGGCTGAAAAATTGGGCCTTGGGTACAACACAACACTGCAACCCCTCCCAATAACTCCAATTGGAGCACAACAAAGAGCCACGTGCAAAGTATTGCATCAAAAATTGTTATTTGGCGCCCCTGTTAAACAGGGGCTAAAAAATTGTGCCTTGGGCACAACACAACACTGCAACCCCTCCCAATAACTCCAATTGGAGCACAACAAAGAGCCACGTGCAAAGTATTGCATCAAAAATTGTTATAAGGCTGAAAAATTGGGCCTTAGGCACTGGTGGCAGAGCCCAGAAACACAACATTTCTTACTAGCTATTAGCAAGAAAAGTGAGGAGGAGAAGGATATTCCATCAGCAGCATAAGAGGACAGTCACTCAGTATCAGCATACACAGTCTAAAAGGGATCCGACATTTCAACAAAAAAATATTATTCAGTAACATCAGCATCAGGTGCTTGGTAGCTGGTGTTGATCCAAGCCTGATTCATTTTGATGAAGGTCAGTCGATCAACAGAGTCGGTGGAGAGGCGCACCCTGTGATCGGTAACAAAGCCTTCAGCAGCACTGAATGTGCGTTCTGAAAGAACACTGGATGCAGGGCAAGCCAGTAGCTCAATTGCATACTGTGCAAGCTCTGGCCAGTGATCCATCCTCAAGACCCAGTAAGCCAGAGGATTTTTGGTGGGGAAGGTGTCCAAGTCGGATCTTGCCCCTAGATATTCCCGGACCATGTAAACCAGACGCTGGCGATGGTTGCTGGAACCGGTCAGACCTTGGGGCTGCGGACTAAAAAACAGTCTGAAGGCATCGGTCAGACGGCC
Organism: Rana kukunoris; assembly: GCA_029574335.1. Classification (NCBI taxonomy): domain Eukaryota; kingdom Metazoa; phylum Chordata; class Amphibia; order Anura; family Ranidae; genus Rana; species Rana kukunoris. The sequence goes on along the minus strand of CM056054.1, from coordinate 75,720,156 downwards.
ACCTACTCCACCGCTCCTTCTATGACTCAACGAAGCCTCAGCAAGACGTTGTCCAGAGCCAGGTTTTGTAATCCCCCCGGTTCTGGGAACGCATTGCACAGACCCTTCTGCAAGGCCTCCCGCAGAAGTTTAATCTTCTGCTCCCTCTGCAATGTCAACATAAGGTCCGCAACCTTACTCTTGTAATGTGGATCAAGGAGAGTTGCCAGCCAGTAATGATCCCTCTCCTTGATAGCACGTACACAAGGATCCTTACACAGGCTTTGCAGGATCAGGGAGGCCATGCAGCGTAGGTTTGCAGAGGCATTCGGGGCACAGTCCTCTGGGTCACTGAGGACGACAGGATCCACAGGCACCTCATCCCAGCCACGTAAATGTCCACGTGTTCCTTGGGACTGTAAATGATCCCTTGAAGACTGATGCTGCTGATGCTGAGTGCTAGGCTCTACCTCCATGCTGCTGATACAATCATCCTCCTCCTCCTCATCCTCTTCCTGTGTGCTAGGTGGGCAAGCAGGCCCACTGTCTGGGTAAAGGGGGCCTTGAGAGGTAAGGAAGTCCTCCTCTTCCTCCCTCTGTTCTGCCTCAAGGGCCCTGTCCATTATTCCACGTAGCGTGTGCTCCAACATGTGAATAAGAGGGAAAGTCTCACTGATGCATGCACTGTCACTGCTCACCATCCTCGTGGCCTCCTCAAATGGTGACAGGACAGTGCATGCATCCCTGATCAAGGCCCACTGGCGTGGGGGAAAAAACCTAGCTCCCCTGACCCAGTTTTGCTGCCATATTGGCACAGGTACTCATTGATGGCCCGCTGCTGCGTGTGCAGCCGCTGCAGCATGGCCAACGTAGAGTTCCATCTGGTGGGCATGTCACAGATTAGGCGGTTCTTGGGCAGGTTGTATTCCCTTTGGAGGTCAGTCAGCCAAGCAGTGGCATTATATGACCTCCGGAAATGCACACTTTCCTGGCCTGCTTCAGGACATCCTGTAAGTCCGGGTACCTGCCCAAGAAATGCTGCACCACCAAATTCAGGACATGCGCAAAACAGGGCACATGGGTGAGTTTTCCCTGTCGCAGGGCAGAGAGGAGGTTGGTGCCATTATCGCTGACCACCATTCCAGGCTTCAGCTGGCGTGGCGTCAACTACCTCTGAGCCTGACCCTGCAGAGGTGACAAAACCTCTTCCTCAGTGTGGCTCCTGTCTCCCAAGCACGCCAGCTCTAGCACCGCATGGCATCTCTTGGCGTGCATTCCTGCGTAGCCTCTCGTACGCCTACGGAGCACGGATGGTTCTGAGGAAACATCAGCACAGGAAGAGGCCACAGAGGAAGAAGAAGAGGAGGGGGTGGAGGAGAGAGGTGTGTCACAAACAGTAGTAGTGCTTTGGAGGCGTGGTGGCGGAACAACCTCCAAAACTACTGAACCTTGCCCTGCGTCCTTCCCAGCTGCCAGCAGAGTCACCCAATGCGCCGAAAAAGACAGGTAACGTCCCTGTCCATGCCTGCTGGAACATGAGTCAGTGGTAAGATGCACCTTACCACTGACCGCCCTGTCCAGCGAGGCATGGACATTGCCTTCCACATGCCGGTAGAGAGCCGGAATTGCCTTTCGTGAGAAAAAGTGGCGCTTTGGTACTTGCCACTGAGGTACTGCACATTGCAAAAACTCATGGAAGGGGGCAGAATCTACCAACTGAAAAGGTAGCAGTTGAAGTGCTAGCAATTTCGCTAAGCTAGCATTCAACTGCTGGGCATGTGGATGGCTGGGATTATACTTCTTTCAGTGCTGCAGCAGCTGGGGCAAGGAAATTTGCCTGGTACTATCAGTAGATTGCCCGCATGTACTACTACTACTAGCTTGTGACACACCTATTTCCACACCTTCACTGCAGGCTTTAGAGAGGACTTGGATTTTGTGGGGTTGGAGGTCCCAGAAGGGCAAGGGGGGTACGCTTTTGTCTTTGGTGAGGGTCTTTCTGGTGTGCTTGCCAATGAGCTGCATGGCAGGTCGACATACAGTATGTCTGGACAAGCATGTGGTACCCAGGTGGTTGATGTTTTGGCCACGCGAGATACGCTTGCGACATATGTTGCAAATAGCAAAGGTACGATCTAATGGACATGTTTCAAAAAAGGCCCACACCAAAGAACTTTTGCTGTACCGGTCAGACACAGCAGCGCCATGCACAAGCGCCATAGATGTGCGCTGTAATGCAGTTGGTGTGCCCTTAAGCTGACCCCTGGAGGGCATCCTGCCTCTTTGGAGATGTGCCTGTGCCTCATCTTCCTCCTCCTCCTCCTCCCCTCTCCTATCAGGCACCCAGGTAGAGTCAGTGACCTCATCATCCCCTCCCTCCTCATCACTGTCAAAAACCTGGCAGTATGCTCCAGCTGGGGGAACATCACTGCCAGATTGCTGTCTCTCTCGGCCACCCCCTCTCCCTGGACTCACATCAATGCCTTCCTCTATCCATCATCGGAGCCATCATCAGAGCCATCATCGGAGCCATCATCGGAGCCTTCAAAACGCTGCGCATCTTCATTCAGCAGCATGTACCCAACACTGTGTTGAAACAGTTCGGGGGACTCCTCAGGAGGACACGGTGGGACTAGGGAAGGATTGTGTGATGCCATGGTAGAGAGGGAAGAGGAAGCCTTGGCAGCTGCTTTGCCAGACAAACTAAGATCAGTCTGTGTGAGAGAGGATGAGGAGGATGAGGATGGCTTGGTCATCCAATCTACTATTTGGTCTGCATGTTGAGGCTCAACATGGCCAGCTCCCGAAAATAAGGACGAGCGGCCACGTGCTGAAGAGGATGCACCGCGTCCACCACCAGAGTTGCCTCTAGATGCAGAGCCTGCTTGCCCTCGTGACGCTCTGCCTTTCTTTGTTGTCCTTCCAGACATTTTAAGAGCCTGCACAGGACAAAATTAGAAATAAACAGCAAACGTATAGTAAGACCAACTGCGTTTATGGGCAAAAACACAGCAAACGTGCAGTACAATCGACTGAGATTATAGGCAAAAACACAGCAAACTTATAGTAAGATCGACTGAGTTTATGAGCAAAAACACAGAAAACGTGCAGTATAATTGACTGTGTTTCTGGGCAACAAAACACAGCAAACGTGCAAAGTGCAGTATGATCGAATGTGTTTATGACCAAAAACACCGCAAACGTGCAACGTGCAGTATGATTGACTGTCTTTATGGGCAAAAAACACAGCAAACGTGCAACGTGCAGTATGATCGACTATGTTTATGGGCAAAAAACACAGCAAACGTGCAACGTGCAAAATGATCGACTGTGTTTATGGCCAAAAACACTGCAAACATGCAGTATGATCGACTGTCTTTATGGGCAAAACAACACAGCAAACGTGCAACGTGCAGTATGATCGACTGTGTTTATGGGCAAGAAACACAGCAAACGTGCAACGTGCAGTATGATCGACTGTGTTTATAGGCAAAAAACACAGCAAACGTGCAACGTGCAGTATGATCGACTGTGTTTATGGCAAAAAAACACTGCAAACGTGCAACGTGCAGTATGATCGACTGTGTTTATGGCCAAAAACACCGCAAACGTGCAACGTGCAGTATGATCGACTGTCTTTATGGGCAAAACAACACAGCAAACGTGCAACGTGCAGTATGATCGACTGGGTTTATGGGCAACAAAACACAGCAAACGTGCAACGTGCAGTATTATTGACTGTGTTTATGGGCAAAAAACACACCAAACGTGCAGTATGATAGACTGTGTTTATGGGCAAAAACACTGCAAACGTGCAACGTGCAGTATGATCAACTGTCTTTATGGGCAAAACAACACAGCAAACGTGCAACCTGCAGTATGATCGACTGTGTTTATGGGCAAAAAAACACAGCAAACGTGCAACGTGCAGTATGATCGACTGTGTTTATGGCCAAAAACACCGCAAACGTGCAACATGCAGTATGATCGACTGTGTATATGGGCAAAAAAACACAGCAAATGTGCAACGTGCAGTATGATCGACTGTGTTTATGGCCAAAAACACCGCAAACGTGCAACGTGCAGTATGATCGACTGTCTTTATGGGCAAAACAACACAGCAAACGTGCAACGTGCAGTATGATCGACTGTGTTTATGGTAAAAAAAACACAGCAAACGTGCAACGTGCAGTATGATCGACTGTCTTTATGGCCAAAAACACCGCAAACATGCAACATGCAGTATTATTGACTTCCTTATGGGCAAAACAACACAGCAAACGTGCAATGTGCAGTATGATCGACTGTGTTTATGGCCAAAAACACCGCAAACGTGCAACGTGCAATAAGATCGACTGTGTTTATGGGCAAAAAACACAGTAAACGTGCAACGTGCAGTATGATCGACTGTGTTTATGGGCAAAAAACACAGCAAACGTGCAACGTGCAGTATGATCGACTGTTTTTATGGGCAAAACAACACAGCAAACGTGCAACGTGCAGTATGATCGACTGTGTTTATGGCAAAAAACACTGCAAACGTGCAACGTGCAGTATAATCGACTGTGTTTATGGTCAAAACAACACAGCAAACGTGCAACGTGCAGTATGATCGACTGTGTTTATGGGCAAAACAACACAGCAAAAGTGCAACATGCAGTATGATCGACTGTGTTTATGGGCAACAAAACACAGCAAACGTGCAACGTGCAGTATGATCGACTGTGTTTATGGGCAAAAAACACAGCAAAGTGCAACGTGCAGTATGATCGACTGTGTTTATGGGCAACAAAACACTGCAAATGTGCAATGTGCAGTATGATCGACTGTGTTTATGGCCAAAAACACCACAAACGTGCAACGTGCAGTATGATCGACTGTCTTTATGGGAAAAACAACACAGCAAACGTGCAATGTGCAGTATGATCGACTGTGTTCATGGCCAAAAACACCGCAAACGTGCAACGTGCAGTATGATCGACTGTGTTTATGGCCAAAACAACACAGCAATGGTGCAACATGCAGTATGATCGACTGTGTTTATGGGCAACAAAACACAGCAAACGCGCAACGTGCAGTATGATCGACTGTGTTTATGGGCAAAAAACACAGCAAACGTGCAAGGTGCAGTATGATCGACTGTGTTTATGGGCAAAAACACAGCAAACGTGCAACGTGCAGTATGATCGACTGTGTTTATGGCCAAAAACACCGCAAACGTGCAACATGCAGTATGATCGACTGTCTTTATGGGCAAAACAACACAGCAAACGTGCAACGTGCAGAAGGATCGACTGTGTTTATGGGCAAAAACAACAGCAAACATGCACCGTGCAGTATAATCGACTGTGTTTATGGCCAAAAACACCGCAAACGTGCAGCGTGCAGTATGATCGACTGTGTTTATGGGCAAAAAACACAGCAAACGTGCAACGTGCAGTATGATCGACTGTCTTTATGGGCAAAACAACACAGCAAACGTGCAACGTGCAGTATGATCGACTGTGTTTATGGGCAAAAAAACACAGCAAATGTGCAACGTGCAGTTTGATCGACTGTCTTTATGGGCAAAACAACACAGCAAACGTGCAACGTGCAGTATGATCGACTGTGTTTATGGGCAAAAACAACAGCAAACTTGCACCGTGCAGTATGATCGACTGTGTTTATGGGCAAAAAACACAGCAAACATGCACCGTGCAGTATGATCGACTGTGTTTATGGGCAAAAAAACACAGCAAACGTGCAACGTGCAGTATGATCGACTGTGTTTATGGCCAAAAACACAGCAAACGTGCAACGTGCAGTATGATCGACTGTGTTTATGGGCAACAAAACACAGCAAACGTGCAACGTGCAGTATGATCAACTGTCTTTATGCGCAAAACAACACAGCAAACGTGCAACGTGCAGTATGATCGACTGTGTTTATGGGGAAAAAAACACAGCAAACGTGCAATGTGCAGTATGATCGACTGTGTTTATGGGCAAAAAAACACAGCAAACGTGCAATGTGCAGTATGATCGACTGTGTTTATGGCCAAAAACACTGCAAACGTGCAATGTGCAGTATGATCGACTGTGTTTATGGGCAACAAAACACAGCAAACGTGCAACGTGCAGTATGATCGACTGTGTTTATGGCCAAAAAACACAGCAAACGTGCAACGTGCAGTATGATCGACTGTGTTTATGGGCAACAAAACACAGCAAACGTGCAACGTGCAGTATGATCGACTGTGTTTATGGGCAAAAAACACAGCAAACTTGCAATGTGCAGTATGATCGACTGTGTTTATGGCCAAAAACACCGCAAACGTGCAACGTGCAGTATGATCTACTGTGTTTATGGCCAAAAACACCACAAACGTGCAACGTGCAGTATGATCGACTGTGTTTATGGGCAAAAACACCGCAAACGTGCAACGTGCAGTATGATCGACTGTCTTTATGGGCAAAACAACACAGCAATTGTGCACTGTGCAGTATGATCGCCTGTGTTTATGGGCAACAAAACACAGCAAACATGCAACGTGCAGTATGATCGACTGTGTTTATGGCCAAAAACACAGCAAACGTGCAACGTGCAGTATGATCGACTGTGTTTGTGGGCAAAACAACACAGCAAACGTGCAACATGCAGTATGATTGACTGTGTTTATGGGCAACAAAACACCGCAAACGTGTAACGTGCAGTATGATCGACTGTGTGTATGGGCAAAAAAACACAGCAAATGTGCAACGTGCAGTATGATCGACTGTGTTTATGGCCAAAAACACTGCAAACATGCAACGTGCAGTATGATCGACTGTCTTTATAGGAAAAACAACACAGCAAATGTGCAACGTGCAGTATGATCGACTGTCTTTATGGCCAAAAACACAGCAAACGTGCAATGTGCAGTATGATCTACTGTGTTTATGGGAAAAAACAACACAGCAAACGTGCAACATGATCGACTGTGTTTATGGCCAAAAACACCGCAAACGTGCAACGTGCAGTATGATCGACTGTCTTTATGGGCAAAAAACTCAGCAAACGTGCACCGTGCATGATGATTGACTGTGTTTATGGCCAAAAAAAAACGCAAACGTGCAGCGTGCATTATGATCGAAGGTGTTTATGGGCAAAACAACACAGCAAACGTGCACCGTGCAGTATGATCGACTGTGTTTATGGCCAAAAACACCGCAGACGTGCAACGTGCAGTATGATCGACTGTGTTTATGGGAAAAAAACACAGCAAACGTGCAACGTGCAGTATGATCTACTGTGTTTATGGCCAAAAACACTGCAAACGTGCAACGTGCAGTATGATCGCCTGTCTTTATGGGCAAAAAACACAGCAAACGTGCAACGTGCAGTATGATCTACTGTGTTTATGGCCAAACACACCGCACAGGTGTAACGTGCAGTATGATCGCCTGTCTTTATTGGCAAAAAACACAGCAAACGTGCAACGTGCAGTATGATCTACTGTGTTTATGGCCAAACACACTGCAAAGGTGCAACGTGCAGTATGATCGCCTGTCTTTATGGGCAAAAAACACTGCAAACGTGCAACGTGCAGTATGATCGCCTGTCTTTATGGGCAAAAAACACAGCAAACGTGCAACGTGCAGTATGATCTACTGTGTTTATGGGCAAAAACACCGCAAACGTGCAACGTGCAGTATGATCGCCTGTCTTTATAGGCAAAAAACACAGCAAACGTGCAACGTGCAGTATGATTTAAGCCCCATACACACTGTCGGACTTTTGGCCAACCAACTTCAAAATCTGCAACTTTTCAAATTTGTCCGATCGTGTGTACGCTCCATCAGACCAACTTTTTCTGGTTTCATCCAACAAAAAGTTGGGTCTGCGAACGGACCAACTTTTCGGCAACAAAAGTCCGATGGTGCTTTGTGTGACCGTGTGTACAGCAATCCAACCAACTTTTGTACAAAGTGCAAATACGCATGCTCAGAGCCAATGTTAAAATCAACCAACAATAGCAGAAGTTAACCAAAGGGTGGCGGTAAAGAGCAGAAAAGAGCAGAAAAACCATGTGATGATGGGAAAGTTTTAGAAAAGTTTGCAGAAAAGTCTGACTGTGTGTATGCTATGGGTGTGACCGGACAAATCAATTAGGACAAAAATCCAAGGGAAATTTTGTTGGATGTCCTACCGTGTGTATGAGCCTTTACTGTGTTTATGGCCAAACACACCGCAAACGTGCAACGTGCAGTATGATCTACTGTGTTTATGGGCAAAAACACTGCAAACGTGCAACGTGCAGTATGATCGCCTGTCTTTATGGGCAAAAAACCCTGCAAACGTGCAACGTGCAGTATGATCGCCTGTCTTTATGGGCAAAAAACCCCGCAAACGTGCAACGTGCAGTATGATCTACTGTGTTTATGGCCAAACACACCGCACAGGTGCAACGTGCAGTATGATCGCCTGTCTTTATGGGCAAAAAACACAGCAACGTGCAACGTGCAGGATTATCTACTGTGTTTATGGCCAAACACACTGCAAACGTGAAACGTGCAGTATGATCGCCTGTCTTTATGGGCAAAAAACACAGCAAACGTGCAACGTGCAGTATGATCTATTGTGTTTATGGCCAAACACACCGCAAAGGTGCAACGTGCAGTATGATCGCCTGTCTTTATGGGCAAAAAACACCGCAAACGTGCAACGTGCAGTATGATCTACTGTGTTTATGGCCAAACACACCGCAAAGGTGCAACGTGCAGTATGATCGCCTGACTTTATGGGCAAAAAACACCGCAAACGTGCAACGTGCAGTATGATCGCCTATCTTTATGGGCAAAAAACACAGCAACGTGCAGTATGATCTACTGTGTTTATGGCCAAACACACCGCAAAGGTGCAACGTGCAGTATGATCGCCTGTTTATGGGCGCAAAAACACAGTATGACTGTCGCAAAAAACACAGCAAACGTGCAACGTGCAGTATGATCGCCTGTCTTTATGGGCAAAAAACACAGCAAACGTGCAACGTGCAGTATGATCGCCTGTCTTTATGGGCAAAAAACACAGCAAACGTGCAACGTGCAGTATAATCTACTGTGTTTATGGGCAAAAACACTGCAAACGTGCAATGTGCAGTATGATCGCCTGTCTTTATGGGCAAAAAACACAGCAAACGTGCAACGTGCAGTATGATCTACTGTGTTTATGGCCAAACACACCGCACAGGTGCAACGTGCAGTATGATCGCCTGTCTTTATGGGTAAAAAACACAGCAAACGTGCAACGTGCAGTATGATCTACTGTGTTTATGGCCAAACACACTGCAAAGGTGCAACGTGCAGTATGATCACCTGTCTTTATGGGCAAAAAACTCAGCAAACGTGCAACGTGCAGTATGATCTACTGTGTTTATGGCCAAACACACCGCACAGGTGCAACGTGCAGTATGATCACCTGTCTTTATGGGCAAAAAACACTGCAAACGTGCAACGTGCAGTATGATCGCCTGTCTTTATGGGCAAAAAACACAGCAAACGTGCAACGTGCAGTATGATCTACTGTGTTTATGGGCAAAAACACCGCAAACGTGCAACGTGCAGTATGATCGCCTGTCTTTATGGGCAAAAACACCGCAAACGTGCAACGTGCAGTATGATCGCCTGTCTTTATGGGCAAAAAACACAGCAAACGTGCAACGTGCAGTATGATTTACTGTGTTTATGGCCGAACACACCGCAAACGTGCAACGTGCAGTATGATCTACTGTGTTTATGGGCAAAAACACTGCAAACGTGCAACGTGCAGTATGATCGCCTGTCTTTATGGGCAAAAAACACAGCAAACGTGCAACGTGCAGTATGATCTACTGTGTTTATGGGCAAAAACACTGCAAACGTGCAACGTGCAGTATGATCGCCTGTCTTTATGGGCAAAAACACCGCAAACGTGCAACGTGCAGTATGATCGCCTGTCTTTATGGGCAAAAAACACCGCAAACGTGCAACGTGCAGTATGATCGCCTGTCTTTATGGGCAAAAAACACAGCAATGTGCAGTATGATCTACTGTGTTTATGGCCAAACACACCGCAAACGTGCAACGTGCAGTATGATCGCCTGTCTTTATGGGCAAAAAACACAGCAAACGTGCAACGTGCAGTATGATCTACTGTCTTTATGGGCAAAAAACACAGCAAACGTGCAACGTGCAGTATGATCGACTGTCTTTATGGGCAAAAAACCCCGCAAACGTGCAACGTGCAGTATGATCTACTGTGTTTATGGCCAAACACACCGCACAGGTGCAACGTGCAGTATGATCGCCTGTCTTTATGGGCAAAAAACACAGCAACGTGCAACGTGCAGGATTATCTACTGTGTTTATGGCCAAACACACTGCAAACGTGAAACGTGCAGTATGATCGCCTGTCTTTATGGGCAAAAAACACAGCAAACGTGCAACGTGCAGTATGATCTATTGTGTTTATGGCCAAACACACCGCAAAGGTGCAACGTGCAGTATGATCGCCTGTCTTTATGGGCAAAAAACACCGCAAACGTGCAACGTGCAGTATGATCTACTGTGTTTATGGCCAAACACACCGCAAAGGTGCAACGTGCAGTATGATCGCCTGACTTTATGGGCAAAAAACACCGCAAACGTGCAACGTGCAGTATGATCGCCTATCTTTATGGGCAAAAAACACAGCAACGTGCAGTATGATCTACTGTGTTTATGGCCAAACACACCGCAAAGGTGCAACGTGCAGTATGATCGCCTGTCTTTATGGGCAAACACACCGCAAAGGTGCAACGTACAGTATGATCGCCTGTCTTTATGGGCAAAAAACACAGCAAACGTGCAACGTGCAGTATGATCGCCTGTCTTTATGGGCAAAAAACACAGCAAACGTGCAACGTGCAGTATGATCGCCTGTCTTTATGGGCAAAAAACACAGCAAACGTGCAACGTGCAGTATGATCTACTGTGTTTATGGGCAAAAACACTGCAAACGTGCAATGTGCAGTATGATCGCCTGTCTTTATGGGCAAAAAACACAGCAAACGTGCAACGTGCAGTATGATATACTGTGTTTATGGCCAAACACACCGCACAGGTGCAACGTGCAGTATGATCGCCTGTCTTTATGGGTAAAAAACACAGCAAACGTGCAACGTGCAGTATGATCTACTGTGTTTATGGCCAAACACACTGCAAAGGTGCAACGTGCAGTATGATCACCTGTCTTTATGGGCAAAAAACTCAGCAAACGTGCAACGTGCAGTATGATCTACTGTGTTTATGGCCAAACACACCGCACAGGTGCAACGTGCAGTATGATCACCTGTCTTTATGGGCAAAAAACACTGCAAACGTGCAACGTGCAGTATGATCGCCTGTCTTTATGGGCAAAAAACACAGCAAACGTGCAACGTGCAGTATGATCTACTGTGTTTATGGGCAAAAACACCGCAAACGTGCAACGTGCAGTATGATCGCCTGTCTTTATGGGCAAAAACACCGCAAACGTGCAACGTGCAGTATGATCGCCTGTCTTTATGGGCAAAAAACACAGCAAACGTGCAACGTGCAGTATGATTTACTGTGTTTATGGCCGAACACACCGCAAACGTGCAACGTGCAGTATGATCTACTGTGTTTATGGGCAAAAACACTGCAAACGTGCAACGTGCAGTATGATCGCCTGTCTTTATGGGCAAAAAACACAGCAAACGTGCAACGTGCAGTATGATCTACTGTGTTTATGGGCAAAAACACCGCAAACGTGCAACGTGCAGTATGATCGCCTGTCTTTATGGGCAAAAACACCGCAAACGTGCAACGTGCAGTATGATCGCCTGTCTTTATGGGCAAAAAACACCGCAAACGTGCAACGTGCAGTATGATCGCCTGTCTTTATGGGCAAAAAACACAGCAATGTGCAGTATGATCTACTGTGTTTATGGCCAAACACACCGCAAACGTGCAACGTGCAGTATGATCGCCTGTCTTTATGGGCAAAAAACACAGCAAACGTGCAACGTGCAGTATGATCTACTGTCTTTATGGGCAAAAAACACAGCAAACGTGCAACGTGCAGGATGATCTACTGTGTTTATGGCCAAACACACCGCAAACGTGAAACGTGCAGTATGATCGCCTGTCTTTATGGGCAAAAAACACAGCAAACGTGCAACGTGCAGTATGATCTATTGTGTTTATGGCCAAACACACCGCAAAGGTGCAACGTGCAGTATGATCGCCTGTCTTTATGGGCAAAAAACACCGCAAATGTGCAACGTGCAGTATGATCGCCTGTCTTTATGGGCAAAAAACACAGCAAACGTGCAAAGTGCAGTATGATCTACTGTGTTTATGGTCAAACACACCGCAAAGGTGCAACGTGCAGTATGATCGCCTGTCTTTATGGGCAAAAAACACAGCAAACGTGCAACGTGCACTATGATCACTTGTCTTTATGGCCAAAGACACAGCAAATGGTATAGTACAGGACTTTCTCCTGCCTAACAAAAACTAATAGCAGATCTAGCTAAGCTATACAATGTATAAATATATGTACAACTCCTAAGGATGTATATATATTCTCTACACACTGTAAAATCAACTATACTGACTTCTAGCCTTCCTACTCTCTATCTATCTATCTATCTATCTATCTATCTATCTATCTATCTATCTATCTATCTATCTATCTATCTATCTATCTGTCTATCTATCTAAAAAGACAGTGGGGTAGATTCATGTAGAGATCCGACGGTGTATCTACTGATACACCGTCGTATCTGTGTGATCCGACGCTCGGATCTATGCGGCTGATTCCTCGAATCAGGTTCCGCATAGATCTCCCTTAGAGCCGACAGGTGTAAGTGAGTTACACTGTCGGATCTTAGGCTGCAATCTCCCACCGTCCGCTAGGTGGCGCTTCAGTTATTATACGCGACGAATATGCAAATGAGGAGAACCGCCGATTCAAAATCGAATGCCCGGCCGTCGTTTTTTTTTTACGTCGTTTGCGTTCGGCTTTTTCCGGCGGATCGTTACCCCTGCTATATGCGGGGTAAGTGCGGCGAATCCTATGTTAAGTATGGCCGTCGTTCCCGCGTCGAGTTTTGCATTTTTTACGTCGTTTACGTAAGTCGTTCGGGAATGCGGCCATACGTTAATAGCGTTAACGACGAAAACAATGACGTCCTTGCGACGTCATTTAAAGCAATGCACGCTGGGAAATTTAGTCGGCGGCGCATGCGCAGTACGATCGGCGCGGGGACGCGCGTGATTTAAATAGTAAACCCCCCCTAGCAGCGGAATTTGCATTCCGCCGGGGGATTTACGATCCGCCAGGGCTACTTACGTGGCAAGTGCTTTCTGATTACAGCACTTGCCTCAAAAACTGGCGCAGGCGGATCGTAAAAAAGATAGATCACGCGGATCAAAAGATCCGCTGATCTATGTGAATCTACCCCACTGGGCCTATATTTAGAAAGCTATTTACGCAGCGTATCTATAGATACGCTGTGTAAATACTAAGAATAGCCGCCGTATCTTTTTTTGCTATTCTGAAAAGAAGATACGCCGGTTTCTTCTAAGATACGAGCAGCGTAATTTGCTTACACCGTCGTATCTTAGTTGCATTATTACGCTGGCCGCTAGGTGGCGTTTACGTCGATTTCTCATTTGCCTACGCCGCCCCATAGTATGGAGCAAGTGCTTTCTGAATAAGGCACTTGCCCATAATATTTGCTGCGGCGTAGTGTAAACACCATACGCTACGCCGCCGGACAGATACGCAAAAGGTATCTGAATCGGGCCCACTGTGTCTCTATCTATCTATCTCTAACTCACTGTCTGTCTAACTTGTCTGTAAGGCAAGCCGGAACACACTTCACGAGGCCGCCCGGGAGGCGGCCTTTTATAGTGTGGGGCGTGTGCTAAAGCCCTGAGCCCTAATTGGCCAAAGCACCCAGGCTTTTTGCCAATTAGGTCTCTTCGTTTTTTGGGCGCTGTGATTGGCCAAGCATGCGGGGTCATGGTGCATGCTTGGCCAATCATCAGCGCGCAACGTCGCAGTGAATTATTGGCCGTTGCGCGTCATTCGCTGGGCGTGATAGAAGAGTCAAATAGTGATTGGTCAAGTCCCATTGTCTTAGTGCCCAAACCAGATGGAAGTTGGCGGTTTTGTAATGACTTTCGCTGCCTGAATAATATCACTAAGTTTGACACCTATCCTATGCCCCGCATAGATGAACTGATTGATCGCCTAGACACTGCCTGGTACATGACGATGTTAGACCTGACCAAGGGTTATTGGCAAATTCCTCTCTCGGTGTCGTCCAGGGAAAAAACAGCATTTGTAACTCCAGACGGATCTTTCCAATATCGGAGGATGCCTTTTGGGTTACAGAATGCTCCCGCCACATTTCAACGCACCATGGATAAGACCCTTCGGCCTCATCGAGCCTATGCTGCTGCATACCTCGATGATGTTGTCATCCACAGTGAGGATTGGGAGTTACACTTACCAAAAGTTCAGGCTGTGTTGAATTCCATCTGGAAAGCCGGGTTTACAGCCAATCCAAAAAAAATGTACCCTTGGGCTAGAAGAGGCAAAGTATCTGGGGTATACCATTGGAAGAGGTCTAATCAAGCCCCAAATAAACAAAGTTGAGACTATTCAGGATTGGCCACGTCCCACCAACAAGAAACAGTTTTTTTGGGGATCGTGGGTTATTATGGCCGCTTTATCCCCCATTTTGCCTCACAGGCTGCTCCCCTGACCAATTTGACCAAAGGGAAGGAGTCTGTCATGACCAAATGGACTCCCGAAGCAGAAACAGCTTTTCAGGCTTTAAAACAGGCCTTATGTAGTCAGCCAGTTTTAAATTTGCCTGATTTTTCACGGGACTTTGTGGTTCAGACAGATGCGTCAAATGTGGGGCTAGGAGCTGTACTGTCCCAGATAATCAAGGCGGAGGAACACCCTGTTATGTACCCGAAAGTTGAAGGCCCATGAGGAGAATTATGCCACCATTGAGAAAGTGTTTGGCGGTGAAATGGGCTTTGGATTCTCTCCGGTACTACCTCGTCGGTAGACAGTTTGAACTGGTGACGGATCATGCCCCATTGAAGTGGATAGCACAGAACAAGGAGACCAATAGGAGAATAAATAGGTGGTTCCTGGCCCTTTAGGAATTTCGTTTTGTGGTAACGCATCGCCCCAGTGTTAAAATGGGGAATGCAGATGGGTTGTCCCGAGTGCATGCGTGACTGGCAACCTGTGTCCCAACCCTAGGGTTGAAACAACAGGGGGGGTATGTGACAGGAAGTCAGGCAAATCTGTGGGTGTTGTCACAGACGGGAGATACATTTCTGCCTTGTTTAGACAATTCACCAATTACTATCAGGTGTCGGCTACAGAGGTAGGCCCCTTTCACATGAGCGGACCGTTCGTCCGCTTATTACAAGTCCGTTTATGGACTTGTAATGGGCCCCTATGGGATCGCGTCCATTAGCGGATGATGCATCCGCTAACGTCCGCAAGATCCGCATCCGTTTTTGTTGCGTCCGGCGGATCGGATCAGATGTAAACGGACAGACGGTCGGTTTTCATCCGATTCCCCATAGGGGATAGCGGAGGAGAGACAGGGCGGTCCCTGCACAGTGTGTGGGGACCGCCCTGTCCGTCGACCCCCCGCCGACCGCCCGCTGAGCCGACGGACACACACGGAGCAGACCAAAAAACGGACCTCTCCGTGTGAAAGAGGCCATAGCCAGAAAGGTTTAGGGCGTTGGAAAGCTTCAGCTGTTCAGTATGAGGCAATTAAGGCCTCTATAAGTTATCCAAAGGATGACTACTGATTGCTGCATCCTGAGGCTTTCTGAGTTAAGGAGAGCAGTGAACTGAGAAAGACTTCTGAAGAGGTGAGGTGGTGTTGATTTTTCTGTGTGATAAAAATCAAAAAGACTATTGTTTTTCTGCTGTATGACCAGCAGTGTCTGCCCAGCAGTAGGCTGTGCCAGACTCCATAGATAGGTTTCTGTGTGGTGAAGGTAGATGCCCCAAGTAACCAGGGTTTATTTTATGTTTTGTTTTGTTTATGCTGTTTGGATGCTTGCACTTGTTTCCAGCAATATGGAAGAATAAACCACAATCTTTGGCCCAGATTCACGTACATCGGCGCATTATCGGTCCGGCGTAGCGCACCGCCATTACGTTAGACTTGCGCCATCTAGCCGCGTAATCCCCCGATTCACGTAGCTTTTGCGCAGGAAATTGCGCAAGCGTAAGGTTTTTTCCTGAGGCGTAAGGAGGAGTAATACAAATTGGGAGGGACGTGGGCGTGTTACATTGAAATGAGCCGTGACCCCATGCAAATGAAGGGCCGGCCGGCTCGCGCATGCGCGCGTGAAGGAGACCATGTCAGCTCCGCTGTGCGCATGCTCACAACTCGGGAGCGGCGCAATCAGTGAAATTGGAAATGGACTAGGGCAACGTTGTGAACTACGCAGACAGCATAAATAGACACACACAAACGCACTTGCATTGCAAAAGTACATCCCTTTGTGTCCCTTCCCATTTAACCAAGTGCTTTTGTTCCTGTTGTTCGTTGCAGTGTGTCTTGTAGTTGTCAGATTAGTGTTCTTTGTGATCAAGTGCTTGTTGGTATATTTGTGAAAGTGTTTTTTGATAAGTGTTTGAGAGACTGTTTGTTTGATTGATATATTTCTGAGCGTTTGTTTTCTTGCTTTATTTTTTCTTTTTAATTTTTTTGTGACTGTTTCTTGCTAGTGTGATTTTTGGGTGTTCGTTTTCTCTTTGTGTGTGTTCTTGCCTGATTGGTTGTGCTTGTATTTGTGACTGATTTTTGGTGACTGCTAGTGAGTTTGTTTGGAAGTATGACAGAGAGAAAAAGAAAGCTGAATTTTACTGTGGGGGAAAAAAGAATTCTTGCCCGGGCCATTAGCGAGTATGGGCGTTTTCTCCACGGCCCGCAGAGTGCCACCACCACCCCGGCCAGGAGGAGGGAGATTTTGGATAGGATCACGGAGCAGGTGAATTCATCGGGGGAGGGGGAGACACGGACCCGGTCTGGGATTGACAAAAAAATAAATGATCTCCGGCGTCAGGTGAAAAAAAAACTGGCCGCAATGCATGCCCATGCCAGGGGCACAGGAGGGGGCCCACCATGCCGTATTAGGCTGACAGCGACGGAGCATGTGGTGGCCCTGACCTTTCACCGGCATGAAGTGGAGGGCCTGCCAGGCTTTGACACAAGTCCGGTCCCCGTGGTGCCAGGTAAGGTTTTTTTTTCTATCAGGTGTGTAGCATGAGTGGGGGAGGGGGTGAAAGGGAATATGTGCCAAGTGTGTGGATCCTCCAACCTGTGAATGGTTTGTGTCATCCACAGATGTGCAGGAGGGTGCAGGGCCATCTGGCCTGACCGCTCCAACCCCAGGACAGCAGCCTAATGAGGCCCCCCCAACAAGGCCACAGTCCGCGGAGGAGGTTCAAGAGGAGGAGGACGATCATGAGGAGGAGGACGATCATGAGGAGGAGGAGTCAGGCACTGGACGAGTGGTTTGTGCGGACTCTTCCCCTCTGGCTGGCAGAAGCCTGCCCTTCCTAAGGGGGAGCCCCCCCCCTCCTCCCCCAACATGGCTCCCCTCACAAGGGCCTCCCCTTCTCCCCGCCCACAACCATCAGCTGGAGGCAGGATGTCATCCCAG
Source organism: Rana kukunoris (assembly GCA_029574335.1). Lineage (NCBI taxonomy): Eukaryota > Metazoa > Chordata > Amphibia > Anura > Ranidae > Rana > Rana kukunoris. Next base: position 75,702,447 of record CM056054.1, on the reverse strand, counting down.
AGCACCAGGGGGGCGCCCAATCTCCTTCCCGCCAGTCTGCGAAGGGACCAGGCCCTCCAGACCCGCCATCTGGGACAGCTCTGCCAGACTTTTGGGCGGGTGGAGGAGAGCCTGTCCTCCATGAAGGATACGCTGGGTAACCTGGATTCCCACTCCCGGGCTTTCACAACCTGCCTAAATGAACTGCAGACTACAGCAGCAGGCGTTGGGCAGGATGTGAGGGCCCTTACCCAGGCTATCCAGGCCAACACGGCAACACTTGGTGCTTCCCTGGACAGAATTGCCGTGGCCTTGGAGGGCAGGCCGCCAGGTGGGCAGATATCAGGGGCTGCTCCTCCTTCCCCGGGTTTGCCCCTCCCCCATGAGTCTCCCCTGAGGGGCCGGGGCCGTGGCCGGGGGTGCCCCAGGCGTGGCTCACGCAGAGGGCAATAATTTTTTTTCCCCCTTTTTTTTTTTTTGGCTGACATTTTTGGCATTTTTTTTTTTTTTTTTGCTGACATTTTTTGCATTTTTTTTTTGCTGACATTTTTTTTAAATTTTGGGTTGTGCATGCTGTTTGAATGTGGGGGTGACATTCCTGCTGGAAAAGGGGTGTCATCCTCAATTTTGGTGGAGAAGGGTTCCCCAGGACCAGGGAGAAGTGATTCCCAGGTCCGTGTGAATGGTGTATGAATGTACAGTGACATAATTGGAGCCTTGACGTGGTGTTACTGCTCACCAGTCGTGCATGGTGGACTGGTGCCAATCCAATTTGATGAGGATGTGGGGTGTGTGTGCTAGGGACCACAGTGGTGTGCATGCATGCATTCTCATTGTGCCATGATTAATGTGTGTGTTTAACGTGCAAAGATGCCCAATATGAGCTGTCTCCTGACTGCTCTTCCCTCAGAAGACGGGGTATCCTCGGTTAGGGGTTGATTGTCTGGTTGGGGGGTCAGGTCATCACGTAGCTCAACCTGCAGGCCCTTCCTCACTGCGAGATTGTGCAGCATGCAACATGCAACGATGATATGGCACACAAAGTTTGGGGAATACAACAGTGTACCCCCAGACTTATCCAGGCATCGGAAACGTGACTTCAGGAGGCCAAAGGTGCGCTCCACCACTGCTCGGGTTTTGATGTGTGCTTGATTGTATCTTTCCTCCCCTGGGGTTTGGGGGTTCCGGATAGGAGTCATGAGATGGGGTCCCAGTGCATATGCAGAGTCACCTGGAAGGGAAAAGACAGGAGAATGTTAGTCATGCATGTGCCACTTGTGAGGTGTGCATCACGGGAGGGGATAGTCATGCCTGACTCCCATGTCACTCACCAACCAGCCAGGTGTTCCCATACACGTTCTGATAGAATTCCATTCGGATGTGGCATTGATTGTAGATGTAGCTGTCATGGGTGGATCCGGGGTGTTTGGCACGGACGTGCCATATGAGTCCTTGGGCATCAACTATCACCTGTACTTTGATGGAGTGCCAATTCTTCCGATTGCGGTACATGTGCTCTGTGTCATGGGGGGGCTGGAGTGCCACATGTGTGCAATCAATGGCCCCGATGGGAATCTGGCAATTCTGTAGAAATCTGTCATTGCCTTCAGCCGCAGGTTCTCAGTGGTGGGTTTAATGATTAGGTTGGCCAAGCGTGTGAGGATTGCAGGGACAACCTGGTGCACACATCTGCTCATGGAGGACTGTGACATCCCAGCCACCACTCCACTTGTACGCTGAAAAGAGCCACTGGCAAGGAAATGGAGTGTTGCCAGGACCTTGACCAGTGGCTGCACTGGATGTGAGCGTTGTGTTGGGCTGGTGATGTCCTCCTGCAGGGTTGTGGTTAATTCCAGCATGGCATGAGGGGGGAATCTGAAGATGCGATACACCTCAGAATCACTCATGCCAAAGAGGTCTATGCGTGTGCGGTATACCCTCTCCCGTGCCATCCTCCGTGCCCTCCTCCTTCTTTGGTCATCTAAATTCACTAGTGCAGCTATGAGCGACGATGCCCCTGGCATGTTGGCAGTCAAATTGTACTGCAACACGTGTGTGTGGTCTGCTCCTCAGTAACGGTGTTGCTTTCTGTGAGATGTAGACGTTTTTTCAAAATTTAGAGCAGCTTTTATGTGCTCTAACTTTAGACAGGACATTTTGCTGTTGCGCACATCGCGTAGCCTGCGCAGCAACTGCGTTTTTTTGTGGATCCCCGCAACTCCCTCATTAGCATATTTGACTAGCAAATCAATGGTGTGTCTAGCGCATTTTTGCGCGGACGGATGCGTCTGTCTAACGAAATTACGCCGGACAAAAAAAAAGTAGATTTCTGGCGTAAATCGTTTTCTGAATCGCGCGCATCTAAACGCACGCGCACATTTAGACTTACGCACGCGCAACACCAGTTGCGCAGGCGTAATCGCTCTGTGAATCTGGGCCTTTGTTTTCAACCGTCCTCGGCTGCCTCTCTGTAAAGATCAGTGTGTAGTGAACCCACCCAGGGGGTCACACCCACCCACTACCGAGCTAAACCCCTACAAGATATATATATATATATATATATATATATATGTATATGTATATATATATATATATATATATATATATATATATATATATATATATATATATATATATATATATAAGAAGGCCAGTATGGTGGCCTGAGTTTATGGGAGGAGCCCGGAGGGTATTTAAGCAACCCACTCACACATGCTCTTTGTCGGTTCAGTGTGCAGTACTACACGTCACTGGGCCGACTCTTCCCAGCTCACCTCATGTCCGTGAGTCTGCGCATTCAATCGCATTCGTCATCGCAATCGCTTTGTGGCTTCTCCCTTCATGGTCTTCGCCGGCGGTTCCCGCTTACTGTCGCAGGTTGTATTCAAACCTTTTCGTATCTTGTGCAATCTTGCAATTCGTTATGATTCCTATCCTGCATTTCTTTTTGAAAAAAAAAAAAATCTGCCTCTGAGTTACTGTTGCTTATGTTCCAACATCATTCGGCTCAGGCGTAGTACATTTGTAACTTCCTTATGCCAAACATACGATTCATTTGTAAATCCATTTGGAGATTAGCATGTGTTTGTATGGGTTCTTTGGCAGATTGAGGTGGTAATTGGACTCACATGGTGCCTTGTCTGCACTTGATTAGCCTGGGGGGATGGGTGGTTGGTAGGTGTTCGGTTTCAAAGCAAGGGGTAGCATACACTCTACAACCAAATCGTATCAGATTCGTTCAATACTCCTTACTACCGATTCGTATCGAATTTGTTTCATGCATTTTTACAACCGTTTTGTATCAGATACATTGCATGCTTTCTACCGTTGTCATTCATTGTTCCCCATGCCGTGTGTTTTTAGTTCCCGCAGCGGGAATTGTTTGTACACCGTTCCTCTCTCTCATTTATTTACCAAAGTTATTGCCTGTGCGTCATGCATGGCGCACACCACACTCTTCGGATGTGTTGCACATCCACTCCAGTCCAAAGCAAACCCAGTCGCACGTTCACTGTCCCAGGTAGGATTCGTTAGCTTGTTTGTCACGTCAAATTTGTGGCCACTCATGGTGTCACCCGTACCATATGTTTGGTTCCCGCAGTGGAGCTTACAAAGCATTGATACGCACTTCTCGTGTTCTATTTTCTACACCAAACCTCATTGTTTTGCCCCATGCACGGCATCACGCTACACCTTCCCGACATGTTTCACTCCAGCCACAGTCCGCCGCAAACTCACTTGCATGGCCCACTGTCGCAAGTAAGATTTGGTATTACATTCTTTATGTCCTATCAATTTGCTACCATTTGTTGTCTCCCATATCGTTCATTAGTGGCCCCTACGGAACCACGATTTAAACAGGCGTTGTCCTTCTACCTTATACTGCTTGCTTAAGGTACAAACAAACCAGGTGTTTCCATCCTTTCTCAGTAACCCAATTCTTATTGATTGAGACCTTGCAACCATGCAAATCATCTCAACAGCCTGACACCCTTGTTAAGACCCTTGCAACACATGACCCTTACAAAACGCAAAATAAAAAAAAATATATATAAAAACGCAAAAAAAAAAAAAAAACCTTTGCCACCTCGCAATCTCAGCCCCTCGGCAACCTGACACCTGTTGAGACCATTTGCAACCACGCAAAATCGTCTCAGCAGCCTGACACCCTTGTTGAGACCCTTGCAAACGCAATATCGTCTCAGCAGCCCTCACACTCATTGAGATCCTTGCAACCACGCAAAATCAGCAGCCTGACACCCTTGTTAGACCCTTGCAACACATGACCTTTACAAGACGCAAAATAAAATAAAAAATAAATACAAAAATGCAAAAAAAAAAACGCAAAAAAAAAAACAAAAAAAAAAAAACCTTTGCCACCACGCAATCTTAGCCCCTCGGCAACCTGACACCTGTTGAGACCGTTGCAACCACGCAAAATCGTCTCAGCAGCCTGACACCCTTGTTGAGACCCTTGCAAACGCAATATCGTCTCAGCAGCCCTCACACTCATTGACATCCTTGCAACCACTCGTATATCGTCTCAGCAGCCTGACACCCTTAAGACCCTTGCAACACATGACCCTTACAAAAGGCAAAAAAAATATATATATATATATAAAAAACGCAAAAAAAAAAAGGAAAATTAAACATTAAAGTGCAAAAAAATAAAATCGTCTCAGCAGCCTGACACCCTTGTTGGGACCCTTGCAAACGCAATACCGTCTCAGCAGACCCACACTCATCGAGACCCTTGAAACCACACAAAATCATCTCAGCAGCCTGACACCCTTGTTAAGACCCTTGCAACACAAGGCCCTTACAAAAACGTGAAGAAAAATATATATATAAAAAAAAAAAAACGCAAAAAAAGAAAAAAACTTTGCCATCACGCAATCTCGGCCCAGCAATCTGACACCTGTTGAGACCATTGCAACCACGCAAAATCGTCTCAGCAGCCCTACATTCATCAAGGCCCTTGCAACCACGCAAAACCGTCTCAGCAGCTTGACACCCTTGTTGAGATCCTTGCAAACGCAATACCATCTCAGCAGCCCCACATTCATCAAGGCCCTTGCAACCACGCAATACCGTCTCGGCAGCCTCACACCATTGTTGAGACCCTTGCAAACGCAATACCGTCTCAGCAGCCCCACATTCATCAAGGCCCTTGCAACCACGCAATACCGTCTCGGCAGCCTCACACCATTGTTGAGACCCTTGCAAACGCAATACCGTCTCAGCAGCCCCACACTCATCGAGAGCCTTGCAACTACGCAATACCGTCTCGAGCAACCTCCCACTCATCAAAGACCTTTGTGACCACGCAGTCTCGCCCCAGCAACATGGCATTCATTGAGACCCTTGCAGCCAGAAAAATGGGGTGTTTTTCAGCCACCCCTGATCTCTCCTCTGTTATCTTACCAGTACGTCTACACAGGATCCCCAATCACTCCTCTATGTTATCTTATCAGTACATGTACACAGGATCATTTATAGTAATTTCTAGGCAGTTGAGTTAAGAAACCTTCTCGCAAAAAAAAAAAATTGGGTTCAGACGGCATTCGAAACGCCGATGCCTGTAACAGCTTGTAAACACAGCCACATGTGGTAACTCATGTTTACCAGCGTTTCATTTACAGTCGTTTTTATAAAAATAAAAAAAAGGGGAGAATATTGTCTCAGCAACTTGTCACTCATTTGAGACCCTTGCAAAATGTAATATCATCTCAGCTACCTCACACTCGTCTAGACCTTTGCAACCACACAATCTTGTCTCAGCAACCTAACGCCCGTTCAGACCTTTGCAGCCATACAAAGTCGTCTTAGCAAACTGACACTCATTTGACACCATTGCAAACGCAATATCGTCTCAGCAACCTGACACCCGTTCAGACCTTTGCAGCCATACATAGTCATCTCAGCAGCCCGACACTCACTTGAGACCATTGCAAACGCAACATCGTCTCAGCAACCCCTCACTTGTTGAGACCCGTGCAACCACACAAGGCCATCTCAAAACAAACCTCGTAATCATCGAGACCTTTGCAACCACACAATATCGTCTCAGCAAACCAGACTGAGACCCTTGCAACCACACAATATTGTCTGCAGCAGTATAAAACACTTTGCAGCATGCACCTACGTGCAAACCCGAATACATACTAAACTTGCAAACACACCTCAGTGACAATCAGCCAAACAAACACACAGTGGCACCCAGTTGGCCATTCATCTTTAGTGGCACGCGGGCCACTCATCTTTTCCCTGTCTTTTTCCCTGCAGTTAGTTCAGGTTTCCATCCAGCACCAGCGAGTGCACGTTGGTCTGCGAGTGCACGTTGGTCTGCGAGTGCACGTTGGTCTGCGAGTGCACGTTGGTCTGCGAGTGCACGTTGGTCTGCGAGTGCACGTTGGTCAGCGGGTGCACGTTGGTCAGCGAGTGCACGTTGGTCAGTGAGTGCACGTATATCATCTTGTTGAGCACCTGTGTATTGTCTTGATTTTCTCACACCAATGCAAGATCCAGTCCAAGTTCTTAAACTAGACCAAGCATCAGTAGCAGACTAAGCTATGTGGGACAACTTCCCCACCTGATAGAACAGCATTTCAATCTTCATCCCGGCAGTGTCAGCCGAGCCACCACAGGCTTTTGCGTGCATTTTTCGTCCGCCACTGGTTCTCCAAACCTTGGCCCCCAGAAATTCTCTTAAATTTCTGCTTCACCCTGTCTTCATCACGTCTCGTGCTGTACCCCATTGTGGCAGCTGCCCAGGTTTGGGGCCACACTTGAACTGGACAGACAGTGTTCTTCACCACAGACAATCAGGCCACAGCCGACTTCATCAATTAAAGTAGATCAAGCCTCTCCCCATCACGTCCTTCCTGCGCAGGCTCGTGCAGCTGTCACTCCGTCACCAGTTTAATATCTTCTGTAGTCATATTACAGGCAAATGCAAAATCGCAGCTGATGCTCTGTCCCATTCTAACCTTATTTGTTTTTCCAGCAAGAGCATGGAGCTGACCCAATAACCATCCCTGTCCCACCCTGGTCATTGCTGACGATGGACTGAAGTAGCATCTCACCAACTCAACCCAGCTTATTAACTCCTTGGCACGCAACACACTGAAGGCCTAATACACTGCTTGGAATACTAAATGCTAATTGTTGGCCACTTGCCTCGGAGCAGCAATAGGCAACGTTAGACACGCCCTAGCCTTCATATCGTATTGCCACACGCAGCTGACCCTTTCTCACAATACTATCACGCCATATCTAGATGGCGTCCAGCATTTCCTGTCCCTGCAGGACCCCAGTAAACTGTCAGTATTCTCAAGCCCATGCAGTCAAGTCCCTCCTACAGAGCATACAGAAGCACCAACCTGTAGTCAGTAGCAAGCGCCTAACTTTCAAGAGTGCCCTCTTTAGGCACATGTCTGAAATCCTTACTCGTTCCCCATTTAGGGCCTTGCCCAGCATAGTCATCCTAGCAGCCATCTACCAGGCCTTCTACGGTTCCCTACGGCCTAGTGAATTTACAATCAGTGGCTCCGGCAGTCAGACACTGCTCCGACGCCACCCGACTCGCTTTCGAACCCCTACACTCTGTCTGCAAACGCAACAAACCAGCCCCGGGGGTTGACATCAACCTGTTTCAGACTAACAATGCCTGACGCCCAGTGACGGTGCTCGACCGACTACTGCTCCATCTACCCAGCCAATCTGATGGTAGCTTGTTGCTACCCTTTCTAAACCAGCTTCCAGAGTGGCAGCCAGTTTGTCAAGCATGTCAGAATCCTAAGCAACTTGGGCTTCAAATCCCAGTCTGTTCTCAGGACATTCTTTCTCAACTGCCTCACAACAGGGAGTACCAGACCACGTAATCAAGACACCAGGCTGATGGGAAGTCTCCTTGTTTTGCCACATACATCCCAAATCCTCAGGAAGACATGGCACAAGCCTTTACCAAGCTGGCTCAATAAATACAAGAAATCAATATAAGCTATTTCCCTATCTGAGTCTTTTGCCCCCTTTTCTTGGCATACTGACCAGACCACCAAGGCACACTTCAGGTCTATTTATGTTGTAAGTCTTGTCGCGTGTTTATGTGATCCACATCACTCTCAGTCAGAGGGCCACGACCATAAATAAGAAGGCCAGTATGGTGGCCTGAGTTTATGGGAGGAGCCCGGAGGGTATTTAAGCAGCCCACTCACACATGCTCTTTGTCGGTTCAGTGTGCAGTACTACACGTCACTGGGCCGACTCTTCCCAGCTCACCTCATGTCCGTGAGTCTGCGCATTCAATCGCATTCGACACCCTCCCGCCCATCCCTTTTTCAGGGCACTTCTCAGCATATCCTTCTTCAATTAACTACCCATTACTTACTTTGGGTATGCCCCCTTTTCTTGGCATACTGACCAGACCACCAAGGCACACTTCAGGTCTATTTATGTTGTAAGTCTTGTCGCGTGTTTATATGATCCACATCACTCTCAGTCAGAGGGCCACGACCATAAATATATATATTCAGCTCAAATATGTATAAAATAAAGTGAAAAAATATTCAATATTAATAATCAATGGCCAATATTTTCAGACTAACATGATTGCTGCCAACACTAGTTAGAGCATGTCCACCAGCAACTCTATAGAATACAAAAAAATAACAATATAAGAGCAGTGCAGCCATAAAATAATTGTGATAAATGATGATAATTCTAAACAAAAGTCCATGTGCATCTGTGTCATAGAAAATCTGCACAGTACATTTCTATTCCTCCTATGTGGTAACCCCACGTAATAGTTCAAATTGTTCCAGTGCTTTCAGTGACCCCCACCAATAGACACATTTCCTGCTCACCTCCCAGCAATGATCCTATTAGGCCGCGTACACACGATCAGTCCATCCGATGAGAATTGTCCGACGGACCATTTTCATCGGTTCACCGCTGAAGCGGCCTGATGGTCTGATGTGCGTACACATCATCAGTTCAAAAACCGATCGAGTCCAACGCGGTGACGTAAAACACAATGACGTGCAGTGAAAAATGAAGTTCAATGCTTCCAAGCATGCGTCTACTTGATTCTGAGCATGCGCAGGTTTTGAACCGATGCTTTTGCATACTAACCATTGGTTTTGACCGATCGGTAGGTGTCCATAGGTCCGATTTTAAAGCAAGTTAACAAAATTGTAGTAATAGGATAATTTCATATATATACATATAAATTGCACAAAGTATAAGCATGATGGATAAAAAAGTACATGTAAATAAACACATAATCATAATAGATGCATGATGGTTATCATAATTGTATATAAAACAGTAATATGGCCTGCAATTGCCAAGGGTGGCATGCCCGATAGCTGTAATATCACATGATATACACATCTGTGGGGTAATATGTTGACAACATCCTTAAAACATGATAGATAGTAGATGGATAATAAGGCATTTCTGATATGGCTGTGGCATCAGGTATAGCTCAACGCATTTCGTGGATGTGTTCACTCATCAGGAGAAGATACGACACAGATACCTATGGGATATATAAATATGGTAAACCACACTCTATGTAAAGAGGGAAAAAATCATCAAAAAGGATAGGTAGTACTTATTTGTAGATGGTTAGCCAACCACACTTACCAACCCGGTCAGTGAATACGGCATACGGTAGAGTTGGTGCCAGAATGTCTACCAAAAAGATGTGTATTGGGCTCATTGTGTGATGATGTGGGCGGAGTTGAGTCATTGTTCATTTTGGTTACTAAATGTATATAAGAGCCTGATTTTCTCATTAAAGAGTCTATTCGTTTTGAACCTCAAACAGAGCTGTGTCTCATTACTGGGGGAATTCGTATGGGTCGTGTTCGCCGGATTATGGAGTGTCGATAGCTGTCTTGGGTTCGGAATGGAATATCTTAAACAGCGTTAACCCCTGTCCCATTTGGGGTTCCGTTACAATTGTTGGCAAGCAGTGGTATGATTCCCACTGCCAGAAGAACAGCTACAAGAGGACACAGGACAATGGAGACACAGTAGGAACGGCTAAAGCTCTCTTCCCTCAAGGACTTACTGGAGAACTGGGGCAGAGTGGCCAACACCTGTAAGAATAGGGACATTATCGCTTAACGATTTGAAATGAATGTAGCTGAAAGACTCAACATAACGGAAAGGCCCAGTGTAACAGACAGGACACCTGAGGAGGCAAGTTTTGATCGGGCTGTTAAACTAAGACTGGTACACTATGGTCCTAACCCTCCACCGGAGATCATAGACTGAGTTATATCGGCTGTAGACGCAAATTGGCTACGGCAAAGAGGTTCTGCAGCAGCAGAAGTCACAGCAGCATAAACTGAAAGGAGAGAGATACATTTTGCTGCTTTTACATTTTTTATTGAAACTGAAGGGGAGATTGATGGGTACCTTGCTGATTTTGAACAACAATGTGCCCTACACCGGGTGCCCACAGACGAATGGGTTACCATTTTGTTTGGGAAATTGTCCATTCAGGGCCATCCCAGACGAGGATCTTATGAACTATAGACTGGTAAAAGAAGCACTTTTGGCCAGGTATGCCGTCACACGAGAGGCATACCAGAGGCGGTTCCGAGAGACGAGCAAGCAGACTGGAGACACATATACCGAGTGGGCATGCCGACTACACCGCGTGGCATCCCACTGGGTCGATCGATGCCAAGCAGAATCTGGGGAAGAGGTGCTGCAGGTGTTCCTGCTGGAGCACTTCTTTGAAAAACTGTCCCTGGAAGTCAGAGAGTGGACCCGGGACCGAAAACCTTTCTACTTGTCTGAAGCAGCTCGCCTGGCGGACGAATACACAGACGCCCGCAAACTGGATAACTCTGTGGTCAAGACAACAGCTCGGGTGGATTATCGATCAGCGGCACCCCCGCCGGCTATCACCTACAAACCCCAGTCATACCGCCCTACAGCACCACCTCCAACGGGCACTTATTCTCAGCAGCCCAGGTTCAACTCCCAGGACTACTCACAACCCATCAGGTGTTTTGGGTGTGTAGCGCTCACCCCCGAAGGAGCCGCTGAATTATCGGGTCTTCTGTCTCACCTCTGTGACACAGCACAAACAATGAATCCACAGCACACCAGCACACCTTGTGAAGCTTTATAACAGATTTAATGACTGTGGGATAGAACAAAAGCCCTTAACGTCTCCCCACTCTAATATGATACAACTAATAACAGGATGAGATAATACGTTTAGATTGAATGCAATGAACAGTAATATATATACTTAGCAGTATCTACCCCACCCTAAACTACTGGCCAGTAGTACTGTCCTAGGCTAGCCAACGTTGGGGCTTGCTGTATGGCAGATGTAGGAAATACACTTGTTGCAATGGCCAAAGGCCGCTCACCACTTCCAGTGTCTCTTTGGGAAAGGAGGATGATTGTCTGCGGAAGCGAATGACCGACGTCTGTGAAATGGATGCAGTCTTTTAAAGCCTCCGGCAGGACATCTCAGATCGTCTAGGGGCCGCCTGGGGAACCTGGCAATAATCTCCGTCAGCTCCGTCGGCTCCACTCACTCAGTTGGGCAGGCTGGATTACTCTGGTGGCTGGATCGGCCCTGCAACCAGGCCTCAGTTTGATCGCTCAAAACACAGTCTCTTTTTTTTAGTAGACGAACATCAGTCTCTCAAGCACTACTGCATAGAGCCTGTGTCTCAGTGGCAAACACACAGCTCTGACACAAGCCGTCTTAAATCACCCTGTGATGCAGATCTGTCTTCCCTGGATGACTGTCCCAGACTGAGGCTGCCCTGCAGTTCCAACCCATAAATCTTCTGTTTCCTTTCCCACAGCCTCCTGAGAAATGCAGTTCTCAAGCCCCTCTCAGTAGGAATGTATCGATATATCTGCTCTGTACTGCAGTCTCCACAATCTGTGCTCTCTGGCTCCACCTGCTGCAATATATATATATATTTCCTCTTAAATGGCTGAAAATCACAACAGGGCTACATTCTCCCCCTACTTAAAGTCGCTGGGTTCCCCCCCAAAGGGTAAACTGTATTTGTAAGTTCTACAGACAATATATACAGTATAAAAGGCACATATAAAGTTTATACAAGACCACTTGAATACCTTTACTGCGCATAGATAGATGTAGCCTATGACAATGTCTAGCAAGTGGGGTGGGCAGAGGAACACTCCACCAAGGTGTGCTGATGGCCTGGATTGGACACAAGTCCTTTGATACCTCTGTGGTTAGGGTGGACACCTCGGGTGATCTGCGTACAGTAGTGATAGCTTCCTCTGTGCTGTTCCCTGGTGAGTCATAAGTGAGTCTCTGAGGAGGTCGCACCAGTCGTTTGGACCTTGATTCTAAAAACCCGGATGGGCTTTCATCTGCTGAGTCCTCTTCTACTTGCTGTGTTAACTGAGGGAATTCAGTTTCCTTTTCAACTGGCTGAACAGGGGCATCTTTTAGCACTGAGGTTTCCGGCAAGAGACTTTCCACTTGAGAGGGTACAGAATTATCCTCGTTTGCTTAAGGCACAAATTCAGGGGCATCTGGTCTCAAATTGCTCAAATCCTGCTCAGGAGTCATAATAGTTGGATGAACATCGATAGGTTCAGATGGCCACATCCAACTCGGACACACATCTTCCTCATCGCTGTCGTCCTCACTTTCTCTTGTAGAAGGTGGCTGTTGGGACCGAGTAACAGGTGCTTGACGGGAAGTGGATGGAATGGGTGAAGGAGACTCATCTCTATCTGGTACCCGCACAGCTTCATTCAGAGGTAGGAGATGATTCCGATGCCAATTCTTCAGTGGCCCGGTCTTTTCCTCTGGTCGAATCTGGTACACTGGCAGGCCAGGCAATTGTTTACAGACGATGTAGATCTGAGAATTCCATCCATCAGTTGGTTTGTGCCTGGCCGAAGCACCCAAATTTCTTAATAGAACTCGATCACCCGGCTGTAAATCCTGTACCCGAACCCTCAAGTCATAGTTCCATTTGTTTCTTTGTTCTCTACTCCCGGATGTCAAATGGGCCTTCTCAAATGCAGAAGCCAGGTTTCTCCTCAGTCTATCCACATAACCCTGGTGAGAGGCAATAGACGTCTGGTCAAGGGAGAGGCCAAAAGCTAAATCTACTGGTAATCGGGCTTCTCTTCCAAACATGAGGCGGTACGGTGAGTATCCTGTAACATCACTTTCTGTGATATTGTAAGCATGCACAATGGTAGAGATATGCCGACTCCAGTGCTGTTTCTCCCTGATCGACAGTGTTCCCAGCATATTGAGTAGAGTCCGATTGAATCTCTCCGGTTGTGCATCACCCTGGGGGTGATAGGGGGAGGTTCTTGACTTCTGAATCCCCAATAGATCCAAGAGCTGCCTGATGAGTCGACTTTCAAAGTCTCTGCCTTGATCAGAATGGATCCTCTGAGGTAGACCATAATAAACGAAGAACTTTTCTACTAGGACTTTGGCTAAAGTAGGAGCACGTTGGTCTTTGGTTGGAAAAGCTTGAGCATAACGGGTAAAGTGGTCTGTCACCACTAGGATATTTCCCTGTCCACTAGTGTCAGGCTCTAAGAACAGGAAGTCAATACACACCAGGTCCATAGGCCCTTGACTCTGTAGATGGCTCATTGGAGCAGTCCTAGAAGGTAAAGTTTTCCTCTGGATACATCTTAGACAGGACTGGCAGTAGCTTTCAACTTCGGATCTCATGCAGGGCCAATAGAATCTGTCTCGGACCAGTTTAAAAGTTCTCTCTGCTCCTAAGTGACCATGGTCATCATGCAAAGCTTTCAGCACATTTTATCTATGCTTCTCTGGGAGGAACAACTGCTGCTTTTCTTCTAAGTCATCCGAGGGGCCCCTTCGGTAGACCACCCCATCTAGCAGTTTCAACCGTTCCCACTCTTTGTGGACCAGACGAGCCTCTTTTGGTGAATCAGTTAGTAGGAGCCCTCTTTGACCCGCTTTCATTGCTCTCAGAGTTAACCCGATCAAAGGATCTTCAGCCTGATCTACTCTCAGGTCCTTCTTCGTGAAAGTAGGCAGGCCCACACTCCTCAGCTGTGTAGGGTTACAATACATTTTAGGGACACCGGCAGCCATGACTCCTATGGCCTCTGCTCCAATCATTCCTTTGGTTCGGCATTCCACCCCTTGGCATAGGGCTTGAACTCCATCTTGAGTCAAATGAGTCCACTCTGTTTCTGGGACCCCTGTGCTATAGGGTCTTCTGGATAAGGCATCCGCGTCTTGGTTATTGACCCCAGGGTGATATTTGAGGCTGAAGCGGAATCCTGACAGGGCAGCCAACCACCTGTGCCCAGTGGCATCCAGTTTGGCCATAGTGAGAATGTAAGTGAGTGGATTGTAGTCAGTTCTGACCACGAAATTGGCCCTGTACAGGTAGTCTTTTAGTTTGTCCACCACTGTCCACTTCAAGGCCAGGAACTCCAACTTGTGAGTGGGATAATTCTTCTCAGAAGGGGTGAGACCCCGACTCACATATGCCACCGGTCTCAGGAGGCCATCATATTCCTGGTATAGTACTCCTCCTAGCCCTTCTCTGCTAGCATCCACATGTAGTTCATAAGGCTTGGCAGGATCAGCGTAGGCAAGGACAGGAGCCTGTGTTAGACTTCCTTTTAATTGGAGGAAAGCTCTTTCACATTGGTCGGTCCATTCCTCCTGGATTGTTTCACAAAGCTTCCTAGGCCCGTGGGCTGGTGAACCCGGCTCAAAGGGCATTGATTCATCTTCTGATCCTTCCATTCTTAGAAGTGTGTTCAGAGGCTGAGCTATCTTGGCAAACCCTTCTACGAACCTTCTATAGTATGAGCAGAATCCCAGGAAGGACCGGAGTTCAGTAATATTACAAGGTCTCGGCCATGAAGCCACAGCTTCCAACTTCTTAGGATCAGTTGATATGCCTTCTGCTGTCCCAGGTATGTGACTGAAGGCAGACAGAATTGACACTTCTCCAAGGAAAGTTTCAATCCTTCTTAATGCAGCCGCTTCAAGACTTTTTCCAACCGCTGTTCATGTTCTTCCAGTGTTCTTCCTTCTTCCGAAGACTATTAGGTCATCCAGATACACTAGTACCTCAATCAGGTGCATGTCTCCCACCGTCTTTTCCATTAGTCGTTGGAAAGTTGCTGGGGCTCCTGTGAGGCCTTGGGGCATTCTATTAAACTCAAAGAATCCCAGTGGACAGATGAAAGCGGTCTTCTCTTTAACTTCAGGATGCATGGGTATCTGGTGATACCCACTTCGCAGGTCAAGTACACTAAACCACTTTGCTCCAGACAGACACTGTAAGGCATCTTCTATTCGAGGAGTAGTGTATTGGTCGGGAATGGTTCTTTGGTTGAGTGTGCGGTAGTCTATGCACAAACGGATGGAACCGTTTTTCTTGCGAACTACCACAATGGGTGAGGCATAAGGACTCCTGGATTCTTGGATTATCCTGGTCCTTTTCAATTCAGCCAGCTGTTCCCTTAGGTCATCTAGATCTCCCAATGGGATTCGCCGTGACCTTTCTCGAAAGGGCTTGTCATCTTGGAGGCAAACTCGGTGCTGAGTGCTCCTAGCACACCCCACATCAAACTCATCCTTGGAGAATAAATCTTGCCACTTGAGGAGCTGAGACTAAATTTGCTTCTTCCACTCAGGCGAGATAGGGGCATCTTTAGGATAGAACCGTTCAGCTGGGATCTCTTTGTCTACTCCCCCCACCAATTGAGTGGGTGAGAGGGGTGTGGCAGTGGCCACTTGTCCAATCGGCATCCGTGCCTTCAAGGTCACTGGGGAGTCTGACACATTGCATACACTCACAGAGACTCTCCCACGGGCCCGCTGTAGAGCTCTGGTGGATATTATCTCAGGCACCAATTCCACTCCAGATCTCTTTGGGAAAGGAGGATGATTGTCTGCAGAAGCGAATGTCCCTCTCTCCTCAGACCGACGTCTGTGAAATGGATGCAGTCTTTTAAAGCCTCCGGCAGGACATCTCAGATCGTCTAGGGGCCGTCTGGGGAACCTGGCAATAATCTCCGTCAGCTCTGTCGGCTCCACTCACTCAGTTGGGCAGGCTGGATTACTCCGGTGGCTGGATCGGCCCTGCGACCAGGCCTCAGTTCGATCGCTCAAAACAGTCTCTCCCTGTTTCAGTAGACGGACCCCAGTCTCTCCAAGCACTACTGCATAGAGCCTGTGTCTCAGTGGCAAACACACAGCTCTGACACAAGCCGTCTTAAATCACCCTGTGATGCAGATCTGTCTTCCCTGGATGGCTGTCCCAGACTTAGGCTGCCCTGCAGATCCAACCCATAAATCTTCTGTTTCCTTTCCCACAGCCTCCTGGGAAATGCAGTTCTCAAGCCCCTCTCAGTAGGAATGTATCGATATATCTGCTCTGTACTGCAGTCTCCACAATCTGTGCTCTCTGGCTCCAACTGCTGCAATATATATATATATATTTCCTCTTAAATGGCTGAAAATCACAACAGGGCTACAGTTGAATCCAACCAGGCAGTCACAGTCATGGAGACAGCCAGTAAGGGGAAACCCCCACACATCCATGCCTACGGCCTACTGCGTTGGGGAGGAAGAACATTGGGGCGTCCTGCACAAGGCACATCCAATACAAGCAGCTAACCAGGACAACAGGCAGCAACACAGACAGACTGTCTGGGTCAATGAAAAGGTAGCCAATGGGCTATGTGATACTGGCACCACCATGACCCTACTACAGAAGGACCTCATCCCAGAGAGCCAACACAGGAGACACTGTAGCCGTAAAAGTGTACGGGGAGGCACCATCTTCCAGCTACCTGTTGCTCATGTTCCCCTGGATTGGGAGGTTGGTTTGGGACACATCAATGTGGGGGTGATGAAGGATTTGCCAGCGGATGTATTACTGGGGAATGATTTGGCCCCCCTTGGTTCTGCTTATGCCCCGATGTGCCCCGCTGAAGCCAACCCAGTGTCTACCTGTGCCCAGACCCATGCTGCTGGAACCAACCCGCTTGCTGCTGAGACCCAGGTAAGACTATCTTCCCCAACATGTACCTTATTCAGGCAAAATATCACAGTTTAAAATTGGAATGTGACAAGTTGGCCAGTGAGAAATCGGAGATGCAACGACACTACGTCATGTATTATGAGATGTCCTGTGCCTTGAACATTGAAAAGCACAAACAGGCTGAAATTGTCAAAAGGTTAAATGGGATTTGCATCCAGGTTGTGCCTTATCTCTCCCAAGAGCATCAGCAACAAGTTTTGGGAGCCATTAAGAGAGCAAAGCAAGTGACTGTTCTAGAACTGAATTCCATTATTCACCCTGCAACCTTACAACTTCACCATCAGCTACCGACCTGGTAAGCAAAATGGCAATGCTGATGGGTTGTCAATGCATTAGAGCAGGGATCTCCAAACTACGGTCCTCCAGATGCTGTGGAACTACATTTCCCATGAGGCCTTGTAAAACTCTGACATTCGTAGACATGACTAGGCATGATGGGAAATGTAGTTCCTGAACACCTGGAGGGCCGTAGTTTGGAGACTCCTGCATTAGAGGAATGGAACAATGGACTAACTTCGGAGTCAATCCGTCTGGGGTCTCCTCCTGTGTTAGTCTCCTGCCGAAAGGGGAGACATGTACTGGGGGGGCCCGTGGAATCCAGAAGCTCTTACAAAGTATGAGCCAGGAAAAAATGGACATATCTTGGATTGCTTTAACATGGGTCGGTAATTCACAATATATTCCAGGATATCTTGAACTATTACTGGTTGTTGATTCTGAACTCAACAGGTTAATTGAAAGAGTGACTCATTCAATGTGGGAACACATACTGATAGGTGTTAATGTCGTCTGTTGTGATGTAAATGAATCTAGTATGGCCTCTAAGGATCTGTCATTGTGTTGTGCCAATTGACCCTGTATTGTGCGAAGATCTATTGATGATAATGGGCCAGATCCACAAAGCACTTAAGCCAGCGTTGCACAAGATGCGCGGCGTAAGTCTAAATATGCGCACGCGTATCTATGCGCCGTATCCCCAAAACGATATACGCCTGAAATCTAGAATTTTTCGACCGACGTAATTTCGATAGACCGACGCATCGTGCACGCAAAAATGCGCTTGACACTCCATTAATTTGCTATGCAAATGAGGGAGATATGGCGATCCACAAAAGTAAGTTTGTGCGGTGCAGGCTACGCGCTGTGCGCATCAGCTGCACGTCCGGTCTAAAGTTAGTCCTTATAAAAGCAGGTTTAAAATTGGACAAGACGTCTACATGTCAGCTAAAGCAACACCGTTAGGGATGAACTGAGCAGCCACACTTGCAGGACAACAATCTGTATGTCAACATGCCAGGGGCATCCTTGCTCATAGCTATACTACTGACTTTAGATGAGCGCAGAAGGAGGAGGGCACAGAGGAGGGCACGGGAGAGGATATACCGCACACACATAGACATCTTTGGCATGAGTGATTCTGAGGTGTATCGCATCTTCAGATTCACCCCTCATGTCATCCTTTTTTTTTATTTTTTTTATTTTTTATTCATTTATTTTTATTTGATTTTTTAGATACAACATTTGACAAGTACAATGTCATAGTTACACAATTTGCAAGTAACAGAGTAAGGTAAATAAGCAGCAGCACTGCCAATATGCTATTATTTTAAAGCAACAAAAAGTACCTGCTTCCTATTGTGTCCCCTTGTATCTTCCCACTTGTGTCGCCCTTCCCCTCACTCGCCCCCCCCCCCTGTCTCAGGGAAACGTACTCATCTTGTGTTACCTTAACTAGGGAAATTATATATTGAGCTGGTGTGTTCAGTTCCAACTGGAGTTGTTGGCTAAAGGAGTCTTACGGAAGAGTGAAAAATGGATTGAGACCATACCCCCCCTAACCGAGGCTACCCCGTCTTCTGAGGGAAGAGCAGCCAGGAGACAGCTCACATTAGGCATCTTTGCATGTTAAACACACACATTAATCATGGCACAATGAGAATGCATGCATGCACACCACTGTGGTCCCTAGCACACACACCCCACATCCTCATCAAATTGGATTAGCACAAGCCCACCATGCAGGACTTGTGAGCAGCAACTCCACGCCACGGCTCCAATTATGTCACTGTACAGCCATACACCATTCACACGGACCTGGGGATCACTTCTTCCTGGTCCTGGGGAACCCTTCTCCACCACAAATGAGGGTGACACCCCTTTTCCGGCAGGAATGTCACCCCCACATTCAAAAATCATTCACAAACAGAAAAAAAAATGCCCATCAAAAAAATAAAATAAATGCACAGCAAAGAAAACACCGAAAAGCCAAAAAAAAACTATCGCCGCTGGCGTGACCCACGCCTGGGGTGGCCACGGCCATGGCCCCGGCTCCTCAGGGGAGACTCATGGGGGGTGTAATCTGGGGAAGGAGGAGCATCCCCTGGTCTCTGCCCACCTGGTGGCCTGCCATCCAAGGCCACGGCAATGCAAGTCAGGCCAGCACTGAGGGTTGCCGTATTGGCATGGATAGCCTTGGTGAGGGCCCGCACATCCTGACCGAGGGCCCGCACATCCTGACCAACGCCTGCTGTGGTAGCCTGCATTTCATTTTGGCAATTGATCAGAGCCAGGGAGTTGCAGGCCATGTCCCCAACTGAATCCTTTAGGGAGGACAGGCTCTCCTACATCCGCCCCAAAGTCTGGCTGACCTGTCCCAGATGTCGGGTCTGAAGGGCCTGGTCCCTTCTCAGATTTGCAGGCAGAACCTCGGCCACCACCTAGTCTTGTGGGTCGCCTTCCTGCCTCCAGATGAGGCTTGTGGCTGGGGAGAAGGGGAGCTCCTTGGGGGGGAGCCCTGTTGGGGGAGGAGTGGGAGGGGCTACCCCTGATGGATGCCTGGCTGCTGCCAGCCATAGGGGAAGACTCCTCCAAAATTAACATGAAGTCATTCCCTGACATGACCTCCTCCTCCAAATCAAACTCCTCCTCCTCAACCTTCTCAGAGGATTCCGGCCTTGTCTGGGGGTCTTCCTCAGACTGTTGTCCCAGGGATGGTGCGGCACCCTCCTGCACAAAACATTCACAGGTTGGAGGATCCACACACTTGCCACATATTCCCTCCCCCCCCACACATGCTACACACCAGATAGAAAAAAAAAACCTTACCTGTCCTCACTGCCTCCTCAATGGAGTCAAAGCCTGGCAGCCCCTCCACTTGCTGCCTGTTGAAGGTCTGGGCCACTGCACGCTTCTCCTCAGTCAGCCTAACAGTGCATGGTGGGCCCCCTCCAGTGCCCCTGCCATGTGCTGCAATCTTGGACAGCTTCACACGGACCACACGCCGGAGATCATTGATCTTCTTTTGGATCCCCTGGCGTGTCCGGGTCTCACCCCCCAAAGCATTTACCTCATCGGCGATGTCCTGCAAAATCTGACTCTTCCTGGCCGGGGGGGGTGTTGGCACTCTCCAGGCCGTGCAGGAATTGGCCATATTGGGTAATGGCCCTGACAATAATTTCCTTCTCCCGCAAGGAAAAATTTAATTTTTGCTTCCTCTCACTCATGTTCACACAGCACTCTCCAAAACACTCTCCAAAACACTCTCCAAAACACTCTTCAAAACACTCTCCAAAACACTCTCCAAAAATCTCAAAGAAATGTCACAAACCAACAAACACTAACAAACAACAGAACAAAAGCACCTTGCTGTAGGAAGAGAAACAAATGGATGTACTTTTGCAATGGAAGGGCATTTCTCTCTGTCTATTTAAGCACTGTGCTTGCTCACTAATTTGACCGGGCCTAGTTCCAATCTCACTGATTGCGCCGTGCCTAGTTCTGAGCATGCGCAGAGAGGTGCTGACCATAGTCTGCTTCATGCACGCATGCACGTTACGTTGCGCTGGCGCAAATTTTTGCACAAATGCTACGAGGATATGGTACTTGCGCCTCTACATTGCGCCGGTCTAACGTAAAGGAGGTGTGCTACGCCGGTCAATATATGCGCCAATGTACGTGAATCTGGCCCAATGTGTGTATTGCAAGTTAACAGACAGTCTAAGGGTCCTTTCAGACGTCTGCTCCGTTCGTCCGCTTATTACAAGTCCGTTTACGGACTTGTAATGGGCCCCTATGGGAGTGGATCCGTTAGCGGATGATGCATCCGCTAAGGTCCGCAAGATCTGCATCCGTTTTTTCGGACGGAAGAATGTCCTATTTTTCTTCCGTCTGGCGGATCGGATCGGATGCAAACGGACAGACGGTCCGTTTCCATCCGATTCCCCATAGGGAATAGAGGAGGAGAGACAGGGCGGTCCCTGCACAGTGTGCGGGGACCGCCCTGTCCGCCCGACAGCTCAGCGGAGACCCCCCGCTGAGCCGACGGACACACGGAGCGGACCGAAAAACGGTCCGCTCCATGTGAAAGGACCCTCAAGGTCAGACGTCTGACTTATCAGCTGTAGTTAATAAGCTCCTGTAAAGTATGCCAGAGTTGGTGCCAGAATGTCTACCAAAAAGATGTGTATTGTGCTCATTGTGTGTTGATGTGGGTGGAGTTAAGTCATTGTTTATTTTGGTTACTAACTGTATATAAGAGCCTGATTTTCTCATTAAAGAGTCTATTCGTTTTGAACCTCAAACAGAGCTGTGTCTCGTTACTGGGGGAATTCGTATGGGTCGTGTTCACCGGATTGTGGAGTGTTGATAGCTGTCTTGGGTTCGGAATGGAATATCTTAAACGGCGTTAACCCCTGTCCCATTTGGGGTTCCGTTACATAAGGTTTCAGCATCAGATGGTATAGGGAGGTGTATAGGTGTGGGGGTAATCCCCATCTGACAACATGGATCCAGTATAGCTTCATGTGAAGTGATGGTGAGATGGGAAATTATAATAATAGTTGTAAGCCAGCGTGTATGTGGGAAATGGTTAAAGGTTGCCTGGATGTGTACATGCACTGAACTGATGTAAAGTGATTGAATGAAAGAACTGCAAGTAAAGGGAAAGAAAAGTGTATAGTAGGGCTGAAAATCTAACAACTAGGGATGAGCTTCATGTTCAAGTCGAAATCACGTTCGACTCGAACATCGTATGTACGCCAAATTCGAGTGGCGTGTCACGGCCCAAAATTCACTGCGGCATCGCAGTGCATTGCTGGTTGATGATTGGCCAAGCATGCACTATGAACCACATGCTTGGCCAATCACAGCTTGCAAAAAATGGAGAGCCATAATTGGCCAAAGCCAGGGTGGCTTTGCCAATTATGGCTCAGGGGGTTTAGTACACGCCCCACACTATAAAAGGCCGCCTGCAAGTCGGCCTTGTGTAGTGCGTTGTGGTGGTTAAGAGAAGACAGAGAGAGAGTGTCATTTATTGCAGGTAGATAGAGCAGGCAGGCAGGCTAGTCAGTTAGAGTTACAGTGTGTAGAGGATATATATGCATCCCAGGTGTTGTATATATATTTTACACTGTATTGAGTTTAGCTAGATCCGCTCTTCCTAACATACTGACAGGCAGGCACGTGATTGTGCTAGCTGCAGTATTCTCACGTGGTGTACTGTCTGTGTCCTCTGCAGTGTGCACCTAAAGCTTTGTGGTGTGTGTACTGTCTGTGTCCTATGCACATTGTGCACCTAACGTAAAGCTGGTGTTTCTCATATTTACTCCTAGAGGCAGGTAGGGATGAGCTTTGTGTTTGACCCGAACGTATGTTCGACTCGAACATTGTATGTTCGACCGTTCGTCGAAATACGAACAAAACGGGTCGTTCGCGCCAAATTCGAGTGACGCGCTGTAACGGATTGAACCGTGACAACCAGAGACTTTGGAAGGATGAGATACTCCTGTGCCAGGGATACTAATAACTCCTGGGTCTAAGTCCACCCTGTGCCCTTGGAGGCGTAGGGTGGCTAATAAAATCTAAATGCCTGTATTACATGAGATGGGACATTAATAATAATTCATGTTTGCAGGATGTCTTGAGATATCACAAGTTGTTGGCTATTCAATGTGGGCACACATGCTTTTGAAAGGTGTTAATTGCGTCTACTCCTAGACATTACATTGTCCATTGTATAAAGGTGTTAATTCAGGTCTGCTGCTAGACCTTTCAATTGTCTGATAACACGGTTTAAAGCCTATTGATGCCCAGGTGTCAAAGACTAGAGTTGCCACCTCATCCCTTTAAAACAGAACACATATGAATTACACAGGTTCTGTAGCTAATTAAGGTGGTAATTAAACTCACTTGGTGCTTTACCTGCATTAAATTAGCCTCAGAACCTGTGTAATTCATATGTGTTCTGTTTTAAAGGGATGAGGTGGCAACTCTAGTCAAGACCCTTTAGAGACAGTACGTCTGTCTAGATATGTGGATTGAGGTCAAGGCATTGTGTAATTGTATTTTGGAATGTGATAGATCTCGTCAGTATCGGTGCCGAAATGTCTGCTAGAGAATTAGCCATAGTGTGTGAATAGGGGGGTGGAGATTGCATTGTCCTGTGATTAACTGTAACATGCTGTACTAGATATATAAGCAATATAAGAAACCTATAAAGGGTTCATTCATTTGGAAACAAGTACAGAGCTTGTGTCTCGTCTTGATTATGGGAAATGGAATGGATCATGTATGCAGGATTGTCGCAGTGTGTCGGATAAGCTTGTCGTGGGTGGATGGAAGGTCGTAAACGGTGGTGACCATTACATTGGTGGGATGATTCCATCTTCAGAAGGACGGCTACAAGGGCACAGGACACAGCACAGAGGACCAGTATCAGAGGAGGTCCTGCTGGGATGGCCGGATGTGATTCGGTGCCAACTCTGGAAGGAATCGCTAGTTTTGGAGCAGCAAAACCAAGGAAAGGTCCTGCCCTCCATCTATGCAAAGTACTGGCCGCAGTATGACGTACGAATGCTGTTGTTGGGGGAACAACCGAAGCAGGAGTGGACCGCTGAGTTAAGCAGGCTGATCCGGGCAGAGATGCAGCTGGACGAGAGCTACAGAACCCTCTGGTGGTATGTAGCCCAAGAGTGCCCGTGGTCAGCGGATGACAGCCCCACGGAAGGCTATGACTATGATGGCCTAGGATTGTTGTATTGGAGGATGTCCAGTGACCCAGACTTCGGGGATGATCGGTAGTGGCGCTTGGAGGACATAATGGAGCACAGAGAGGAAAAATTGAATATCTCGGGAGGCCACTGGTTATAGGAATATTTGGAATTTCTGGCCATTCGGGAATGGGAGCTGGAGGTCACCTACAGACAGTTGCTGGACTCTGCTCAGCAGCAGGGTGGGGCTCCCATTGCCTGGGACTATGAGGAAAGTTCAGATGACAACTGTGAAATCCTGGCTGATGAATCGGCAGTGGGAAATATGGAGATTGCCATCCCTAAAGCCGAAGAAGATGGTGTGGAGTTACAGAGAGCCGGGGCGGTTGGTCCCTCTCTCCAGCAACAAGCTGAGGTGGTAAAGCTTTTACCCCCAGCTGAATGAATCACTGGCAACAGAGCAGAGTGCCCCAGGCCTCTGCTCTTAACTAGCAGGAGAGGGAGTCCCTGTGGTAGTGGATGGGACTGTGGTCTCCACTCACAGCAACCCAGCAGAAGATCTGGCAACAGAGCAGAGTGCCACAAGTCTCTGCCCTCAAATAGCAGGAGGGGAAGTTCCTGTGATAGTGGATGGGACTGTGGTCTCCACTTGCAGCAACCCAGCGGAAGAGCTGGCAACAGAACAGAGGGTCGCGGACCTCTGCTCTCCATTAACGGAAGAGGGGGTCCCTGTGGTAGTGGATGGGACTGTGGTCTACACTCACAGCAACCCAGCAGAAGAGCTGGCAACAGCGCAGAGTGCCCCGGGCCTCTGCTCTCCACTAACGGAACAGGCGGTTCCTGGGGTAGTGGATGGGACTTCGGTCTCCACTGACACAACCCCAGAAAATGGTACAGGACTGGGACAGTAGGATGTCGGCTTTGCTTTGCAAGCACCGGGGAGTTTTCACCTAGCACCAGTGGATGGGACTTCAGTCTCCACTGGTATACCCCAGGAAGGGGGGCAGTTGGCCCAGACCCCCAACAGCATGATGGACTGAGCCCAGCCACCCTGCCTTCTCTCCAGCGGCTGAAAGGACTCCAGGGAGAAGGGCCAGTCCAGGCCTCTCCCCAGCGGCAGGCGTGTTTTCTGAGAGAGGCAGAGGTTGGCGGGGTGAGTGATGCTCAGTTTCAAGCAATTTATTTGGGGTACAGTATGGATAACAGCATTGGAGGACTGGAACTACTGACGGACTTCGGAGTCAACCCGTTTGGGGTTCCCTCCTGTGTCCGTCTCCCACCGAAAGGGGAGAGATGTAACGGAATGAACCGTGACAACCAGAGACTTTGGAAGGATGAGAGATACTCCTGTGCCAGGGACACTAAAAACTCCTGGGTCTAAGTCCACCCTGTGCCCTTGTAGGCATAGGGTGGCTAATAAAATCTAAATTCCTGTATTACATGAGATGGGACATTAATAATAATTCATGTTTGCAGGATGTCTTGAGATATCACAAGTTGTTGGCTATTTAATGTGGGCACACATGCGTTTGAAAGGTGTTAATTGCGTCTACTCCTAGACATTACATTGTCCATTGTATAAAGGTGTTAATTCAGGTCTGCTGCTAGACCTTTCAATTGTCTGATAACACGGTTTAAAGCCTATTGATGCCCAGGTGTCAAGACCCTTTAGAGACAGTACGTCTGTCTAGATATGTGGATTGAGGTCAAGGCATTGTGTAATTGTATTTTGGAATGTGATAGATCTCGTCAGTATCGGTGCCGAAATGTCTGCTAGAGAATTAGCCATAGTTTGTGAATAGGGGGGTGGAGATTGCATTGTCCTGTGATTAACTGTAACATGCTGTACTAGATATATAAGCAAGATAAGAAACCAATAAAGGGTTCATTCATTTGGAAACAAGTACAGAGTGTGTGTCTCGTCTTGATTATGGGAAATGGAATGGATCATGTATGCAGGATTGTTGCAGTGTGTCGGATAAGCTTGTCGTGGGTGGATGGAAGGGCGTAAACAGTGGTGACCGTTACATTGGTGGCACAGTAGTGGGATAATTCCATCTTCAGAAGGATGGCTACAAGGGCACAGGACACAGCACAGAGGACCAGTATCAGAGGAGGTCCTGCTGGGATGGCCGGATGTGATTCGGTGCCAACTCTGGAAGGAAGCGCTAGCTCTGGAGCAGCAAAACCAAGGAAAGGTCCTGCCCTCCATCTATGCAAGGTACTGGCCGCAGTATGACGTACGAATGCTGTTGTTGGGGGAACAACCGAAGCAGGAGTGGACCGCTGAGTTAAGCAGGCTGATCCGGGCAGAGATGCAGTTGGACGAGAGCTACAGAGCCCTCCGGTGGTATGTAGCCCAAGAGTGCTGTGGTCAGCGGATGACAGCCCCACGGAAGGCTATGACTATGATGGCCTGGGATTGTTGTATTGGAGGATGTCCAGTGACCCAGACTTCAGGGATGATCGGAAGTGGCGCTTGGAGGACATAATGGAGCACAGAGAGGAAAAATGTAATATCTCGGGAGGCCACTGGTTACAGGAAGATTTGGAATTTTTGGCCATTCGGGAATGGGAGCTGGAGGTCGCCTACAGACAGTTGCTGGACTCTGCTGAGCAGCAGGGTGGGGCTCCCATTGCCTGGGACTATGAGGAAAGTTCAGATGTCAACTGTGAAATCCTGGCTGATGAATCGGCAGTGGGAAATATGGAGATTGCCATCCCTAAAGCCGAAGCGGATGGTGTGGAGTTACAGAGAGCCGGGGCGGTTGGCCCCTCTCTCCAGCAACAAGCTGAGGTGGTAAAGCTTTTACCCCCAGCTGAATCACTGGCAACAGAGCATAGTGCCCCAGGCCTCTGCTCCCAACTAACGAAAGAGGGGGTCCCTGTGGTAGTGGATGGGACTGTGGTCTCCACTCACAGCAACCCAGCGGAAGAGCTGGCAACAGAACAGAGGGTCACGGACCTCTGCTCCCAACTAGCAGAAGAGGGGGACCCTGTGGTAGTGGATGGGACTGTGGTCTCCACTCACAGCAACCCAGCAGAAGAGCTGGCAACAGAGCAGAGTGCCACAAGTCTTTGCCCTCAAATAGCAGGAGGGGGAGTTCCTGTGATAGTGGATGGGACTGTGGTCTCCACTCGCAGCAACCCAGCGGAAGAGCTGGCAACAGCACAGAGGGTCGCGGACCTCTGCTCTCCATTAACGGAAGAGGGGGTCCCTGTGGTAGTGGATGGGACTGTGGTCTCCACTCACAGCAACCCAGCAGAAGAGCTGGCAACAGAGCAGAGTGCCCCGGGCCTCTGCTCTCCACTAACGGAAGAGGGGGTTCCTGGGGTAGTGGATGGGACTTAGGTCTCCACTGACACAACCCCAGAAAATGGTACAGGACTGGGACAGGAGGATGTCAGCTTTGCTTTGCATGATTTTGAAAGGTGTTAATTGCATCTACTCCTAGACATTACATTGTCCATTGTATAAAGGTGTTAATTCAGGTCTGCTGCTAGACCTTTCAATTGTCTGATAACACGGTTTAAAGCCTATTGATGCCCAGGTGTCAAGACCCTTTAGAGACAGTACGTCTGTCTAGATATGTGGATTGAGGTCAAGGCATTGTGTAATTGTATTTTGGAATGTGATAGATCTCGTCAGTATCGGTGCTGAAATGTCTGCTAGAGAATTAGCCATAGTGTGTGAATAGGGGGGTGGAGATTGCATTGTCCTGTGATTAACTGTAACATGCTGTACTAGATATATAAGCAAGCTAAGAAACCAATAAAGTGTTCATTCATTTGGAAACAAGTACGGAGCTTGTGTCTCGTCTTGATTATGGGAAATGGAATGGATCATGTATGCAGGATTGTCGCAGTGTGTCGGATAAGCTTGTCGTGGGTGGATGGAAGGTCGTAAACTATGGTGACCGTTACACGCACCACGGCCCATAATTCACTGCGGCATTGCGTGCTGATGATTGGCCAAGCATGCACTATGACCCGCATGCTTGGCCAATCACAGCGCGCAAAAAACGGAGAGACATAATTGGCCAAAGCCAGGGTGGACGTATCCCAGTGCGCATGCTCTGAATCACCTTGGATAGAATGCCTAAGAGACGTAGAACGTACCTTACGCACAGCCCCATTCACGTACGACTTACGTAAACAACGTAAAAACGACGGCTGTTTCGACGTCTATACCTTAACATGGGCTGCGCCATCTTTTTGGTGGTTCATCTTTACGCCGGAAAAATGCCTTTTGTAAACGGCGTAGATTACTGTGTCGGGCGCATCTACATTTGTGAATTGGCGTATCTTGCTCATTTGCATATTTAACAGGAACACCGAATGCGTCCAGCGTAACTATGCGCCCATGATATGCCGGCGTAGGCAAGTTACGTTGGACGGCTGAAGCCATGTTTTTCGGCGTATCTTGCTTTGTGAATCGGCGCAAAGATGCAATGGCAAACATTTGTACTTACGTTGGCATATTTCGAGATACGCCCATTGTCTTTTTTTCTAGCTAGATAGAGCAGGCAGGCTAGTCAGTTAAATTTACAGTGTGTAGAGGATATATATACATCCCAGGAGTTGTACATATATTTATACACTGTATAGTTTAGTTAGATTAGTTCTTCCTAATGTGTCAGGCAGTTGATTGTGTTCTCACGTGTTGTATTACCCGTGTGCTCAGTGCAATTAAACCAACTTGCTGTATACTGCAAGTTTGTACATTACTTTGCAACTGAACCCACTTGGTGGTGCATAGTGCAAGTGTGCTCATTACTTTGCAACTGAACCCACTTGGTGGTGCATAGTGCAAGTGTGCTCATTGCTCTGAAACTAAACCCACTTGGTGGTGCATAGTGCCAGGACCGTCTTTAATATTGCCCTGGGCAAACATTTTTTTGGGGTCCCCTCCAGCTTATTTTGGGCCTGGCTGGTTCAAAACATTGATTTGAATGGGCTGCCATGCCTTTGTTTTCTGCAGAAAAAAGATGCATTCAGCATTTTAAAAATACAGTTGCCTTGAAATCCATTCTGCTTTTGCACCATGCTACTTACCTGCAGTTCTTGCACACACAAACGCACTGTGTTTTTAAAAGCGTGACCTAAACGTCTAAAAATGCAGCAATTTGACAGTGCAGGAACTGCAGATAAGTCACAGCAGACAGCAGAATGGAAAGGGGGCATTAGTTAGTGCCCACATCATGGGATTGTGGCCGGCTGACCTATAGCAATTAGTCTAGGGTAACTATATTAAAATAAAAAAAATAAAAAAAGGGTTCAGGTCAGTAGGCATAAATCAGCTGGAAAACGTGACGCTCAGTGTGAATGAGTCATCACTGATGCAGGTGTAAGTCACATGTTTCCCGGGTTTTTGGCATGTTTTTTGAAGTCACATGTTTCCCGGGCATAATACAGGTGTTCTGATTCACCTGTTTCCCGGTCTTTTTCACGTGCAGGGGGCTATTTAAGCCCCACTGCTCTGAGGCTCAGTCAGCAGTGCAATTGCGAAAGAGTGTGCTCCCCCCCCCCTCTCTCTCTCTCTCTCTCTTACCAGCAGCTATGAAGGACCTCGTCAGGCGAATCCTGGAGCGGGCATCGGAAGAGGGCGGCGAAGACTGGCTGAAGAAATGCCTGGCCGAATTTGAGTCGGACCCGCCTTTGGTCGCGGAAGAAGACGAGGCCGTTGCAGGAGCGTCGGGGGTCTTCCTGGACCCACATCTCCCTCTTCCTCCATCTCTCCCCCACAGGTACCCCCGGAGCCAGCCGCCCGAGCGCCCCTCCACATCCCTCACCGCACGAGAGGAGGAAGAGTCCATACGGGGAAGAGCTCCCAACGTCACCCCGCAGCGCACCAGCCTCCGGATCCAGAAGAAGAAAAGGTCAGCCTCTCCCTCTCCAGTGCGCGTCACTGGGGGGAGGGGTAAGGGCCGTCAATCACCACCCAGGGGAAGAAAAGATTTTCTATCTTCACAGGTTCGCATGGATATCGAAGAAAACCCAGCATCATCTGTTGCTAGGCAGACACAGCTGGTTGATGCGACGGCGTGTCGAAGGCTGGAATCTCCTTCCAGGCCATCCAGCATTCCATGCAAAGCAAAAAAGAATGTCAGCTCAGCGGCCCAGGCTGGAGCGAGTCCTTCCACCAGTGGTGAGTCTAATAACCAACAAATGTTAAGGCAGTTACTGGATTCTGTTAGCAAGTTGCAGGATGCTGTTTTTTATCAGAGGCATTTATCCCCAGCAGATGTTTGGTCTGCACAATCATTACCTGCCATTTCTCAGCCTGACAATGCAGTTAATGTCATTCCTATGCAGGAGCCTGCCGCTACTCCTCAAATCCCAGAGATTTGTTTTAAAGAGCCTTTACCTTGTGAAATCTCCCCTTTGGGTTTTCACTTAACTTCTAATATAAAGGAAAAAATCTGGAAAGGAGAGTTTATTGAAATTTTAACTTTACTCCCTGGCAAGGAATTTTCTGGGAAAAATGACAGGAGGTCAGACGAATTATTGGATGATCGGCGTCGCTCTGCGCCCAAATCTTTTTATAATTGGTTACAATCTTTTTGCATTTATTCTGCCATCATGGGCGAAAAGTTTCCCGAAAAATGTAGTGGTTTATTTCAGCATCTGGAAAATATTCTGGAAGCTTACAGAAATTTCGGTGGCTTTGGGTGGTATAATTACGATGAGTCATTCAGACAAAAAATGTCGGTTTATCCAAATTTAAGATGGGGTATGAAGGATGTTGGTTTGTGGTTAAACCTTATCCTTCCGCAAAAACCGGCCTTTTCAAAACAACCACCCCCCCAAAATGCGATATCTGTTTACAAAAAAGGCTTTTGCTATGCGTACAATGAATCTCAGTGCAAGTGGTCAACGTCGTGTCGCTACAAGCACGAGTGTTCCTTTTGTTTCGGGACTCACCCCGTCGCAAAATGTTTCAAAAGGAACTTTCCTGCTACCCAGGGTAGAGAAAAATCCAAAAGCTTGCACTCCGGTGAAGCTGGAAAAGATGTACCCTTGGCTAATGCTATACCCAGACAGGGAGAAAGCGGAGGTTTTAGTTAAAGGTTTTTCCTCAGGTTTCTCCTTACCAATATTTTCTGGTATCGGTTGCAGTACAGTGAGCAACTTAAAGTCAGTAAAAACACATCAGGAGGTTGTAAGAGAAAAATTAATTAAAGAGATCACAGCAGGGAGGGTCGCGGGTCCTTTTAATGCCCCTCCTTTAAAGAATTTTCGGATTTCTCCTTTGGGTATTGTCCCCAAGAAGGAGCCAAATTCTTTTCGTTTAATCCATCACTTATCTTACCCAGTGGGTGATTCATTGAACGATGAAATTGATGACTCTTTAGCTTCCGTATCCTACGCAAGTTTCGATGATGCAGTCCAACTTATAAAAAAGTTCGGTAAGGGTGCCTTGTTGGCAAAAGCTGACATTAAGTCAGCCTTTAGGTTATTACCTATCACCCCTGAATGTTTTAATTCTTTAGGTTTTTGTTTTGAAGATAAATTTTTTTACGATATGTGTTTGCCAATGGGGTGCTCCTTATCGTGCCGGTATTTTGAAACGTTTGCTACTTTTTTACAATGGGTGATCTGCCACGAATCAGGTTGCGAAGGAATCATCCACTATTTGGATGATTTTCTTTTCATAGGCCCTCCTGACTCCCCCATTTGTCTTTTATTGCTAAAATTATTTTTGAGTATTTCTCAGTTTTTTGGCATTCCTATTGCCAATGAAAAAACAGTTTTTCCAGTTACCACCTTGGAATTCCTGGGTATCAGCATTGATACTACCCTATGTCAATTTCAGCTACCTTCAGTTAAAATTTCCAAAATTCAATATTCAATTTTTTCCTTTTTGCGTCGAAAGAAAATACTATTAAAAGAGCTCCAGTCCTTTTTGGGGTTATTGGCTTTCGCCACCAGGGTTATGCCAATAGGCAGAATCTTTTCTAGACGTCTGGCTTTGGCCATGTCCGGCCTTAAATCCCCCTTTTCTCACATCCGCCTTACCTCAGATTTAAAGGACGATCTTTTGGTCTGGTCTCAATTTTTATCTGATTATAATGGCCGTACTTTCTTTCAAGAAGACTTTATTTTTTCAGACCACTTAGATCTCTATACAGATTCAGCAGGTTCGTTTGGTTTTTCAGCCATTTGGGGCACCCATTTGTGTTGTGGTTCTTGGCCCCCATTCTGGATTACCAACAAGGCTACTAAGAATATAGTATTACTAGAATTATTTCCCATTATAGTCGCTCTGGAATTATGGGGCGAATACTTTGCAAACAAAAGAATTCTGGTGCATTCTGACAATAAAGGTGTCATATATGCGTTAAACTGTCTATCTTCCAGATCAATAATGGTTATAAAATTGTTAAGATATTTTGTTTTATTGTGTTTAAGGTTGAACATTTGGGTTAAAGCAAAACATGTCCCTGGGAAAAGTAATCTGATAGCTGACAGCCTGTCTCGTTTTCAGATGGCACGTTTCAGGCAGCTTTTGCCGGAAGCAGACCAGTTCGGTTACACATGTCCGAGTCATTTATGGGATCTGATCTAGCTCCTGTTATATCATCTATCAGGAGTTCGATTGCCCCAAAAACATGGATCGAGTACTCGGTTGCATGGAAAAAGTGGCTCTTGTTTGTTGAAGAATTGGGTTTCCCTGATTCTCCACACATCGAGCAACCGGTTCTTGCCTTTCTTTGTTCACTTATGCAACAGAAGTTATCTTTCAGTCATATTGGCAAAAGCCTAGCGGGTATCTCCTTTTTCCTAAAATTACATAACCTTCCGGCATGTAACAGTTTTTTCTCAGTACGCCAAGCATTAAAAGGTTATCGGAGACAGACTTTCACGCCTGATACACGTAGGCCCATTACAATAGATCTCTTAAAAAGAATTTGTTTAAGTACACCTCGAGTATGTAGTTCGGATTACGAAGCGTCACTTTTTCATGCAGCTTTTGTACTTACCTTCTTTGCAGCACTAAGAATTTCTGAACTAGTTCCAAATAATAAAAAAAGTATTTCTGGTTTAAAATTCAGGGAAGTTTGTATTACACAAGGTAAGGTACAGGTTTTTGTCAGTAAATCAAAAACAGATTGGGCTGGCAGGGGTCATTGGCTCACGCTGCATGCATGTGGCGACCATATTATTTGTCCTTATTTAATCCTATCCAATTATATTTCGTTAAGACCTTCTTGTGCGGGTAATTTTTTGGTCCATCTAGACGCTTCCCCGCTAACGAAATTTCAATTTTCAGCCGTATTACAGCGCTGTTTGATTTCATTAAATCTCGGTCATTTAAAATTTTCATCCCACTCGTTCCGTATTGGAGCAGCTACAGAAGCTGCCAGGATGGGCCTGAGCGAGGCAGTAATTATGAGCTTGGGTAGATGGGAATCTAAAAGGTTTAGTTTATATGTCCGCCCTAACCTTTCTCTCTGATTCCAGGTTCAATATTGGCCGTCTGGATCATTGGGCATTCATTTGTCCACTGGGCGCACAGACGGGCTTGTCAACGCTGTTACTCCAGCAATCTGTCTTTTTCTCCTGATTCTGTTAAAATTTCATGGAAAGGTATTCGTGGTCTTCGATGGGACAATCTTTTTTATCACATTTCTTTATTGTCTAATAGTTTGCCTTACCCTGATATTTTAATTCTCCACCTTGGTGGTAATGACATAGGTAGATGTTCAACATTAGAGTTAATTTGCAAATTGAAGCACGATCTGCAGCACATTCAGTTGTCCTTTCCAAATACTAAAATAATTTTTTCTGAAATGATTCCTCGTCTGGTCTGGCTATCCTATCCAGAGAATAAATCTCTGGAGAAGATTCGGAGGCGTGTCAATCATTCAATTCAAAAATTTATGCCTATGCTAAATAGTTTCTCATATAGGCACACGGAGTTGGAAGGAGGTTTCCCCGGCCTCTATAGGCAAGATGGGGTACACCTGTCCGACATAGGACTAGACATTTTTAATGTAGATCTTCAAAACATGGTTGAAATGGCCTCGGTGTTGGGGTAGGCCGTTTTTTGTTAGCAGACAAAAACCGGCTGGTGGGGACTTTGTATTTATTATTATTTATGCTATTCGCTCGAGTTATATGACTGAGCGAGATCTTAAGAGATGATTTGAAGTTTGAAAGTTTTATATTAAGAATTTAAATATTGAAATTTGTATTTCATTAAATTTAAATAATATTGATAGAATATTTATGATTATTTGATTTATTATACCAATAAAGGTGCCGCGGCCATTTCTAGTACCATTAAATTATAAAATTATTTATTTAATAAAGATATTTGAATTGTTTTCCAGTGTACGGCCTATTTATTATTTAGTGTTAAGATTGGGCCTGTCCGGCCTACACTCCCATGGAAAGGGGGCATTAGTTAGTGCCCACATCATGGGATTGTGGCCGGCTGACCTATAGCAATTAGTCTAGGGTAACTATATTAAAATAAAAAAAAAAAAAAAAAAAAAAGGGTTCAGGTCAGTAGGCATAAATCAGCTGGAAAACGTGACGCTCAGTGTGAATGAGTCATCACTGATGCAGGTGTAAGTCACATGTTTCCCGGGTTTTTGGCATGTTTTTTGAAGTCACATGTTTCCCGGGCATAATACAGGTGTTCTGATTCACCTGTTTCCCGGTCTTTTTCACGTGCAGGGGGCTATTTAAGCCCCACTGCTCTGAGGCTCAGTCAGCAGTGCAATTGCGAAAGAGTGTGCTCCCCCTTCCCCCCCACCCTGTCGCAAGCACCTTTTATGTGGTTTGTCACCCTTGAATCAAGGGGGGACTTTGTATTTATTATTATTTATGCTATTCGCTCGAGTTATATGACTGAGCGAGATCTTAAGAGATGATTTGAAGTTTGAAAGTTTTATATTAAGAATTTAAATATTGAAATTTGTATTTCATTAAATTTAAATAATATTGATAGAATATTTATGATTATTTGATTTATTATACCAATAAAGGTGCCGCGGCCATTTCTAGTACCATTAAATTATAAAATTATTTATTTAATAAAGATATTTGAATTGTTTTCCAGTGTACGGCCTATTTATTATTTAGTGTTAAGATTGGGCCTGTCCGGCCTACACTCCCATGGACAGACAGTGCTGTATTTCATTGCTTGATGGGCATAGGTGTGCCGTGTGTGCAGCCTATTACATGAGGCATGCACTTTTCTTTGCAGGAAACGCAGGCATGGCGAACCATTCAAATGAATGGGCTGCTGTGCCTGCGCAAATGTGGGCCGCCAAAACACATACATGTGAACCAGCCAGGCCCAAAATAATCCCATGAAGCAGTTAAATACAGACAGTAATGCCATGTGCTCTGAGGCCTTACTCAGCCTGGACTGCAGGTCTGGTCTGTGATTTAAAAAGTTCCTGTATTTTACACATGGTAATGCCCAGGTTCCCATGGTGCTAAAGCAGAATGGACAGATGGTGCTGTGACCCCATGCCATGCCATGTGTAAAATACAGGAACTTTTTAAAACACTGACCAGGCCTGCAGTGAATCATCAAATATTATAAAGACTTTGGGCACACTCAAAAAAACCTTCTATTTACAATATAGCAAACAGTTACATACCTTGAGGAGCAGGAAGAAGTCAGCCTTAGGAAGATCAAACTGGGGATGCTATAAAATCACATTCTATCACACTTTTATATACAAGCACTTTATATACAATCACACTTTTATATACAAGCAGCACCCAGTGGCAGTAAGGGAGAAGTGCACGTCTAAAGGGAAGCCAGGGGTGCTGTACATTTTAAAACACTGGGAAGGGAAGCAGTACTGCGTGCCGCTGATGATTTTCAGCACTGATTTGAGGGGAGCACAGGGGCTTAACGGGCGGCTCTGCTTTGGGCCCCCAACAGTGAAAGGGCCCTGGGCAGCTGCCCCTATTTGCCCCATGGTAAAGACGGCCCTGCATAGTGCAAGTGTGCTCATTACTTTGCAACTAAACCCACTTGGTGGTGCATAGTGCAAGTGTGCTCATTACTTTGCAACTAAATCCACTTGGTGCATAGTGCAAGTGTGCTCATTACTGTGCACCTAAGCCTACTTGGTTTATAGTGCAAGTGTGATAATTACTTTCCACCTAAACCCACTTAGTTTACAGTGCAAGTGTGCTAATTACTTTCCACCTAAACCCACTTGGTTTATAGTGCAAGTGTGCTAATTACTGTGCAGTGTGCACCTAAGCCCACTTGGTTTATAGTGCACGTGTGCTAATTACTTTCCACCTAAACCCACTTGGTTTATAGTGCAAGTGTGCTAATTACTTTCCACCTAAACCCACTTGGTTTATAGTGCAAGTGTGCTAACTACTTTCCACCTAAACCCACTTGGTTTATAGTGCAAGTATGCTAATTACTGTGCAGTGTGCACCTAAGCCCACTTGGTTTATAGTGCACGTGTGCTAATTACTTTCCACCTAAACTCACTTGGTTTATAGTGCAAGTGTGCTAATTACTTTCCACCTAAACCCACTTGGTTTATAGTGCAAGTGTGCTAACTACTTTCCACCTAAACCCACTTGGTTTATAGTGCAAGTATGCTAATTACTGTGCAGTGTGCACCTAAGCCCACTTGGTTTATAGTGCAAGTGTGCTAATTACTTTCCACCTAAACCCACTTGGCTTATAGTGCAAGTGTGCTAATTACTTTGCACTTAAACCCACTTGGTTTATAGTGCAAGTGTGCTAATTACTTTCCACCTAAAGCTACGAGGTGTGTGTACTGACTTTGTCCTTTGCAGGCCATTATAATGTCTGGAAGGACAACAAAGAGAGGCAGAGAGTCACGAGTGCAAGCAGGCTTTGCATCTAGAGGCAACAGTACTGGTGGTGGACATGTTGCATCCTCTTCAGCACATGGCCGTTGGACACGCTCGTCCTTCTTTTCGGGAGCTGGCCGTGTTGAGCCTCAACATGCAGACAAATTGGTAGAGTGGATGACCAAGCGGTCCTCATCCTCCTCATCCTCTCTGACCCAGGCTGATCTTACTTTGTCTGGCAAAGAAGCTGCCAAGGCGTCCTCTTCCCTCTGCACAATGGCATCACACACTCCTTCCCTAGTCCCACCATGTCCTCCTGAGGAGTCCCCCGAACTGTTTCAACGCAGTGTTTGGTACATGCTGCATTAAGATGTGCTGCGTTTTGAAGGCTCCGATGATGGAACTCAGATAGAGGAAGGCAGTAATGTGAGCCCAGAGAGGGGGGTGCCCGAGAGGAACAGCAATCTGGCAGATATGTTCCCCCAGCTGCAGCATTCTGCCAGGTTTTCGACAGTGATGAGGAGGGAGGGGATGATGAGGTCACTGACTCTACTTGGGTGCCTGATAGGAGAGAGGAGGAGGAGGAGGAGGCACAGGCACATCTCCAAAAAGGCAGGATGCTCTCCAGGGGACAGCTTAAGGGCAGCACACCAACTGAATTACATCGCAGAGCTACGCCTGTGCAAGGTGCTGCTGTGTCTCAGCGTTACTGCAAAAGTTCTTTGGTGTGGGCCTTTTTTGAGACATGTGCATCAGATTGCATCATTGCTATGTGCAACATATGTCTCAAGCGTATCTTGCGTGGCCAAAACATCACCCGCTTGGGCACCACATGCTTGACAAGACACATGTCGGCCTGCCATGCAGTTCGTTGGCAAGCATACCTGAAAGACCCACACCAAAAAACAAAGCGGAC
This sequence comes from Rana kukunoris, assembly GCA_029574335.1. Lineage (NCBI taxonomy): Eukaryota > Metazoa > Chordata > Amphibia > Anura > Ranidae > Rana > Rana kukunoris. The sequence goes on along the minus strand of CM056054.1, from coordinate 75,664,657 downwards.
CTCCCCTTTCCCCTCATCAGCTGGGATCTCCAACCCCACCAGACCCTCAGTCCTCTCTGAAGCCTGCACTGATAGGACAGAAGGTGTAGAATTAGGTGTGTCACAACCTAGTTGTAAATGCGGGCAATCTGCTGATGGTACCAGACAAATTTTCCTCTCCCAGCCATCCACATGCCCAGCGGTTGAATGCTAGCTTGGCGAAATTGCAAGCACTTCAACTGCTGCCTTTTCAGTTGGTAGATTCTGCCCCTTCCGTGAGTTTTTGGAATGTGCGGTACCCCAGTGGCAAGTACCCAAACGCCAATTTTTCTCATGGAAGGTGATTCTGGCTCTCTACCGCCATGTGGAAGGCAATGTCCATGCCTCACTGGACAGGGCGGTCAGTGGTAAGGTGCATATTACCGCTGACTCATGGTCCAGCAGGCATGGACAGGGAGGTTATCTCTCGTTCACGGTGCATTGGGTGACTCTGCTGGCAGCTGGGAAGGACGCAGGGCAAGGTCCAGTAGTTTTGGAGGTTGTTCCGCCTCCACACCTCCAAAACACTACTACTGGTTGTGACACGCCTCTCTCCTCCACCACCTCCTCTTCTTCTTCCTCTGTGGCCTCTTCCTGTGCTGATGTTTCCTCAGAACCAGCCGTGCTCCGTAGGTGTACGAGGGGCTATGCAGGAATGCAGGCAAAGAGATGCCATGCAGTGCTAGAGCTGGTGTGCTTGGGAGACAGGAGTCACACTGGGGCAGAGGTTCTGTCTGCTCTACAGGGGCAGGCTCAGAGGTGGTTGACACAACACCAGCTTAAGCCAGGATTGGTGGTTAGCGACAATGGCACCAACCTCCTCTCTGCCCTGCAACAGAGACAACTGGCCCATGTGCCCTTTTTTGCTCATGTTCTGAATTTGGTGGTGCAGCGGTTCTTGGGCAGGTACCCGGGCTTACAGGATGTCCTGAAGCAGGCCAGGAAAGTCTGTGTGCATTTCCGAAGGTCATATAATGCCAGTGTTCGGCTGACAGACCTCCAAAGGGAATACAACCTGCCCAAGAACCGCCTAATCTGTGACATGCCCACCAGATGGAACTCTACATTGGCCATGCTGCAGTGGTTGCACACGCAGCAGAGGGCCATCAATGAGTACCTGTGCCAATATGGCAGCAGAACTGGGTCAGGGGAGCTTGGGTTTTTTCCCCCCACACTAGTGGGCCTTGATCAGGGATGCATGCACTGTCCTGTCACCATTTGAGGAGGCCACGAGGATGGTGAGCAGTGACAGTGCATGCATCAGTGAGACTGTCCCTCTTATTCACATGTTGGAGCACACGCTACGTGGAATAATTGACAGGGCCCTTGAGGCAGAACAGAGGGAGGAAGAGGAGGACTTCCTTACCTCTCAAGGCCCCCTTTATCCAGACAGTGGCCCTGCTTGCCCGCCTAGCACACAGGAAAAGGATGAGGAGGAGGAGGAGGATGATTGTATCAGCAGCATGGAGCTGGAGCCTAGCACTCAGCATCAGCAGCAGCAGTCTTCAAGGGATCACTTACATTCCCAAGGAACCCATGGACTTTTACATGGCTGGGATGAGGTGGCTGCAGATCCTCCCATCCTCAGTGACCCAGAGGACTGTGCCCCAAATGCCTCAGCAAACCTACGCTGCATGGCCTCCCTGATCCTGCAAAGCCTGCGTAAGGATCCTCGTGTTCGTGGTATCAAGGAGAGCGATCATTACTGGCTGGCAACTCTCCTTGATCCACGTTACAAGAGTAAGGTTGCAGAGCTTATCTTGCCGTCGCAGAGGGAGCAGAAGATGAAACTTCTTTTGGGAGGCCTTGCAGAAAGGTCTGTGCAACGTGTTCCCAGAACCTGGGGATTACCAAATCCTGGTCCTGGACAACGTGCTGCTGAGGCTTCGGTGAGTCACAGAAGGAGCGGTGGAGAAGGTGGCCGCCTGACCGATGCGTTCGGAATTTTTTTTAGTATGACCGGTTCCAGCAACCATCACCAGCGTCTAGTTTACATGGTGCGGGAATACCTAGGGGCAAGATCAGACTTGGACACCTTCCCACCGAAAATCCTCTGGCTTACTGGGTCTTCAGGATGGATCACTGGCCAGAGCTTGCACAGTACGCAATTGAGCTACTGGCTTGCCCTGCATCCAGCGTTCTTTCAGATCACAGGGTCCGCCTCTCCACCGACTCCGTCGATCGACTGACCTTCATAAAAATGAATCAGGCTTGGATCAACAGCAGCTACCAAGCACCTGATGCTGATGTAACTGAATAATTTTTTTGAAATGTCAGATCCCTTGGAGACTGCTTATGCTGATGCTGAGTGACTGTCCTGTTATGCTGCTGACTGAATATCCTTTTCCTCCTCACTGATCTTGCCGATAGCTAGTAAGAACATTGTTGTTTCTGGGCACCGCCACCAGTGCCTAAGGCCCATTTTTTCTGCCCATGTTTAACAGGGGCGTATATTAAAAATGTTTGATTCAATTATTTGCATGTGGCTTTTTGTTGCGCTTCAATTACAGTATCTGTGAGGGGTTGCAGTGTTGTGCCTAAGGCCCAATTTTTCTGCCCCTGTTTAACAGGGTAGTATAATAACAATTTTTGATGCAATACTTTGCATGTGGCTCTTTGCTGCGCTCTAATTACATTATCTGTTAGAGGTTGCAGTGTTGTATTGTGCCTAATGCCCAATTTTTCTGCCCCTGTTTAACAGGAGCGTATAATAACAATTTGTGATGCAATTATTTGCATGTGGCTCTTTGTTGCGCTCCAATTACAGTATCTGTGAGGGGTTGCAGTGTTGTGTTGTGCCTAAGGCCCAATATTTCTGCCCCTGTTTAACAGGGGTGTATAATAACAATTTTTGATACAATACGTTGCATGCGGCTCTTTGCTGCACTCCAATTACATTATCTGTGAGGGGTTGCAGTGTTGTATTGTGCCTAAGGCCCAATTTTCTGCCCCTGTTTAACAGGGTAGTATAATAACAATTTTTGATGCAATTATTTGCATGTGGTTCTTTGTTGCGCACCAATTACAGTATCTGTGAGGGGTTGCAGTGTCGTGGCATCGTTACCAGTACCGAAGGCACAATTTTTCTGCCCTTGTTTAACAGAGGCGTATAATAATAATTTTAGATGCAATATTTTGCAGCAGGGGTTATTACTGCGCTCCAACTAGAGTATCTGTGAGGGGTTGCAGTGTTGGGGCACCGTGACCAGTGTCTAAGGCCCAATTTTTCTTACCCTGTTCTAGTATTTTTCTTAGTTTGATTATTTTCTAATTTGAGTTTATTCTAGATTTCTCCTACGTTATCATAGTGTCATGTTTATTTTCCTGTACTAAATACTCATCATTCTCAATGTAAACACCACGGGCCAGATCCACATACATGCCCCGCCGGCGCGGCGTATCCCATTTACTCTACGCCGCTGTAAGTTACAGCGGCGTATCCTTATCCTCAAAGCAATTCTGCTGTAACTTACGGCTGCGTAGCCTAAATGGGCCTGCGTTCGCGGGTGTAATTCAAATGAACAACAGATGGGCGTGTTTTATTTTAATTATGAATGACATATTTTTTAAATGCGCATGCGCCGGCCGTGGATGTATCCCAGTGCGCATGCATAAAATCTCGTCGCTAATAGTCAATGAAAATGACGTAAACGTAACTTACGCAAATCCCTATTTGCGAACAGTTTAAGCAAACGACGTAAAATTCGACGCTGGCCCGACATCCATACTTAACATGGTGTACGTCTCTATATAGCAGGGGTAACTTTACGCTGGACATACGCTCACGCAAACGACGTAAAAGGAATGCACCGACCGCTTGTACGTTCGTGAATTGCCGTAACTCGCTCATTTGCATATTCAACGCAGAAAAATGACGGAAGCGCCCCTAGCGTCCAGCGTAAATATGCAACTAAGATACGACAGTGTAATAACGTTACGCCAGTCGTATCTTATCGTAATTCCGGCGTATCTTGTTTTGTGGATACTAAACAAAGATACGCCGGCGGGAATTTGAAATTACGGCGGCGTATCTGGAGATACGCCGCCGTAACTCTTTGTGGATCTGGCCCCACAAATCTAGATTGGTTCTTTTAGGCAGCATTAATATAATAATAAGCCACACATTGTTGAGTATCCAAAAATATTTATTGTTTCACACGACAAAAGGTGTCATTTTTATTTTTTCAAAAAATATCTTAATGGAAATTCTTTATTTTATTTTTTTTTTATTTTTTATTGTCAAGAAATATACTTTTGCTTTGAAATTTGTCTACATCAATTTTTATTTTATGTTTTTAAAATGTTGTTATTTTTTTTAGAGATATATTTATTTTTCTTATATATCTTTTTTTTTTGGCTTATTTTTTTGACAAAAACTAAATTAACAAATATCTGGTTAAAACGCATAAACAATGACCAACTTTTTAGCAGTTGTCGTAGTTCATGCGTTTTTTTTTTCAAAATCTTTATTTACACACAACAGGAAACACATCCACATAAATCACAACGTTATGAAAAGAAAAAAAAAAGTAATAACATCTACAGGGAAATACACGTTATAAAAACACATACAGGTGTGGTAAGTCCATTCACAGTGTTTGATGAGCAATCTGGCCATCCAAGCCAAGGTGTCAGCTCTTATGAGCGATAGGTAGGTGGTCTCGCCTTGACCTCATCGAGCTTTCCCAGTGTTGGGCTTAGTTCGGTGTATACCATCAAACAACCTCAACCCCAAAGATGTATCGTGAGACATGGACCTGCAGATATGTTCCCAGTTTCCGTTTTCCAAAGGAGAAATAAAAGAAAGGGTGGAAAGCGTCAAAGATAGAGAGTTCCCGAGTCTAACACGGGATAGTGGGGGGAAGTAGTCACCTCAGGGGGCGGCTCAATGATTAATGGGGGGGAGGGAGGGGGGGGGGTGGGGAGCTCGCAAGCAAGGACCGGTGCAGTCAACATATCCGTCGACTGGTCTCCAGTTGATAGGCCCAGGCTCTGTTTTGAGAAGGGGGGGGGGGGTACCGTCTGTGGGTTCAGGTGGGGTTCCTGAGTGCTTGTCCCTCGTCCGAGTAGGTAAAGATAGTCCATATTTGCCAGGTCTGCGTATAGGTTTCCTGTCTGTCTTTGTTAGTAAGAATCAGGTCTTCCAGTCTGCTAATGTCGTCTACTTTCCGTAGCCACATCGCTACAGTCGGTGGGTCTGGCGACTTCCAGCAAATGGGGATGCAGGCCTTGGCTGCGTCTAGGAGGTGTCGAATGATCAATTTTTTATATGTGCGCGTGGGGATGTCATTAGCGTGTAGCAGGAAGTACGCCGGGTCGTCTGGGATCTGTCTGTCCGTAAAGTTTTGTATGATCTTCCTCACCTCTGTCCAGAAGGGTTTCAATTTCGGACAAGACCAAAAAATATGAAGCATTGTCCCCGTTTCACTCTGACAGCGCCAGCAGACATCTGGCGTCGTCCTTAACAGTTTGTGTAAGAGGGCTGGGGTGCGGTACCAACGGGTCAGAATTTTGTAGTTCGTCTCTTGGATTTTCGTACAAACAGAGGATTTATGCGTGAATGTTAGAATTTGTTGTCTTTGTTTGTGGGAGAATGTACAATTCACTTCACGTTCCCACTTGGCAATGCTGGGGATTTGGTGACTCTCTTCTGGTGTGATCAGTGTGGTATATAGAATAGACAGTGCGTGTGGCAGCACTTCTGTGCCCGAGCACAGCTCTTCTAAGAGCGAGAGAGTCGAGCTTCCCGCAGGGGGTGGTGGTAGCGTATGTAGGAAGTGGCTCAATTGGTTGGCTTTCAGGAAATCCAAATGGTATCTGCCTTCTCTTTCTAATAGTTCGGTGAGCGTACGCCAACGTCCCGCTGTGCTGAAATGTGAGGCTTGGAAGGTACCAGCGTCTCTCAGCGCTCGAAATGTTGCATCCCGTGAACCCGGTTCAAATTGTGGGTTGCCTAATATCGGGCGCAGGGGTGACTGCTCTGGTGGGGAACCTGTTTAATTTAGAAGCTTAGCGCATATTTTAATAGTGGTGCCTATTAATGGATGGGACCTAATGGGTTGGGGGAGTGCCATCGAGCACCAAGGGGCTCTCTGCAGTGGAATCTCGCTCTGAGCTTGTTCCAAACGTGGCCAAAATTTCGTAACCCCGTGTCGACACCAATCAATGAGGCGGTTCAAATGAGCTGCGTGATAGTATACACGCACATTAGGCATGGCCAGGCCACCGAAGCGCTTAGGTAGTGATAGAACCGACCTATTTAGTCTGGGGTGTTTCCCAGCCCAGAGAAAGTGCTTAAACATAGTCTGTATTTGCCTGAAGTAGTCTGTGGGTATCTGTATGGGGATAGCCTGGAGGAGATATATGAACTTAGGTAAGATGGACATTTTTAGTATGCTGCACCTGCCGAACCAGGAGTGGAGACCAGTAGTCCAGCGGTCCAGTAGTTTTTGGACCGCTTTCAGCAGTGGTGGAAAGTTCAGCTTGTACAGTTGGGAGGGTGACAGGGGTATACGGGTGCCTAGGTAATTTAGGGCTGTGTCTGTCCATTGTAAATCTAGGCCTCCTCGAAGCCGTCTCAGGGCTGCATCAGGGATCCCCACCCCCATCGCCACCGACTTGCCCATGTTAATTTTTAAATTGGATATCCGTCCGTATGACTCAAATTCCCGCAGCAGACCAGTGAGGGAGGTTTCAGGATCTGTCAATGAGAACAGGAGGTCGTCGGCGTATGCAGAGACCTTATATTCTCCGTCCCCCAACCTAACCCCTGATATGTCTGAATTAAGTCGGATCCGACGCAGAAAGGGTTCGAGGGTCAGTGCAAATAGGAGGGGTGATAAGGGGCACCCCTGGCGAGTTCCATTAGTAATTGGAAAGGCCTCTGATAACACCCCGTTAGGCTTGACCCTGGCTGTCGGATCCACATACGTTGCTGAGATCCAATTGGTCACTTTAGGTCCCAGCCCAATATGTCTGAGCGTGTCGAACATATATCGCCAGCTGACTCTGTCGAATGCTTTTTCAGCGTCCGTGCTCACAAAGACGCATGGTGTCTTTCTGGTAGTCACCGTGTGTAGCAGATTCAGCACTTTGGTGGTATTGTCCCTAGCCTCCCTGGTAGGGACAAATCCCACCTGATCTAGGTGGATAAGGCTCGGGAGGTAAGACTGGATTCTGGAGGCTATAATTTTGGTGAGAAGTTTCAGGTCCACATTGAGCAGTGAAATAGGGCGGTAGCTACTGCATTGGCTCGGGTCTTTCCCCTCTTTAGGGATGACAGCTATGTGGGCTTGTAGGGTATATGTGTGTAATTTTGATCCTGCCCCCAGACTGTTAAACAGACGTAACAGGTGGGGACCCAGGGATGGGAGAAGGGTTCTGTAATATGTAACGGTTAACCCGTCTGGGCCTGGGGCTTTGCCTGACTTGGTGGCTCCCAGGGCTGATTGGAGTTCCAGCATGGTAATAGGGCTGTCCAGGAGGGCCGCGCCGTCGGGGGACAAGGATGGCATACCCGAGGAGGTTAAATAGTCGCGTGTAATGTCCGCGTTCTGGTCTGGCGTCGTGGGTGATAGGTTATACAGTGCGTGGTAAAAGTTCCTAAATTCCCCTGATATCGCTTGTGGAATCGATATCTTTTGCCCGTTTCTAGAGATAACATGTGGGATATAGGACGCAATATGCTGTGCACGTAGAGATCTAGCTAACATTTTACCACATTTGTCCCCGGACTCATACACCTTACTCCTGCAAACTTGGATGGATGCTTTGGCCTTATGCATGAGTACGTCGGTGATCTGTCGTCGTGTAGTATCAAGGTCAACGGTTAACTGTCGCGTGGGTGTTTGTTTATGCTGCGTCTCTAGGAATTGTAGCCTGGACATCAAAGATGTCAGTTGCTCTAGTCTCTGTTTTTTCCGCCTGGCCCCATGTTTAATGAGAATCCTGCGTATGACCACCTTGTGGGCCTCCCAGACCACCCCCGGGGTACTATCTGGGGTATTATTGATGGCAAAGTAGCCCTCCAGTTCTTTTACAACGTCTGCTAGGACTTGCGGTTCTTGTAGAAGTGATTCATTTAGTCTCCAGGGGTGATTCCTCTCAGTCCTGGTCCCTGTCAGGGCGTATACTAGCATGATCGGGGCGTGGTCCGACCAGGTTATTGACCCGATCTTAACGTCTTTGACTGCTATCAGGTGTCTATGTTGGACTAGGAAGTAGTCAATTTGGGAGTATATCTGGTGAGGTCTGGAAAAGAAGGTGAAGTCTTTTTCGCCGGGGTGGAACAAGCGCCATGCATCAACCAATTGGGTTGCGTGGAGTGCTGCCTGAATACGGCCGCGCATTTTCCCGTTCATCGAGGACACGCCAGAAGACGTGTCCTCCACCGGTGATAGGGGAACGTTAAGGTCACCACCCACTATTAACTGTCCGGAGGTAAATTGGGCTAGGCGTTCTAAGTGTTTCGTCAGGAATGTATCCTGGTGATCATTGGGGGCGTAAAAGTTCGCCAGGGTGATGCTCGTTGCACCAATTCGGCCTTTCAAAAATAAGAAACGGCCTGTGGTGTCTTTCTGTATGGCGTCTAATACCCATGGTACTCGGGCTGCAATCAGTATTGAGACTCCCCTGGACTTCGCCTCCGAGTAGGAGGAGTGGTACACCGTGGGGTAGTATCTATTCTTAAGGATTGGGAGCTTGTCTTCCCTGAAGTGCGTCTCCTGTAACAGGACAATGTCTGCCCTTTGGGCACGCACGTCATGAAGTAGCATCCTTCTTTTCTCAGGGGTGTTCAGTCCCTTGGCATTTAGTGAGACAATGGTCAGTTCGTCCATGCTTGCGAGCTGGAAGTAAGGGGAGGGGAGGGGGATAGGAAGGGAGGTAGTGGTAGCGGGAGCCCTAGTGGCTTCCGAGTCAGGTGGCCTCGGGGAAGGAGGGAAGAAAGAAAGATTTAGTTAGGAAGCCAACACCAGTGCGTGTGGCGAAGAAGAGATACTAAGGTAGCGTAATTCGCTTGAAACGCTCACCAGACCTAGTCTGGAGTACGAGCGCAGGCCTATGTGGGTAAGTGGTTGGACAGAGCCGGTGGTGCGAGCTCCCTGCTCCCCCCAACCCCCCCCAGACCATAAAAGGTAGTAGTGCACGTCAGTATTAGTAATGCAATCCAAATCTATGAGCAATTAGTGCAGTGCAGTTTAACCGTTTTAAACAAGTGGTACCTGGAGAACCTCAGATAGGTAATATCAAACATCCTGCACACATCGACCTTAAAGGACCCGATACAAGAAAGTGCAACCGGCAGCTAGTATGATTAACTTCTAACATTTAACAAGGCACAGAGTGAGTGAAATATAACAATCCCAGGTACCCCATCCTGTAACAGCGTCAAAGAGCCAACAGTCTCCTCCTCCCGCCCAGCATGAAAATAATCTAACAACTCTTCCCCCATGACGTCTTGCACGGACCAGGGAGAGGGAGAGAGACAACAAGTACACACAAACTAAGAAAAAACAGAAATTAAAAATACAAGAACGTAGTGTGCCTCTCCGGGTGTCTCAGGGCTACCTCTCCACCTCCCTCCGGTCCCCCCCCGTCCACCCCCCCAGCAGCGACAGGGCCCCCCCCGGCCGGTGCCCTCCACATATCAGTCATGTGTGCCAGCTCTCCAGCGGGGGGGCAACAGTCTGAGATAGGCGTGTGGAAAAAGGATCATCCCCCTCCATCGGGGGAATCTCATGTTCAACATCCGTCCTTTATAGGGAGAAAAATCTGTGCATCGGGGGGGTGATCAGATATCCGAGGCCCGTCCTAACAGCGCGGGGGCCCCAAATTTGCCTGAGCGGGCCATTGCTGGACCCAATCAGGGGTCAGTGTGGGCTCGTTCCGTGGTCGGCGGGGTCCGACCACCAGGGGGGACCCGCAGAGTCCCAGTTCGATCAGGGAAAAAGGGAAGGCACAACAGCGAGGGATTCCCGGGACAGGTGAGGGGGGATGGGCACCATGGGCTCAGTCATGAGTTCCAACATAAGGCGGTCCCGGTATAGCTGGCACAGGGCATGGGGAGAACTGATGGCACAAGCAAGGGGCAACAGAGGGGGCCTGGGGATTGCGGCCTATGGCCTACTCACGGTGTCCATCGCCAGAGAGAACCCTGCGTCTCCTCCGTCCACGACCCTGTTGGCGGATCCCCGCTCCTGGCCTCTGTGCCGCGGGGCCCGATCTTCCAGTGGCGCGGGGTTGCAGCTGTAGCCAGTCGGGGATAGGGATCTGCTCTGCGCCCAGAAAGCGGAAGAGGGCCGGGAGGTCTGCCGGCGACTGGATCGTAAAAGCTGCTCCATCCTTCTTGAAGGTCACCGCGAGGGGTTAGCCCCATCTGTAGGTGAAGCCCTGTTGGCGCGCCAGATCCAGGACTCGTTTCAACATTGCCCGGCGGCGCAGTGTCGCCCTGGACAGGTCCGGCAAGATTTTGATGGTAGAGCCCTGCAGCAGGGTCTTACCTCTCTCCCACGCTCCCCGGATGATCCTCTCCTTCTGTGCGTAGCGTAGTAGGTGGCACACCACATCGCGGGGTCTGTCTGGGTCGTCAGATCGTGGGCCTAGTGCGCGGTGTGCACGGTCCACCTCCACGTCTTCCTCCGGGGCACTCAGTATGTCGCGGAATAGCTCCAGCAGCGTGTCTTCCAGAGCATCGGAGTCTACCGACTCTGGGATCCCACGTAGCTGCAAATTATTGCGGCGGCTCCTATCCTCGACCTCCTCTAAGTGAAGTTGGAGCGCAATCGCCGCATCTCTGTGGTGGTCCCTGTCCCGTTCTAGGCCGGATACCCTCTGCTCGAGTGCCGCCAGCGAATTCTAACCCGAGGACACCCTGTCCGACAGCGTGGAGACCTCCGCCTTGACCTCCTGAAAGTCCCGACGGTGAGTCTCCTCCAATTTGAGTATAAGGGTCTCTATGTCGGATCTAGTGGGGAGGGCCTGCAGTAGTGTCCGGATCTCTTGTTCAGCCGATAGGCCACCGGGGATCGGGGCAGGGGACGACGACATGTCCGGTTCTTGGGACACGGGTGTCCTCGATGTGCAGGAATCGGTCTCCAGTCCGTCAGGCGAGGAGGGCCAGAGGTCCTGGTCCAAGTTGTCTACCGCGTCGCCACGTGGACTGCCTCGTGGCGACGCCACTATAGCTCCAGGAGAGGCCGATGATAGGGAGCTAAAATAGCAATGTAAATTGCCTGCCTTGGCACCGGAGCGGGTGATGCGGGATGTAGATTTGATCCTGCACTTTTTGGCGGATTGCATGCCTAAAAATTCAGCAATTTGGCCGGTGAAGGGGAGGACAAAGCCGGGAGCTCAAGATTTCTGCTTCCTCACTCAGCCATGTCCAGGCCACGCCCCCGTAGTTCATGCGCTTAAGCCATAAACATAGAAATTGCACTTTGAAAAAAATAACAGAAAAAACATAGAGAAAAAAGAAAAAAAAATGTTTCTTTTGTTTTTTTAAACCCTCCCCAGAACATCCATTACATTTTTTAGTGTTCGCTCCACCGCTTGTGTTTTCTTTTTTATTTGCCGTACACAGATATTTATGTCCTCAATTTGAGACCTGCAGGACAACACCTCCCCAATTAAGACCTGGGCGCTGTAGGTGTCTAGTTCATCCCCAACAGCACGAATACCTCCTGAAATTTGGAAACAAACCATGTATTACAATTATGCAGGCCTACATCTATTACCTGAAGCTGTGCTGTATGACACTGACCTGATGTGGTGGCATTTTCCACATCCTGCACATCTGGCGGGGGTGGGGCTTGGCTCTGTGTGGGGCTTGTCTGCTCCACTCCTGCAGCTTGATTGCACCCTATGAGATTGTAAAAAAGGGATACATGAATCAAAAAGATTAGAGGTCTGAAAGAGGAATATCAATCATCCTTTTTGAAATGTGGTACAATTGTCTGTTTTTACAATCCTTCTAAGCTTAACACAGGATTTTATCCATTACCAAAGCTGCAACATTTCTCTATCTTTGGCCAAGTTTCCTACATGAAAAAACACCAATTATCCACTGGACCACCTAACTAGGTTGTTCTTTTGGCCAACACTCAGTGCCGATCCTGACCTCGCTGGGGCCCTAAGCAAAATGACATGGCACATTAAAAATGAGAAGCGGGGGGGCGCTGACGACAGTGACATGTCACATTAAAGAAAGTTGAGAAGCGGGGGGAGGGGGTGTTCTGCTGTCGGAAAGGACATCTTACATTAGGGTGACCAGACATCCCCAGTTTCAGGGGACAGTCCCCTGATTGAGGACACTGTCCCCGGACCAAGTCTGTCCCTGGTTTCGTCCCCAGATTGGATTTAATAGGGGGCAGGGGCATTTCAAAGACAAACAGTGCAGAATTAAAATACAAAGATTAGAATTAAACCCCCCCGCTCCGCCGTGCCTACTAGCATAGGGGGGGGGTGTATTTTTCCCATTATCTGTGCCCCTTTCTGATGATCATGTGCTGGTTGGAGCGGAGGGAATATTTCTTCAGTTTTGCTTCTTCTTCTGCCGTGGCTCAAATCCTGGCCAGCCACCTGCCTATCTCCTTGCCTTCCCTGGCGGAGTGATCTTCCTCCGCTCCCCACCCAGTGGTACCCGGGGCCCAGAGAGTGAGACTTGGGAGGCCGTGAGGCGGCGACGGGCAGAGAGTCGATGATTGTTGCCATTACTAGTTAAGAAAAAATATGTCCCCGGATTTCATTTTAAAAATCTGGTCACCTTATCTTACATTAAATTGAGAAGCAGGGGGTGCTGACTTCTTACCTCTTCTCCCATGCAGCCAACAAGTTCAGAAAGCGGGGTGAGGGGGCGAAAATTACTTCTTACCAGGTGGGGCCTCTAGTAATTTGGGGGGCCCTTCGCAGCTTTGCGTGGCCCTAAGCGGCTTGCATAGTGAGCCTATATGGCGGATCGGCCATGCCAACACTTGTGCTACTGAGTCCATATGTGTAACCAACTGCTGAGCATACTCTCCTTTTACTGTATATTGACTTAAGTTGGATTATTTAAATCTCGTTAATAACACATCTACATTAAATAAAAAATTGGTCTCACATAAAATAAATAGAATGAACGACCAATTATTATGCCCACAAACATGAACCTTGAGACATGTATTCTTGAACTGTATATATCCACTTCAGACCCGCGCTATTGACAAAATACGTCAGCAGCGCGGACCTGAGGCGCCAACTAGACATCTTTGGACGTGATTTGAAGTGCATTACCCGCGCGCGCCACTGGGTGGCGCGCCGCGGGTAAACACTGTCCCGCCGCATTTCTGAGGACCCGATGCATGTACCTGGCGGCCGTGATGTCCGTCGGGTACATGCGATCGGCGGGAACACGAGCAGATGACAGCAGGGACGTGGAGCTCTGTGTGTAAACACAGAGCTCCACGTGCTGTCAGAGGAGAGGAGACCGATCTGTGTCTCTTGTACATAGGGACACAGCATCGGTCACCTCCCCCAGTCACCCCCCTCCCCCCACTCAGTTAGAACACACCCAGGATACACATTTAACCCCTCCCTCACCCCCTAGTGTTAACCCCTTCCCTGCCAGGCACATTTATACAGTAATTAGTGCATTTTTATAGCACTGATCGCTGTATAAATGTGAATGGTCCCAAATTTGTGTCAAAAGTGTCCGATATGTCCGCCGCAATATCGCAGTCCCAGTAAAAATCGCAGATCGCCGCCATTACTAGTAAAAAAAAAAAAAAATCATAATTCTGTTCCCCATTTTGTAGGCGCTATAACTTTTGCGCAAACCAGTCGCTTATCGCGATATTTTTTTTTTTACAAAAATACTTCGAAAAATACGTATCGGCCTTAACTGAGAAAAAAAAATAAAGTTTTTTTTAAAAGAAATTGGGATATTTATTATAGCAACAAGTAAAAAAAATATATATATATATTTTAAATTGTCGCTCTTTTTTTGTTTATAGCGCAAAAAATAAAAACCGCAGAGGTGATCAAATACCACCAAAATAAAGCTCTATTTGTGGGGGGAAAAAGGACAGCAATTTTGTTTGGGAGCCACGTCGCACGACCGCGCAAATGTCAGTTAAAGCGATGCAGTGCCGTAAGCTGAAATTTTGCCTGGGCACGAAGGGGGTTTATGTGCCCAGTAAGCAAGTGGATATAAACAAAAATAGAGCGACAATTTTGAAAAAATTGCAATATTTTTTACATTTTGCTATAATAAATATCCCCCAAAAATATATAAAAAAATTTTTTTTTTTTCTCAGTTTAGGCCGATACGTTTTTTTCTATCTATTTTTCGTAAAATAAATCGCAATTAGCATTTATTGATTAGTTTGCACAAAAGTTATAGCGTTTACAAAATAGGGGGTAGATTTATGGCATTTTTATTAATATATTTTTTTTTTACTAGTAATGGCGGCGATCAGCGTTTTTTTTCGGTACTATGATATTATGGCGGACACTTCGGACACTTTTGACACATTTTTGGGACCATTTTCATTTTTATAGCGATCAGTGCTATAAAAATGCATTGAATTACTATAAAAATGCCATTGGCAGTGAAGGGGTTAACACTAGGGGGCGGGGAAAGGGGTTAAGTATGTTCCTGGGTGTGTTCTAACTGTATGGGGGGGTGGATTCACTAGGGGAAATCACTGTTCTTCTGTTAATACATTGTATTAACAGAAGATCAACGTTTCCCCGCTGACAGGACCGGGAGCTTTGTGTTTACACACATAGCTCCCGGTCCTCGCTCTGTACCGAGCGATCGCGCGTGCCCGCCGGGCATGCGCACGGCACTCGGGGGCGAGCGGGGGCGCGCCCCCTAGTGGCCTTTAAAGAGCCGACGTAGAGCTACGGGCTCTCGCCCAGGCGTGCCGACCTGTCGTCAGCACCCCCCGCTTCTCATTTTTAATGTGCCATATCATTTTGCGTAGGGCCCCAGCGAGGTCAGGATCGGCACTGGGTCTTGTAATGACCGGGTGGGAGTGGTGGCGGGGAAACCCATGCTATTTTTTTCAATGATTTTTATCCATATTGCAGGGACCAAACATTACATTAAAGCCGCAAGCAGTATTAAATTTATTTTTTTTGAGAGTAGTCTCATTTTGTGCAAGGACAGTTGTAAACACGTGCCACCTCACAGGAATATTATAGACACCCAGCAGGTATGATATTTAAAGGAATTTGAATTTTTTTTCTCACTTTAAGCATCATTAAAATCGCTAGTTTTAAAAAAAAAATGGGTTCTTAAAGACGTTTTCCAACAATAACTTGAATATTGGGCATTAAAATGAGCACTTTTTTTTTTTTTTTTTTTTAAAGTGTATTTTTGTGCGTGAACTCGAGAGAGAGGAGCCGGACTGCAGGAGTTGGCAGTAGGCAGACCCTCCCCCCGGAGGCAATCGCCATCCTTCTCCATGCCCCCGGTGGCAATGGCTGGTGTGAGGGGGGGCCTCCCACTCACCCCACCCTACCTGCTCCACTTGGGAGCCCGACTGGGGCCCAATGGGACCCCAACGGGGCAGAGGGACTCCCCCTATGAGGGAGTGAGGGGGTCTAGCCCACCCAGCCAGCCCCGTAGGTCCTTCGCCTCTCATTTTTAGGAGACCGCATGGCCAATGTGCGTGCGTGGTAAACCAATTTCGTGTGCGTGCAAGTGTGGTGGTTTTTGTGGGGTGGGGGGCGTACTAAGCACAGGCGTACCTTGCATAGCACACCCACCGGGAGCCGGGCTGAGACCACCAAACTCAATTCACATGTAGCCGAGACGGGGATCCGAACCCTTGGCTGCAGAGGTGAACGGCTTGTCAGCGCAGTGCCAATCACGTTGAGCCACCACAGCTCCCTACAAAAAATGAGCACTTTTGAATTAAAACAATCGAGTCCCATAGACTTCAATGGGGTTCTAAATGTTCGCACAAACGTTCGGTCCGTTCGACAGTTCTGGAGCGAACCGAACGCAGGGGTGTTCGGCTCATCCCTACTCCTTAGACAAAAACTGAGATCCCACCTATTGGACACTTTTGAAAGGGCCCACACCCACTTCAGGGCTAAACATTACTCCACTGGTAATAAGGCAGGAAAGGCCATGGCCACTAGAATCAAAGGTCATTACTCTGAGACCAAAATTACCCACCTCTACCACCCCGCCTCAAATCAAAAACAAATAGATCCCTCTGCCATTGCGGAAGCTTTTTGCCACTATTTTACTACACTTTACAATTTAAAACATGACTCAACCCTCCCCCCATGATATTTTATCGTTCCTGGAGGAGATCAATCTCCCTAGTCTTTCTGAGGACCACCTTAAAATGTTAAATGCCCCATTTACTCCCCAAGAAATTCTGCTTACAATCTCAAAATTGCCCTCCAATAAATCCCCAGGCCCTTACGGACTCACTAGTGAGTACTACAAACAGTTTGGGAACATCCTATCGCCCTTCCTCTCTAATGCCTGCAATGACACTGCCTCGTCCTCCTCTCTCCCTCCCGAAATGTTGTCCGCCCTGATCACTACACTGCCGAAGCCAGGCAAGGAACCCACTTATGCGCAAAATTTCCAACTCATATCACTCCTCAACATAGATACTAAGATCTATGCCAAACTCATAGCCAATCGGCTGATTGACCTGATGTCCCTACTCATTCACAACGACCAGTCTGGTTTCACGAAAGGGAGAGAAACGTTCGATGCTACTCGCAGTATTCTCAACATGATCCATAGTGCTGAGAAAGAAAGTTTACCGCTCAGAGGTCCCAGGGAATTGCAAGGTGGAGTCCAAACACCTGGGTGCAGGCACTGCAATAGTATGCAAAAATGTATAGAGAAAAACCGGGACGGCCGCACTCCAAAAAAATGGTTCCTTTTAATAAAACTGGTCACAACATGAACATATCAAAGCAAAAAATCAGGAGAAACTGAATCGTTTCACACTATCATACAGTGCTTAGAATAAGCACTGTATGATAGTGTGAAACGCGTCAGTTTTTCTCCTGATTTTTTGCTGTGATATGTTCATGTTGTGACCAGTTTTATTAAAAGGAACCATTTTTTTGGAGTGCGGCCGTCCCGGTTTTTCTCTATACATTTTTGAATCATCCATAGTGCTGGATCAACGCAAACACCTTCTCTGCTCCTATCTTTGGACGTGGAGAAGGCGTTCGATAGAGTCCATTGGGAATACATAAGAGGGACCCTCATTAAATTTGGCTTACAGGGACCTATATTATCAGCCATACTAGCGCTATACTCCTCCCCTCAGCCCAGGTCTATACTTCAGAGATGCTCTCTAGACCGTTCTCTATCACTATTGGCACCCGTCAAGGTTGCCCTTTGTCCGCGCTCATATTCAACTTGGTGATGAAAGCCCTAGCAGAACACGTCAGGGCCCACTCCAAAATAACAGACTTCCGAATAGGCTCTGTAGACCACAAAATTTATTTATTCGCGGGTGACGTGATACTGATGCTAACCGACCCCCTCTCCTCCCTGGCTTCGGTACAATCACTATTGCAAAGATTTAGTAATATTTCTTATTACAAGGTAAATGAGCATAAATCTCACATTCTGGACTTATGCCGCGTACACACGATCACTTTTTGCGATGAAAAAAAACAACGTTTTCAAAAACTTCATTTAAAATGACCGTGTGTGGGCAAAACGTTGTTTTATGTCTTCAAAAAAACGACAAAAAAAAATTCGAACATGCTTGAATTTTTTGTGTCGTTTTTCAAAACGTCGTTTTTTGTGTCATAAAAAGTGATGGTGTGTGGGCAAAACGACGTTGAAAACAATGTTTTCAACCCGCGCATGCTCAGAAGCAATTTCTCATACGGGAGCGCTTGTTCTGGTAAAACTACTGTTCAGAATGGATTAAGCACATTAGTTTCTTTTTAAAAGTAATGAAGCAAAAAATGCGCTGCATTTTAACAAATGCATTTAAATGCTACACTAAATTCCTAGTTTGTTGTGGCTCATCTTGTTACATAGTTCTGTTAACCTTTTTACTTTCTTATTTTTTTTTTCTTTATTTCTTTATTTCCTCTTTTTTTTTTAAGCACATCATCTCCCTTTTTTTCCTTTTTTTGTTGTATATTTTTGGTTTTAAATGTTTACCAAAATGTGAATTGTGCTTGATTTTGGAGTGTGTGAAGTGACCCCCCAACAACATTTTTTTTTTTTTTAAATAAATTACCCACAAGGAGGTTGTTGTCCCTTGTTAATGTTTTTTTTTTTTTAAATGTGTCACTAAATGATCTCTATATACGCAAACAAAAAAGACATTTATTTATGTCGAAAAGCGCTAAAACAAAATTAGACACATCTGGCAAACAAAAATAGAAACAAAATAAAAACAAAGAAGCCAGGAAGAAAGCAAAGGAGACTCTGCTTGAATTTGTAAAGACAAGGGTCCACCAAAGCAACACTGAAGTCTGTCAAGCCAAAAGTAATTTGATTAGGGGCACCATCTGATCACTTCTTCTTTCCTTTACTCTTCCCTGCAGTCTTCCCTGCAGCCTTCCCTGCAGCCCGAGTCCTCGGGGGCTGGGTGTAATAAAGTTCCTTGGGTTTAATGCTCTAGCGCAGCTGGCGCTGTACCAAGACAGCTGCGCTCCGTGTTCCTCTTCTCCTGTCACTTCCAGTGTGCGCGCCGTGCGTTCCAGCATGGAGCGCGGAAACGCGATTAGACATTCGCCACGTCACTTCCGGTGCGCGCACCGTGCGTT
The DNA here is from genome assembly GCA_029574335.1 of Rana kukunoris. Classification (NCBI taxonomy): domain Eukaryota; kingdom Metazoa; phylum Chordata; class Amphibia; order Anura; family Ranidae; genus Rana; species Rana kukunoris. The sequence goes on along the minus strand of CM056054.1, from coordinate 75,645,883 downwards.
CCAGCTTGGAACGCGGATGTGCGACTAGAGCGCACCTTCACTTCCCCGCGAATTGCGGGTATTTAAACGGCTAGGAATGACGGCAGGGTGTTCTGATATTCAGTCAGACACCCTCCGTCATGTGAGAACAACCCCACAGCCAGAGGATCCCCTTGAAACACCTCAACCCCGCAGTACACCAGCTCTGGAACCAAACCGCCATGTGGTAGCAACGATTCATAGGCTTCCTACACTACCTACTTTGAACCCTCAACCTCCAGGACCAACACATCCTCTGGAACAGAACTAATGCCTCCACAGGACTCAATCCCAAAAGCCTGCTGAACCGCAAGTATTCCTATAGGAAGGTGCACTTGGTCCAATGCAATGCTTCCCTGCTAGCAGTTCATAGTACATCTGCTCCTCGCTGCATGTCTTGTTTGGGACACTTTGCTTTTCATTCCTAGATTGATGTGACTTAACATTAACCTCTTCCGTTCTTTGTCTTATTAACCCTTACTCCTCAGATTGTGAGGTTTTATCTTTTGCTGCTTGCACCTGCTTATACGTTACTTGCTTTATAGTGCCCAGCTACGCTTATGCCCAAAATAAGGTAGCATTTAGGTTGCGGCATATATTACTTTGCGAGGTTGTGATGAATTAACCCCAACTTTCTGTGAAACTGAAAGTGAACTAGCGGTTATACCTGAGAAACCTCAACAATATTATTGTAGGATTCATACCTTAGTTATTGGCTCGGTGTGACATGACATAATATCAGAACCTTTAAAAAAAAAAAAAAAAGGGAGTTTCTTTTTATAATCATTTTTTCAAAATGGATCCAGGGGATTTCGCTAATCATCTAGTGGTGTTATCACAAAGAGTAGAGACCCTTACTGCCTCTACGAATGAACTTCGTTTAGATAATGAAGTATTACGTAATCAAGCTCACGCCCACCACCATGATAGGCCCGAACCCAAGGTTTGCTCCCCAGAACCTTTTTCAGGGGACAGAAAACTTTATCGTCAGTTTGTCAGCTCCTGCCGTCTCATGTATGAATTACGCCCCCGTACATACTATTCAGATAGGATAAAGATTCTTACTCTAGTTTCTTACCTCAAGGGTAAGAAACTACCTGGGCTGACGCGTCTGGGCTGACGCTTATATTGAGGAGCATGGCGACCTATTAGGATCATTTAATAGTTTTTGAAATGAGATGTCTCTCTTATACGAGGACCCGAATAAACAACTTACTGCTGAAAATACCATTAGACAGCTCAAGCAAGGGAAGAGGCCCGTCGAAGAATATATATCAGAATTCAAGTGTTGGAGCAGGGACACACAATGGACTGACATTGCCTTACGGAATCAATTCCGCATTGGCCTCTCGGAAGCCATGAAGGATGAGATCGCTCGCATTGAGCTTCCCCCTTCCTTAGAGGATCTAATGCAACTTTCCCTCACCATTGATCAACGTATAAGAGAGAGGAAGGCTGAGCGTGCTACCTCTTTCTCTGTCACACCCCCCAAGAGGTTTAATTCTCCCCCTAAAGCTGTTCCTATGGAACTTGGAACTGTTAAAGGCCCTCTATCACCTGCAGAGAAGCAACGTCGCAGAGCACATAACATCTGCCTTTACTGTTCATCTCCAGACCACATAGTATCTACTTGTCCTCTACTCAGGAAGAATACTGAAGGTACTGTTTCTAACATTTGTAAGACCACTCCCTGCCACACCATCTCTAATCTGTTTATATTTATTACTCTTGTTTTACAGTGGGAACATAAAACTACTACCGTCAACGCCATGGTTGATACCAGAGCCTGTGGGAATTTTATTAATTTAAAAATCGTAAAATCCAATGAAATTCCCTCTATTCTCAAATCCACCCCACTCTCTGTCACCTTCATTGACGGTTCAACCTCCACCTCCGGTCCTGTCTTATCCCAAACCATCCCTATTCTGGTGACTTGTGATAACCACCATGTGGAGACTATGGTTTTCGATATAATTCCTTCTCCTCTATTCCCAATTATTCTCGGCTTGCCATGGCTGTTACTACATCAACCAACCTTCATATGGTCTACTTCATCCCTTAAATTGGGATCCTCCCACTGTAATCAAAATTGCTATACCACTTCCCCAGTGCTCAGTCTCCAGCCAGTTGATAATGTTCTCCCGGATTACCTTCATGACTTCAGTGATGTTTTCAGTAAGACCAATGCAGAGAGACTTCCCCCTCATAGGATATACGACTGTCCGATTGATTTAATTCCAAATAGTCCTATCCCAACCGCTCATATATACCCACTATCTCAACCTGAACTAGGACACCTAAAACAGTACATAGATGAGAACTTAAAAAAGGGTTCATCAGACATTCCACTTCTCCTGCCAGTTCCGCTATGTTTTTTTGTCAAAAATAAGGATGGTTCTCTACGTCCCATCATTGATTACCGGTCCTTAAATAGTATTACGGTAAAAAAACGTTATCCTTTGCCACTCATTCCAGAACTCATAGAGCGCCTCCAATCCTCAAAGATTTTTACAAAATTAGATCTCAGGGGTGCATATAATCTGATTAGGATACGTCCTGGAGATGAGTGGAAGACTGCCTTCAAGACCAGATACGGCTTATACGAATATACTGTCATGCCATTTGGCCTCTGTAATGCACCGGCCACTTTCCAGTGGTTCATAAATGATATCTTCAGAGACTTGCTTGACATCTGCGTAGTTATATATCTTGATGATATTTTAATCTACTCAGATTCCCTTGAGCTCCATGTTAAACATGTTCGTTGGGTTTTAACCAGGCTCAGAACACACTCCCTGTATGCAAAATTGGAGAAATTTCTTTTTAGCCAACCTAGTATCACTTTCCTAGGCTACCACATCACCCCTCAGGGTATACAGATGGATCATTCCAAAGTCGATTCCATCATTTCCTGGCCTGTTCCGTATCATCTCTTCATGGGGGTTGGCCACGCAGGTATATGCTGATGACATACAAATTATGGCCAGTGATGCTCTCAACCCCACGGCAGCCCACCTTCTTTCCTGCTGCCTCTCATCTATTCAGATATGGATGAAGGACAATCGTTTGGCCCTGAACGTATCCAAAACTGAGGTACTTCTTACAGGTCCAACACAAAGCTTAAACCTGCTTGCAGAGTGGCCCGTATCAATGGGCCCGTGCCCCACTCCATCTAGCCAAGTGAGAAACCTGGGCGTCATATTCGACAATAGACTTTCATGGATTCCACAGGTGAGGAATTGCACCAAGAATGCCCTTTACTATCTTCGGATGCTACGACGGGTAAAACATCTGCTCTCCCAAACACATAGAAATACTCTGGTACAGGCCTTAGTTATCTCACGCCTTGACTTTTGCAATGTGGTATACCTGGGACTCCCTATTAAATGGCTCTCCAAGCTGCAGCTGGTGCAGAACCAGGCAGCTAGGTTGATTACGGGGACCTCAAGATGGGACCATATATCACCCGTTCTCAGACTACTTCATTGGCTCCCATGCGCAAGGAGGATCGAATTCAAGGCTTTGTGTGTCATGTTCAGGGCCTTTAAACAACATGGCCCATTGTTCAATAACAACTTGGCCATACAATACCATCCCCCCAGGGCACTGAGATCGGGCGATCAGGACTTTGCTGCTGTCCCTCCAGTAAGGTTGATTTCTTTCGGTGGCCGATCCTTTAGAGCCAGAGCCGCTTCTCTTTGGAACCTTCTCCCGTTGCCTTTGAGGAAGTCTACTGTTCTTATTACCTTCAGAAAGGCTCTGAAAACTTTCCTCTTTGAGACAAGTTGATAATGACCACGCCTAATTAAACCGACCTGGCCCCTCCTCCCTTTGTCCTATGTCCCCCTCACCCCAAACTCCCTTGCTACTGTGTTTTTATTGTTGATATTTTACATGTTTTTTTTTTTTTTATGTACACAAGCTATCAGTTCGCCTGTGAAGTCTTTTTTTCTTTGTTTTCTTGGATTGCTTTTTGGTCCAGAATAGACCGGCGGACCTCCTTCCAGCGCTTAGACACACCCTTCAGGGTGTATGTGGCGCTGTATAGAAATATTAAAAATCAATCAATCAATCAATCAAGGAAAGCTCTCCAACGGTTCCTAGGATTTTCCAATTACTATCGAAAATGTATTAAAAATTTCTCTGCAATAGTCAAATCATTGAATGCCCTCACGAGTTCTAAGACATCTTTCACCTGGACATCAGAAGCACAAACTTCCTTTACCACCTTAAAGCGCTGTTTTGCCTCAGCTCCTGTACTTCAACTCCCCAATCCAACATTTCATTATACTTTGGAAGTTGATGCTTCCCATTATGCTTTGGGAGCTGTACTCTCTCAACGTCCGACTCTCTTGGATCCCTTGCATCCAGTAGCCTTCTACTCCAGAACCTTAACACAAGCTGAGAGAAATTACCCTATCGGTGAAAAGGAACTTTTAGCCATTAAAGTTGCCTTAGAGAATTGGAGACATTTACTTGAAGGTTCAAATCATCCAATAACTATACTCACTGATCACCGGAATCTACAACATCTGAAATCCTGTAAGACCCTCTCCGCTCGTCAGGTTAGATGGACTCTCTTTTTCGACAGGTTTGACTTTCATATAACCTATCGACCCGCCTCGCAAAATGTTAAAGCAGACTCTCTCTCTCGTATGTCTGAAGATCAATTTACGGAGAACCCACCAGTCTCTATCATCCCTTCAGACCGTTTCATTAGCAATATCACCTCGTTCAGGCAGTTACTCTCAGAAACCCTTTCTACAGAGACTCATAACCTTCCAACAGGCCTTATCAAACATCCTGACGGACTATATACCTACCAGAACAAAATTTATGTACCCCCCCAAGCTACAGATTCCTTTGCTCCGACTTCTTCACGACTCTCCTTTAGCCGGTCATCCTGGCGTTACTAACACCATTCATCTTGTCAAGAGACATTACTGGTGGCCTTCTCTCTCTAAATCTGTTCATCAATATGTAAACTCATGTGACATTTGTGCCCGCAACAAATTATCTAGAAGACCTCCTTTTGGCCTATTGACGCCTCTTCCAGTACCTCAGAGACCCTGGGAGGTAGTGTCTATTGATTTTATTGTGGACCTCCCCAGATCAAAGGATACCAATACTATCATGGTTACAGTTGATCTCTTAACTAAGATGGCACACTTCACCCCTTTAAAGAAACTACCAACCTCTCTAGAGACCGCAAAAGCCTTTATCGACACAGTCCTTAGATTACATGGATTACCCAAATTATCTCAGATCGTGGATCTCAATTTATTTCCAAATTCTGGAGAGCCCTTACTACCACCTTACAGATTGACCATCGATTGTCGACTGCCTACCACCCTCAGACAAATGGACAGACCGAATGGGTAAATCAAATTTTGGAGCAATATCTACGCTGCTATTGTACACATCTTCAAGATGACTGGAATCCATTACTGCCTTAGGCTGAGTATGCCTATAATAACTCCACTAGCTCCTCAACCCGTTTTTCTCCATTTTTTGCCAATTATGGGTTCCACCCCAACAACTTACCTTCCACGTTTCTCCCAAATCCTGTACCTGCAGTTACAGACTATCTATCTTCTATAGAGAAGACACTCAATCTTCTAAGTGCCAATTTGGAAATTGCACACGCAACACAGAAGAAATATTACGATTCACGCCGCTCCACACCACCAACATACAAGATAGGGGATTTAGTTTGGCTATCCACACGCAATCTCCACCTTAAGATTCCTTCCAGGAAACTCGGAAATCAATTCACCGGACCATTTCCAATTTCTCAGATTATTAATCCTAATGCTGTCAAACTTTCCCTACCACCAGACTGGAAAGTACATCCTTCATTCCACGTGTCACTCCTCAAACCTTACATCGCTAACCCTTTTCCTAACAGGAAACCACTTCCTCCACCTCCTGTACAAGTTCTCGGTGAAACAGAATACATTGTTGAAAAAAAATTAGATTCCAGGAAAAAAGCTTCTAAACTCCAATATCTCATACGCTGGAAAGGCTATGATCAATCTGATGACTCTTGGGAAGATTCTTCCAATATACTTGCTGCAAGACTAATCAGACAATTTCATCAGAAACATCCTAACAAACCCACTCCTACTGGTAGCTCTATAAGAGCTCCCCTGAGGAGGGGAGTATGTAATAAAGTTCCTTGGGTTTAATGCTCTAGCGCAGCTGGCGCTGTACCAAGACAGCTGCGCTCCGTGTTCCTCTTCTCCTGTCACTTCCAGTGTGCGCGCCGTGCATTCCAGCATGGAGCGCGGAAACGCGATTAGACATTCGCCGCGTCACTTCCGGTGCTCACACCGTGCGTTCCAGCTTGGAACGCGGATGTGCGACTAGGGCGCACCTTCACTTCCCCGCGAATTGCGGGTATTTAAACGGCTAGGAATGACGGCAGGGTGTTCTGATATTCAGTCAGACACCCTCCGTCATGTGAGAACAACCCCACAGCCAGAGGATCCCCTTGAAACACCTCAACCCCGCAGTACACCAGCTCTGGAACCAAACCGCCATGTGGTAGCAACGATTCATAGGCTTCCTACACTACCTACTTTGAACCCTCAACCTCCAGGACCAACACATCCTCTGGAACAGAACTAATGCCTCCACAGGACTCAATCCCAAAAGCCTGCTGAACCGCAAGTATTCCTATAGGAAGGTGCACTTGGTCCAATGCAATGCTTCCCTGCTAGCAGTTCATAGTACATCTGCTCCTCGCTGCATGTCTTGTTTGGGACACTTTGCTTTTCATTCCTAGATTGATGTGACTTAACATTAACCTCTTCCGTTCTTTGTCTTATTAACCCTTACTCCTCAGATTGTGAGGCTTTATCTTTTGCTGCTTGCACCTGCTTATACGTTACTTGCTTTATAGTGCCCAGCTACGCTTATGCCCAAAATAAGGTAGCATTTAGGTTACGGCATATATTACTTTGCAAGGTTGTGATGAATTAACACCAACTTTCTGTGAAACTGAAAGTGAACTAGCGGTTATACCTGAGAAACCTCAACAATATTATTGTAGGATTCATACCTTAGTTATTGGCTCGGTGTGACATGACACTAGGTTCCTGGAGCCAAGGTTGTGGTAGGAGCCAGAGCAGGCTCAGGAAGAGGAGGAGCAGGAGAAGGAGCAGGAGAAGGAGCAAGAGCAGGAAGAGCAGAAAGGACAGGAGTGCCAATCAGCCCAATGTCAATGTCGTCATTGAGCTTGCCCAGTGTGGCCATGCTTATGGCCTTGGAGATCAGCAATTCACAGCGCACACGCTGGTCCGGCTCCAGCTTTTGGAGCTTGGCCGCGATGAGCGATCCGAATCCCTCTTCTTCAGTGGGTTGCTCTCTGATGACCGCAGTTGCTTCACGGAGCATGGCCTGGATCTCCTCCTCCATTTGCATCAGTCTCCAGGCCCTTTTTGCGGGAGTGCGGAGAGGAGGGATCTGGGAGATGCAATCTCGCCGGCGTGACTCCTGTCTCCCAGTGGGCTCTGCCTCCTCCTGGCTCCCTGTGGGGCCTGCCTCCTCCTGGCTCCCTGTGGGGCCTGCCTCCTCCTGGCTTTGCTCTGTCTGTGTATCAAAAAAAGGGACATAGTTAATTTGTTGTCCTCATTAATTTTTTTTTTTAAACAATTTTATTGAAATATTTTGAGAAAACATACAGAAATGCATATATGATGTACAGAAGATGGCATGAAAAAGAAACTACGATTGGAAACAATAAACCAGGTACAATATGCAGAAAGAAGGAACATCAGTGTCACATTACGTAGCATCACAGCCATAGCTTAAACGGTAAACCAAAACAATTGTGGCCCACTAAAGAAATGTAAGGAGATTAACCGCCAGCATTGAGGGTAAGGCTCCCCTCCTGTTACCTCTATGGGAGGCAAAGGTAATGGAATAGGTTGGAGCCCCTATGGGTCAGCCCCCCCACCCACCCACCCCAACCGGGATAAATCTGTGGGTGGGGGGGGGACCCGTGGAGCTTGGCGACCAAGGGACGCAGGCCTGGCTCAGATATCGAGAGTACCCAACCCCTTAACAGGCGATTGGAAGCCCAACCCCCTCGATACAATGGGACGAGGATGCGTAGATCAGTGTCTGAGGTTGCGATAGATCAGCACCAGGACTGCCTAACCGGGAGCAGTGTGTACTGAAGCGTCTGCGGGTGTGGTATTCCGCCCCAAGGAGTCTCTGTAGTGGATCCAACAGGCCCACGTTTGGTAAAACTTGTCGTGCGTGTCGTGGGCTTGGTGTATGAGTTACTCCATTTCTTCGATCTTGCCTACTCTGACATGCCAATCCTCTAGTGTTGGAGGCAGAACGGTTTTCCATCGTAGTGGGATGCATTGAGTGGCAGCATTTATAAGGTGCAGGGCGAGAGATTTGTGATATTGGGATCTCGACAGGGAAGTGTGGTGCAAGAGATACTGGGCCGGAGTGAAGTCCACTGCTAGGGTCGTGATACTGACCACGCAGTGTTGTACCTCTCTCCAAAACGGTGTAGCTTGTCAGGGGTCCTATACCAACGGCTACAAAGTTTATATCTGTTTTCCTGGGCGGACACGTTTACGGACCCCTTGTGTGTATGTTCCCACACCTGATCCCAGTCAGTATCCGATAGATCCTTACCTAGGTCACTATCCCAGTGTGTTCGGGCGGTATTACGGGGGTGCGCATGAGACATGAGCATGGCGTATAACGAGGAAACTAAATGCCGTTGGGGACCCTGCGAGGCACATAGCCGTTCTAGGGGGGTAAGGGGTCTACACCACACAGAGGGCGCAGGGGCGTTTTGGAGAAAATGCCTGATTTGTAGATATTTGAAAAAAGGCAATGACAGTTGTGGGAGTGCGGCGGCCATCTCAGAGTGGGTATAAAGAGTTGCGTTACGGAAGAAGAGGTGTGCTCTTATCCACGGGGGTTGGGAGTCAGTCACACTATCAGTCAACCTGATGCCTGCTGGAAAGTCGGGGTTGAGGTGCAACGGGGTCAGGGGGCCTGGTGAGGGAATCATCCCGTGGGACCGGCACAGTGCTCTAAAGGTCTGTAAGGTGGGGCCGATCAGGGGGTGAGCCAAGCATTCCCTAGGAGTCGCGAGGGTATTAATCCAGGGAAGGTGTGTGATCGGGAAGTCAAGAAAAGCATTTTCTATTGCAACCCAAGCTTTATTGTCTGCGTGAAGGTGCCAGTCAACCAGTCTTACAAGTAGACATGCCTTGTGATACAAGGCCATGTCAGGAATGCCAAGGCCTCCCTTTTGTTTGGGGAGTAATAGCTTGTCCCAGCCCAACCTAGGGGGCCGACCGGCCCATAGGAAGTTCCTGCAGATCCCTCCGATGGAGGTAAAAAAGGCTGGCGGCAATTTAATTGGAATCGCTTGCAGTAGGTATAGGATTCTAGGAAGTAAGTTCATTTTAAGTATGGCCGCTCTGCCAAACCAGGAGAAGTGTCCCTGCTGCCACCTGAGTAGGTCCTCTCTAATTGTGTGCACAATGGGGAGGAAGTTTGCCTTATATAGATCATCTAGCTTGGCCGTGATCTTAATTCCTAGATATTGAATGTCGTTCATGTCCCATCGGAAGGGGAAATTGTTCTTGCACTGGGTGACCTCTGCATCGGTAAGGGAGACATTAAGTGCGGAGGATTTATCAAAATTGATTTTAAAATTGGAGATAGTGTGAAATAGGTGGAAATCCTGGAGAAGGTTCGGGATCGTTACTACAGGGTTGGAAAGAAATAGCAGTATATCGTCCGCGTATGCAGCTACCTGGGATGTCAATGCCTTGGATATTGGGGTTATCCCTGAGCTTACGGAGGAGCGGCTCCATTGTGATAATGAAGACTATAGGTGATAGCGGGCATCCCTGCCGGGTGCCGTTCGCAATCGAGAAGGAGCTTGATAGGTGGCCATTGACTCTGATTGCCGTGGGGACTGAATATAAAGCCGTAATCATCTGTGTGAAGCGGGGCGGGAGCCCCAGCATGCTAAGAGCCTCGGACATATAATCCCAGGCCACTCTGTCAAACGCCTTCTCAGCATCCAAGGAGAGGAGAAAACCCTTATTACGGGAGGAGGTCAGCCAGTGGTGTATGTTTAGGGCCTTAGTGGTGTTGTCCCTGGCTTCCCGTCCGGGGACAAAACCGACCTGGTCCGAGGAGATGATGTCCGGGAGGAGTGGTAACAGTCGATTCACTAAGATTTTGGCATATAGCTTTACGTCCACATTTAATAACGAGATTGGGCAGTAGTTTGAGACTAACGTGACATCTTTTCCGGGTTTGGGTATCAGGGAGATGTGGGCTTCTAGTAGATCATTCCTGTGTGGGGCGGGGGTCATAACGTCGTTGTAAGTCACTAAAAAGTGAGGGATCAGAATATTAGAGTACGTTTTATAATAACTGGCCGGTAGGCCATCTGGCCCCGGGCTTTTCCCGGGTTTAAGTTGTTTTAGGGCCGAAAGCGCCTCTTGCGACGAGATGGGTACGTCTAAGTGGGATAAGTCCCCGAGGGGAGATTGCGGGGAGCCATATTTGCGCAGGAAATCCCGGATAAGAGTTTTCCTATCTGGGCCTGGGGGAGACGCTGTGGGTGTGGGGAGATTATAGAGGTTGGAATAATACCGCACAAACTGATTCACGATGTCCCTGGATGATGTGAGTGAGGTTCCCGAAGGGGTGTTGATAGTATGAATAGTATGCGCCGACTTCCTTTTCTGGAGGGCAGCAGCCAATAATTTCCCCGACTTATTGCCAAATTCATAGAAGAGTTTGTTAGTGAGGGTATATCTACGTTTTAGTGTTTTCTGGAGTTCCTCCAGTAGCTCCTGTCGAGCTTTCTATAGATCAGCGTGGGTTTGCGCAGCCAATGAGCGCTTGTGGGCACGTTCCAAAGTCTTAACCCGGTTGGATAGGTCCACCACCCGAGCCTTCCTTAGTTTATGGCGTTTGGCCGTTAGGGAGATAAATTCTCCCCTAACAACACATTTGTGGGCCGCCCACACCAAGGTAGGATGGGCTTCCGCCCCTCCATTTTCGCTGAAATAATTTGTTAAGACCACCGCCACCGACTTGGAGAGATCAACATCAAGAAGGACGGAGTCATCTAACCACCAAATCATTGATTTGGCCTGTTGCGATGGGAGCCGTAGGGTCATGGTGATCGGATGGTGATCCGATAAAAGCATCGGTTCAATTGTAGCCTCCACTAGGGACGTGAGGTCAGACTGAGTAATAAATAGGTGATCTATCCTGGTGTATTTCTGGTGTAGTGGGGAGAAGTATGTGAAATCTTTTACATTCGGGTGTAGTGTACGCCACGCGTCGTGTAGGGTCAATGTGGCCAATTGCAATTTTATAGCATGCAGGGCCCTATAGGTCAGGCAAGACGTGCCGTCGGACGTGTCAAGGGAAGGCGCAAGGGAGACATTAAAGTCCCCTCCTACCACTAAAGTACCCGAACGGAACGAGGTCAATTGGTAGAGCATTGTGCGGAAGTAAGTGACTTGTTGGGAATTAGGGGCGTATACATTGGCTATCGTGAGTGTCCGGCCGTGTAGCGTGCCCTTTACAAAAATGTATCTACCTTGTGGGTCCCGCTGCACGTCCGTGACTTGAAACAGGCAAAGCCTCGATACCAGCACCGACACCCCCTTTGACTTCGCAGAGTCATTGGTGGCATGGTAGACTGTTGGAAAATTCCGGTCGTGTAATTTGGGAACATTGTCGGACCTGAAATGTGTTTCTTGGATGAGTGCTATGAGGGGCTTCTCCTTCCAGAGCGAATGAAGGAGGCGGGCACGTTTCTCAGGCGTGTTAAGGCCTCTAGCATTCAGAGAGTACAGTTTCAATTTAGACAAGTGAGTAGCATCTCCCAGACCGTGGGATTGAGCTGCTTCCCTGGTCGCCATCCCTCAGGGGGGAGGTAGAGTCCCCCCTCGGGGGAAAATTGAGCAGCTGACAACTAACTGACAGAGGGGGCAATATACGTAGTTCGTATCCCCTTGATGAGTGGTACCACTATATGTGTGTAGGATAAGATAATACCGATTAAGTGTTGAGACGGAGTCCCTTCACTTAGATTGTGTAGTCACAAAAATCGGAATGGTACAGGGAGTTACCTAACACCACTGTAGGGGGGTTGACCTAGCCCAGAACAGGACCTAAAACAGCACAATTATAATCAAACAACTATGTGATATACAAAAAAGAAAAAAGATCGCGCTAAAAATTAAATAGCGCGATCTTTTTTCTTTTTTGCATATTGTTTGATGTGGTATAACATCTTTTTGATCGCTGCTTCTTTCATGTAATTCCAATAAGCGCAATTGTTTCCTTTTTACTAACTATGTGATATAAACATAAGAAGAAACTCAAAAAGAAGTACAGGTAATAACACGTGGCAGTGAGCCACCCCAGGACGGCCCTATAACCGGATCTTTAGCTATAGGAGGCAGTTCCGACAGAGGCCCACCTGAAGAAGAAAAATAAATAACTATGGGGGCCCCTGGGCCTTTGTAGGGAGTGTATTAGCTCAGTCAGCACGATGTGGCCATGAAGCAACGGCCTCTATAGGACACATCATTGCAGCTTCAGCCGTTGTAATGCAGACCTTGGGAAGGGAACTACCCAGGGCCGCCCCCACCCACCCACCGCAGCACTCCCCAACGCATGACAGACAACCAGCCAAAAGAGGGCAGGGATGGAGGTCCCAGCATCCACGCCCTCGGAATCTGCCGGAAGAAGAATACATGAGGGTGGGGGGTGGGTGCACCCCGCCACTAATCTAAATACTAGAAATCCCTCAACCGAGACTTACACTTATAGCACCCTGCAATATATGACCGGCAGGAACATGCAGTCCCAACCCAGACCAGTCTGTCAAACAAGTATACGATACCCGCAGGACACCCATTCCGGACTGCAGGCAATAGCCCCTCTAATGTCCAAATACTGCTGACAGTTCCGGGAGAGTTAGCCAAGGAGGATGAGAGCCGAAGTCAGGGGAGGGAGAGTGAATGAACCCCCCGTGTTACTTGGATACTCACACCTCCCGCCAGTCTTAAACAGGAGCACCTGCCAGATCCTCCACGGTGAATGTCCATCGGGATATGCGGTGAGCCGGTGAAGTTGCCCCATGACTGACGACCAGAACCGGGAGATGCGGGAAGCCTCGCAACCTGACCGTGTGGGAGATGAGCGGGAGAAAGCACCATTGTTCCTCAAGGCAGGGTGATAGGGTTGCGCGCGCGAGCTCGGTACGGCAGCTTCGCCAGGAACTGTGTTTCCGGGGCGGCGAGCAGGAACCTGTCCAAGAATTCTTCCGGATCCCTTCCAGGCAGAGGTCAAAGACCAATCGTTCTTGAACCGGAAGGTGTGACAGGGGCGGGACCACGCTGGCGCGAGAGACCAGCAGTATGACTCGGCCAATTGGGAGAGGCAGTCGTGGCATCCATCCAGTGCATAGGGAAGGAGGGCGGCAAGTCAGACCCTAGGACAGGCCAGCCGCGCAAAGTAGTCTGGGGGTTGTAGTGTCCTGCTGAGTGCTTAGCGACCGTCGGCTGGGATAGGGACAGAACATGTCCAACAACTGTTAGCCAATCTGAAAGACCCGATCAGCAATGCAAAGTCACGGGGGTGAAAAGTCATAACTCTAATAGCGAACCGGGGGTAACTGGGAGTGCAGAACAGAACTAAGGAGGTGTGCAGCATAAGTACCTGGAACAGAGTGATTAGCGGTCTCTCCTTGCTCGCCTGGCCCCGGGTGGGGTCGCCGGGTCCCGTTCACCTCCGGAGGGTTGATATCCTAGGAGGTTCCTGGATTAAGAAGGGGACCTGCATCTACGGTGCCTAGTAGCCTGGGTCTCCATGGGAACCTCCCTCAGCTTATCCTGTCTGCAAACTGAGCGGTGGTATGGGGCATACCAATCGGGTACCGGAACTAGTGGTATGCCCAGGGTCTCACAAAAGCGCGGCAGATCTTCAGGGACTTTCAGGGCTGCATAACGACCTTGATGGGAGGCCGCCAAACAGAAAGGGAACTTCCATTTATATTTGATGTCCCGCTCCCTAAGTACATCCAATAGGGGCCGGAGGTCTCGGCGGTGTTGCAGGGTGATCCCCGAGAGGTCTTGGTATATTTGCAGTGGAGCGTTTTCATATGAAAGTCTCTGCCCCCGGGCTCGCCGCAGAATTTCCTCCTTAAGGCCAAAGTCCACCAAACAGCAGACCACGTCTCTGGGAGGGTCGGTGTCTCTGCCCCTGGGGCGGAGGGCCCAATGGATTCTCTCCATTTCAATTCGGGACTGGGGGGTTCTGCCAAGCACTCCGTTAAAAATCGCAGTGACCTCCTGCTTTACACAATCCCCTTCGATGGCCTCAGGGAGTCCCCTCACCCTCAGGTTATGGCGGCGCCCCCTGTTGTCCAGGTCCTCCAAATGTCTGTTCACGTCCCTCAGCTGAAGGGTGTGATCATCTATCTTCGTCGAAAAACAGTGAAGGACCCGGTCGTGTTCTTCCACTACATGCTCGGTCATTGCAACCCTGTCAGAAAGGGCTCTGATGTCTATCCGGAGCTCGGCCACGGCCGCCGTCAGGGCCGCCGAGAGGGTGTCCTTGATGTCGGCAGCAATTGTCCTGAGGTCCATCATGTTGAGCTGGGGATGTGGAGACGGGCTTAGCACCCCCTGACCGGACAGCATCGGGGGCGAGGAAGTAGCCAGCGGTGTCAGTAAAACGGCGTCTGAGGGTGCCGCGGGAGGCAGCAGTGCTGGGCCCTGTGAGGCAGATTGGCGGGAAGACGCCATGTTCCCTCGGGAGGTGCGGAACATCTCGGGATGTTGTGGCCCTGGGATCCAGCATTTTCTCACGGCGAACGGGAGCGGGAGGTCGAGGATTAACTCGACGCAGTGCCCATGGTCCTTTCTGGCCTGAAAGTAGGGAGAAACCTCGGCGTATGGCGTAGAACCGTCCTGGGATAGCCGGAGCTCAGGGCTTAAGCGTCCATCTTCATGCACAGCTAGGCCACGCCCCCTCTGTTGTCCTCATTAATCACACCCATTTTTAAAATCCTGACATATGCTAATTGACTGCAAAAATAGATTACACACAGGGCACACATCCATAATTATGTGGCCCCTTACCCAGCTACAGATATGTGCCCCCTGGAGGTGGGGGGGGGTTGATGCTGGCTGAATTTGCTCAGTAGGGGGCCTTTCCCCAAACAAAAAATGGAGGTAATTTTTTTTGGGGGTGTACAAAATGGAAATGAACAAAAAGGCTGTTTCTCATCTGTGACCCATTCCAGGTGTATTGTGTTTACCCCCCTAGTGGCGTACCCCAAAATTACACACAATCATTATGACCTGTGCATTTATGGATTTTGTCCCCATTCTGTTTTGCGACTATTGCCTAGTGACATGTTCTTAATTTTTGCTGCAATCATATATAATTTTCAACACTTGTAACATAAATTTGTCACCATTATTATACATTGCAGTTCATAATTTGTTAGTAAAATGCAATACCTGGCTCCATGGGTCACAATCTGGGTCCTCCAGGAACTCGGGCTCTTCCTCCGAGGTAGCCTGCTCTTGCCTGCAGGGAAGACTGGAGGACTGACTGCAGGGAAAAGGGGCCTAAATCCTTGGGGGAAGGGTAGACAATGTGGTCATCCAGGAACTGCAGCTGATTATAGTACCACAGGTTGGGCTTATATATGGACTCAGCTGCAGCTCCTGATCTTATTGAGGCCTGGACTAGTGACCGTTGGGTCCTGTAGGTGCCCCTAATCAAATTAATTTTGGTCTTGACAGTCTCAGTTGTTGCATTGGGGACCCTTGTCTTCACAAATACAAGCAGGGTCTCCATTGCTTGCTTCCTGGCCTGTTTTTTTTTTTTGTTTTTTGTTTTTTGTTTGCCAGAGCACTGGCAGGTCCCTCCATCTTTGTATAAATTCAGAAAAAAAATCTTGTTCTTTGAAGGCCTCCATATTTTCTGCATGTAAAATGGAAAACAAAAACCTAGTGTCAGTGAAGCCACTCCTACTACTAAAAGCTTTAACACCATATCTTCTCTAGCACACAACATTATCCACTGTTCAATAATATTAATGTCCAAAATACAGTTACATACCGTCGTATTATTCGATCGTGACTTCCGCCTTCTTCCGCAGACTGTGACCATCGCTTTTAATGACGTTGGATCGCTTTAAAAACTGTGCACGTGTGACGCGACGCACCATACCCCACCCCTGACGTTCGGTCTCGTCCTTTCCACGCCCCTTTCTATATCTTTTTTTTGTGGGTGTGATTTATGGAGGAACAAGACAGAGAAAAAAATATGGCAAGCTCAAGCCATGAGGCAGGCCAAGGCCAGACAAGAGGAAGCTCCAGGCGGAGGTACAAGGCCTCAAACATGGCCTTCCAGGAGATGGTAGAAATGGTGACCATCTTAATGAAAGAGGACTATGATGGGAAGCACGGACCTTACCTGCATCCCAATAAGGTGAAGGCGGACATTATGGAGAAAGTCATTAGGAGCCTCAGGGAGAAATTTGGACAATGCAGGAGTAAAGAACAACTCAGAAAGAGGTGGTCAGACCTGAAGAAAAGAGAGCCAGAGCAACTGCAGCAAATCAAAAGACTGATTCGAACAAAAAGTAAGTAATTTATATGTGGCCTCATTTTTGGTGTTTGTTCTTTGTGACATGTGCTTCTTTCAGGTTGTACTGTATCTATGTTTGTGGTCATAGGAGTCGTCGTTCATTCGTCGGTTTTTGAAATAATAACCGACGATCTTCATGCCTAGTTCGCGTGGACAAATCGGAGTGCAAACACTGTATCCTATAAAAAGAACGTATTTGTATGATTGCAGTTTGAACCTACGACGACTCCTACGACCAGTTATTGTTCTCACAAACATGAAACTTGTGACATCTTTTGTTTTTAATGTGACATCAATTGTGTTTTTTTAATGTAGATGTGTACCTAGTAGATGTGAATAATTAATAGGAACAATATGCAGAAAAAGGAGAGTGTGCTCAGCAGTGGATTATACACATGTGGACTCTGTAGTTGTATTTTGAATTCTCTTTCATCCCTCTAATCTTTTACCTTTCTGGTTTTCCTTTCTTCAATTTCGTAGGGCGCAAGGAAGCATCAAGGCAGGACGCAAGTTCACAAGCCACACCCCCGAGGGATCTGGATGAAGGGGAACCTGCCACCACATCCGGTAAAGTATCAGATAACACAGATACACAGGTAATGTAGGTGTAGGATTAAACTTTTTAATAATACATGGTTTGCTCGCACATTTCAGGAGCAAGTCGTGCTGGGTCAGCACTTGATAAGGATACTGCACATTTCCTCATTTGAGATATATGGTCCTGCGCGGAACAAATTGAGGACATCCAGCTAGCATCCAGACACATCATGGAAAATACAAAAAGGGTGGAACTCCAGCTCAAAAATTTACTGGATGTTTTGGGGAGGGTTTAAAGTGTTTTAAATGTTATTTTTGTTACGTTTTGTTAATGATAGGAACAAACACTATTTTTAAGTTTTTTGGAATCACCAGAAAAAAAAAACCAAAAAAATAAAAACATGATTTTATTTGTTTTAATCACCAGAAACCCCCCCCCTCCCCAAAAAAAACAAAAAAAAACAAAACATGATTTTATTAGTTAAAATCAGCAGAAAAAAATAAAATAAAAATAAAAACATGATTTTATTTGTTTTAATCAGCAGGAAATAAAGGATTGTACCTGTTTGATTTTAGAGAATGAAAAAAATAAAAATAATGGACACTCACAATTGTATGGCTTGTTATTTTATATGAATGCTGACCTTAAAAATAAAAATGGCAGATTTGTTCTTGCTGGTAACATCAAACAAGGATGGATATTTAGTCCATTCAAAACACATAGCACTATGATAACCTAGGAGACAATGAAAATACACAAACATTCCCAATATTGCAAAAAAGAAAAAGTAGACTGTTTCTTTCATAAAAGGTTTTTATTATTTAATCAGCCAAGATATGGCAATGGAATGGCTCCCCCTACCCATAAAATAGTCTACGTAGGCCTGGCGCACCGCACGTGCGTTTTGGGGGGCCAAGCCTGGATGGCCTGCCTCACGGGCCGCCTCAGGAACATGAACTACCTCCTCAGGCAATTCTGCAAAATAATTGACAGAATGTCTTCTCAGAAAATTATGTAGGATACAGCAACAGACAATGATGGTATTCTATTTATATTCTGCCATGTTTATGGACGTTAAAAACAAGCGGAATCGGCTGGTCATGATGCCAAACGCATTTTCAACCACTCTTCTGGCTCTGGACAGCCGATAATTAAACACCCTCCTCTCATGGGTGAGGGCACTTTGGGGAAATGGCCTCATGAGGTGGGGACCCAAGCCAAATGCCTCATCTGCGATGAACACAAAAGGAAGCCCCTCTTCATTCTCCTCCGCAGGTGGCAATTCCAGGTCCTCCTACTGAAGCCGTTGGGCAAACTCGGTCTCGACAAAGACGCCGCCGTCCGACATCCGCCCATTCTTCCCAACGTCTAGGTAAAGAAATTCATAATTGGCAGACACCACCGCCATCAGCACGAAACTGTGGAACCCCTTGTAATTAAAATAATGGGATCCGGAATGGGGTGGTGGCACGATGCGGACGTGCTTGCCATCAATAGCTCCTCCACAGTTAGGAAAATTCCATCGCTGGGAAAAGTCCGCTGCCACAGTCTGCCATTCCTGTGGCGTTTTGGGGAACTGTAGAGAAACCAAAAAAAAATTATTCAAACAAACATTGCTAACAGAATATCCAAAAACATTCTTGGATCCTAAAAAAAGAAGATCGTTAAGTTCAAGTATTATTGAACAAATAAGTCTGTTGTTAAAGAAGGAATAATATCCACAATGTCGGGTCAATTAACCCCTTCTGAGGCCCCTTCTCAAAACCCTATCTACATCCATTCTAATACTGAACGCTCCCCTGAAGCCCCCTTCAATGTTACTGACTTATTCAACAGGATATCGGAAATTCTAGATAGGGGCCTCGCCCAGAACGCTGAAAAAATCACTAAGGACATCAGAGCCGACTTCCAAAGTCTTGGAAACAGGATCGAATCCATAGAACGGAAACTGGATATTAATGTCTCTAGAATCGAACAAAATACTGACCACATACAACACCTGCAAGAACAACTGGAGGTGGCCCAGGCCAGAATAGATGATTTGGAGAACAGATCAAGGAGGGATAATTTTCCATCACAGATGTACACTCATACAGGACATCATAAAAATCCTGATCCCATCCATACCTATTCACAAAATGGAATTAGACAGAGCACATAGATCCCTAGGCCCACCAAGAAAAGACGGCTTACCGAGAGATGTGATAGTAAAGCCTCACTATTACTCCACCAAAGACGAGGTGATGAAAAAATCTCTACAACAAGAAAACCTTCAATATCAAGGTGCAACGATTCAAATATTTTCAGACATATCTCCCTACACCATTCAGAAGAGGAGAGCGATGAAACCACTACTTTCTGCCCTCATGAAAAAAGACATTAAATACAAATGGGCCTTCCCATTCGCCTTAAAATTCAAATATAACGGCAGACTCCACGTAGTACACAACTTTCAAGAAGGTGAAAGACTATTACTAGACCTGAAAATTATTTCACATGAACCAGCCATGGACACTTTACCACCGCAACAAACCTCAGCTAAAAGAAATACACCCAATAGTCCAACCTCAAATCCCTGGAATAGAGTCAAACACAGGAAAGTCTGAAATAACTCTCCTAAACATCAACTGAAATGATTTAATCTTAGCTCCGGTGGTGTCCATCCCCCATTCATATAAGTTGTTGTGTTCTTTTTTTTTTCTCCCCAATAGGCCTTCTTTTAATATGAATTGTTTCTCAATTCTTGATCAAATTACTTATAAGGATTTCTGGTAGAGTAAGAGTTAATATTTACTGGCTCACTTATATAATTTATTTATTTATTCTTGTGGTTTTTCAATATCTACTTACCCATATGGTTCTACAATTTTTATTTTTTCCTATGGTATTAAGTAATATATATATATATATATATATATATATATATATATATATATATTTTTTTTTAGGGGGAAGGTACCATCTCTTCAATTGTTATTTTTGGGGGATCAACCCTTTGTTTTTCAAAATTGAATTCATGAACTTTTTGATTGTCGCTGACAGTCGGCGGTGAGGCCCTGAGCCTCAACCTACTTCTTGGAGCGACACTTTGTCGCCCTGACAAGTAGGAAGTTAGTCCTCTAAATGGACTACTCTGATAAATTCTGGTTGATTGAAGGAAGGAGCAAACTTCCCTCCCTTCAATCTGGGTCATGGTTTGACCTTTTGCAATACTACATCTTTCTTTGTTGTTACCATTTTTGCCTTTATTTCCATGTATCTATTCTCCCCTTTTCCCCCTTTACCTTCCCACCCTCCCTCCCGGCCTACCTGCCATCACAGGTGTCTTCTGAGCTATGGACTCAGTCTTCAAGACACGATCTGTCCATAACACTCTTTACGACCCATGGCTGGCTCAAATAACACTACTAAACCCCTGCGTGTTGTGACACACAACACCCAGGGGTTGAACTCTCCTATTAAAAGACGAAAAGCCCTCCAGGCATACAAGGCACTTCATGTAGATATAGTGCTCCTGCAGGAGACACACTTCCCAAGGCGGTACTCCCCCTCATTCCTACACTCCCACTTCCCAGTATTCTACTTATCCAACGCGGAAAACAAGACGAAAGGAGTGGCTATCTTGTTATCAAAATTTAGTAATTTTAATTTACTAAAGGAATATAGAGACCCGGAAGGCAGATTTATTTTGGTAAAAGGAACTCTAGACGAGAAGCTATACACGTTTGTCTCCTATTACGCCCCCAATAGGGGACAGAAGAAGTTTTTCTCTCAGATGCTTGAAGTCCTCCATCCTCTTATGGAGGGCATCATTATTATGGGAGGAGACTCCAACCTGGCTTTCGATTCGGGTTTAGATAAATCCAAACCAAATAATAATAAACTCATAAGGCCAACCAAAATTAGCACACAAGTAGCTCGCATGCTTCATCAATCCCGATTGACCGATATTTGGAGAGAATTAAATCCGAAAACTAAAGATTACACCCACTATTCTAATCCTCACAAATCGTACTCCCGCATAGACCATATATTAATATCCAACCATCATGTCCCAGCAGCCTCGGTCAGACCACTCCATGGTTCTATTAACCTTGAGAAAAGAGGACACAACTCATAAAATGTCTCACTGGACACTTAACCAGTCGATCTTAAAAGATCCCACTCTCATGGCAGAAATTGAACAATCCATAAAAGAATATTTTGAAATTACCGATACTAAAGATATATCCCCCGAAACCTTATGGGCTGCCCATAAAGCTACAGTTAGGGGAAAAATAATACAAATTGCAGCCAAACTTAGAAGACAAAAGAAATTGACCATAGAGAAATTGGAAGAGACCTATTTAGAGTTACGTAGAAAACATAAATTAGACCCTCTCAGCGTTCCCACCCACGATCTTGACGCTGCTAGATCGGCCTTAAACCTAGCTCTGACAGCAAAATCAGAAAATGATCTAAAATGGACAGGTGCCAGGTTCTACCATTTAAAGGATAAAATAGGTCCAATGCTAGCACGCAAACTATATCCCAGATTTAAATCGAGAACCATCCCTAAGATAAAAATGGCAGATGGTACCCTTACCCTAAATCCTCGGCGGGCGATGGGGGCCTTCCACGACTTCTATTCCAAGCTCTACGCTAAGGATAGTAACTTTTCTTCGGACAAAATAGGTGAATATTTGAACAGCCTGAATCTTCCCAGGTTGACAAAGGTTCACAAGGAGTTGATGGAGGCACCCATTTCAGCTGAGGAAGTTATGTCAGTGATCAAAAACTTAAAATTAAACACAGCTCCTGGCCCTGATGGATTCTCAGGGTCTTATTACAAAACATTTCCTATCATTCTATCACCCTACCTAGCACGATTTTACAATCATTTGACTGAAGGCTCCCCTATAGATAAACAACTTAATTTGGCCTATATTTCGTTGATACCGAAACCCGATAAAGATCATAGCCTAGTGGAGAACTATAGACCGATATCCCTCATTAATAACGACCTAAAAATACTTACTAAAATAATAGCTAATAGGATGTTTGCCTTCTTAGGTCAATACATATCCAAAGATCAAGTAGGTTTTATCACAGGGAGACAAGGCCCGGACCAGATCAGGAGAGCTATTGATCTTATCTCTTTAATGTACTCTGGGTGGTCTGGAAGCACTAGACAAAGAGGTATGCTTCTCTCACTTGATCTCCAGAAAGCCTTTGATTCAGTATCTTGGCCATTTTTGTTTTCTGTTTTGAATCGTTGGGGGTTTGGTTCTAAATTTTTAGGAATCATCTCCGCTCTCTATTCCTCCCCTGAAGCTAAAATCCGGTTACAAGGCATATTCTCGGAATCTATAAATATCCAAAGAGGCACAAGACAGGGCTGCCCTTTATCTCCTCTGATATTCGCTATTGTTATTGAATCTCTGGCCATAGCCATCCGAGATAACTCGAATATCAGGGGAGTTCATTGTAATAAAAAAGAACACAAATGCGCATTATTCGCAGATGATTTGCTACTCTTCGTGACCTCTCCTATCTCCTCCCTTCCGGAAATTTTCTCCCTGCTAGACGAGTTCTCTAAAGTCTCGGGTCTCACGGTAAACATGCCTAAATCTAGGGCCCTTAATATTTCTCTTTCAGAACCCACAGTGTCCCTCTTGAGAAACAAATATACTTTCAAATGGGACTCTACGTCTACTATCTATTTAGGTATCAACCTGACCCCAAATTTCCAGAATTTATACTTAGCCAATTACCCTCCTATGTATTGGAAACTCGAGAAGGACCTTACCGAATGGGGAGTGCAGAAAATAGGCTGGATCGGCAGAATTACTTCTACCAAGATGACTCTCCTCCCGAAACTCCTATATCTTTTTCGATCCCTTCCGATCCCGATAATAAAAAGCCATCTAAAATCCTTTCAAGGTAAAATCACCAAGTTTATCTGGAACAAAAAGGGACCCCGTCTTCCCTCTCGTAGTCTGTTTAACTTACCTGAACAGGGAGGTCTAGGAGTGCCAAACTTGTTATGGTATTATCAATCCGCGAGGTTAGCGCAATTATCGGAGGTTTACCTTAAAAATGGTCGCCCAGATTGGATAGAAATAGAAGAACAGGCTTCCCCATTGTCCACAATTGAAGAACTCATGTGGCGCACTTCTAAAAGTAGACCCCCTATACTATCCCCCACCCTATCACAAGCATTGGTATTATGGGATTCACTTAAAAGCAATCCACTCTTAATTTCTAGAGGCAAACCTTTGTCAAGTATCTTTCTCGACCCATCTTTCTGCCCCAAAACGGAAGTGGACTCCTTCAAATGGTGGCTTGATAGGGGGGTGTACCGCATTGGACGTTTCTTTCAACATACAGGTCCTCTTCCTGAGCAATTCCTTATAGACAACCTTTGCCCCCCCCCTCTGAAAGATCCAGACTACACCAAATACATACCTTTGCTCAGGAACTTTGGAACGATAAAACAATTTCTGGCCTTTTGACCACATATGAACACAAATGCGAACAAGCTCAGAATAGGAAAGGTAATATCTCTATCATCTACAAATCTCTTGCATCAAATAACATAAAATTACCTCATATGCTAGCTTGGGAAAGAGAGCTTCAAGAGGACTGGGACTTGGTGGACTGGCAAAAAAACTACTCTAGATCTCTTAAGGGTTTTAAGAGTCCATCCCTCATTGAAGCTAATATAAAAAATTTCACTAGATGGTACTTGGTCCCATTTAAATTGGCCACCATGTATCCGTCATCCTCACCACTATGCTTTAGAGGTTGTCAAGGAATAGGCACCATGATCCATACTTGGTGGGAGTGCCCTAGGATACGGGGATTCTGGAACGGGGTATTCCAGATTATCAGGAGAGTTACCGGTTGTAACCTCCATCAATCTCCTGCAATAGCCTTATTGAATGGACTAATACCACAGAGCTCCAAGGCCATTAGACAGCTGATTCTATTTATACTGACTGGCGCCAGAATCACTTTAGCGGCTGCATGGAAGAAACCGTCGGTTTCCATTTTACACATGAAGAGAAAGGTTACATGGATTATGGAACAAGAAAAAAGAATTAACTCTATGTTAGATACCTCTACCCAGTTCACTGAAATTTGGGAACCTTGGTTGATTTACATGGGAATCTCCCACAACATGTAAGTTTAGTTTTGGCTCTGGACTCAGACTGATGTAATCCTATGGCAGGTAGGCCCACCCTTCCTTTCCCTTTCCTCTCCTTCCTCTTTCCTCCTTCTCCCCCTCTCCTTTTCTTTATTTTTATTCTTTCTATTGAACAGGAGATATTCATTACATATCATAATCTCCACTGGTCTCAGGTAGTGCTGATTTAGTTTAACTGGATGTATGTATTAAATTCCATTTGGATCTAATTTTTTTGTCATCAGGGGTTTGACTTAGTAAACAGGGAATTTTAGCCCTAAAATGTTGTCGCTACCTCTACTGATTCCTGATTATACACGTTTACACTCCCATGTTAGACTTACCAGGTATATAGTTGGGACATTGGGGGGGGGGGGGGGGGAGGGAGGAGAAGGGGAAATCTAGTTAAGAAATGTAATCTATTGTTTACTACTATAATTGTCAACACGATGTTTCCTGATGCATTTATTGCATTACGTTTATTACTCTGTATGCTCTTTATTTTATTATAATAAACTTAAATTTAAATGAAAAAAAAAATAAACCTCTACTCCCCTACCATTCAAGCCTCCGTTAAGGCTTGGAGAATACTTTACAACACCCAATAGACAAATCACCTGACCAAACCCATCCCCGTCCCCCTTGGGACACTAAAACTGTTATCTCCAGACCTGACCATCCCAACCTGGCTAACAGACCGTATGACTGTTACCTCTGACCTCCTGCTATTAACTCATTCTCGCAAATCCAAAAGGAATTTAAACGCACCCGTGAGAGATTATTTTACTTACTATAGGTTACAAAAATGCCTGGCAGCAAACCCTTCTCTAGAAGGCTCTCTGCCCCCAAATATCTGGAACTACTTCCTCTCTGACACACATAAATTTGGGGCACCTCCATATTGTACTCCACTTTACAAGAAAAGAACATCTTCCACAAAAACAAACCCCTTAACGACTGGGAAACTGATGTACAAGGTCATTTCTCTGATGAGCAATGGCAAGTAGCAATTAAATCTGTCTACAAATACACGTCCTGCACCTCCCTATGGGAGCTCACCCAAAAAATACTAATGAGATGGTACATGACACCTCACAAGATAGCCAAATTCTGTACACACACCTCAAACACATGCTGGAGAGAATGCAGTCTGCCTGGCACGCTCATACATATTTTTTGGTCCTGCCTGCACATACGACAACTTTGGACTGACGTTGAAACGATGTTACAAGAGGTCTTCCACCTCCCTGTGGCATCATCATCTCACTTAGCTATCCTCAATTTGACTATTGATGATATACCGCCAAACCACCGACTTGTGACCACTGTGACAGGAAGTCAGGTAAATCTGTGGGTGTTGTCACAGACGGGAGATACATTTCTGCCTTGTTTAGACAATACACCAATTACTACCAGGTGTCGGCTACAGAGGTAGCCAGAAAGGTTTAGGGCATTGGAAAACTTCAGCTGTTCAGAATGAGGCAATTAAAGCCTCTATAAGTTATCCAAAGGATGACTACTGATTGCTGCATCCTGAGGCTTTTTTGAGTTGAGAGCAGTGAGCCAAAAGACTTCTGAAGAGGTGAGGTGGTTGTTGATTTTTCTGTGTGATAAAAAAATCAAAAAGACAATTTTTCTCTGCTGGATGACCAGCAGTGTCTGCCCAGCAGTAGGCTGTGCCAGACTCCATAGATAGGTTCCTGTGTGGTGAAGGTAGACGCCCCAAGTGGCCAGGGTTTATTTTATGTTTTGTTTTGTTTATGCTGTTTGGATGCTTGCACTTGTTTAAGCAATATGGAAGAATTAACCAAACTCTTTGTTTTCAACTGTATTCGGCTTCCATCCAGGGGGTCACACACCCCCGCTACCGAGCTAACCCCTTACACCACTCATATTCTGTTAGCAACTAAACTGTTGATTGCCAGAAAATGGAAAACGAAAGATGCTCCGAGACTCACAGAAGTAGTTAACATTGAAAAATTTCAATAAAAAACGATTTGAAATAAATGCATAAAATTTATTAAAAAGTCAAATATAATACAATTACAGTATATATAAAAATATGTATTTCTAAAAAACTTCAATTTCTGTTTTGACCAAGTACATCCTGAATTTTTGGCTTGACACTGGAATTTTCACCTCTACTTTAAACACCTCCCATCTGCTGTATAAGGAATTTATGGTAATTTGGTGGTTT
Organism: Rana kukunoris; assembly: GCA_029574335.1. Taxonomy (NCBI): domain Eukaryota; kingdom Metazoa; phylum Chordata; class Amphibia; order Anura; family Ranidae; genus Rana; species Rana kukunoris. The sequence continues at coordinate 75,619,273 of CM056054.1, read as the reverse complement.
GGTTGTTCTAGGACAACGTCGTATGACGTCGCCCCACTCTTGATACGCATGAATTCCTTCCCAGTAATTTATCACCCTATTCCACCACATGCCAAACCCTGGCAGCAGGGAGACAGCAAGCCATTTGATTGAGGCGATCCTTGCGAGAAATTATTCTATCAGTCCTTCCAATTATAGAAACTCTTAATTTCTAGAGGCAAACCTTTGTCAAGTATCTTTCTCGACCCATCTTTCTGCCCCAAAACGGAAGTGGACTCCTTCAAATGGTGGCTTGATAGGGGGGTGTACCGCATTGGACGTTTCTTTCAACATACAGGTCCTCTTCCTGAGCAATTCCTTATAGACAACCTTTGCCCCCCCCCTCTGAAAGATCCAGACTACACCAAATACATACCTTTGCTCAGGAACTTTGGAACGATAAAACAATTTCTGGCCTTTTGACCACATATGAACACAAATGCGAACAAGCTCAGAATAGGAAAGGTAATATCTCTATCATCTACAAATCTCTTGCATCAAATAACATAAAATTACCTCATATGCTAGCTTGGGAAAGAGAGCTTCAAGAGGACTGGGACTTGGTGGACTGGCAAAAAAACTACTCTAGATCTCTTAAGGGTTTTAAGAGTCCATCCCTCATTGAAGCTAATATAAAAAATTTCACTAGATGGTACTTGGTCCCATTTAAATTGGCCACCATGTATCCGTCATCCTCACCACTATGCTTTAGAGGTTGTCAAGGAATAGGCACCATGATCCATACTTGGTGGGAGTGCCCTAGGATACGGGGATTCTGGAACGGGGTATTCCAGATTATCAGGAGAGTTACCGGTTGTAACCTCCATCAATCTCCTGCAATAGCCTTATTGAATGGACTAATACCACAGAGCTCCAAGGCCATTAGACAGCTGATTCTATTTATACTGACTGGCGCCAGAATCACTTTAGCGGCTGCATGGAAGAAACCGTCGGTTTCCATTTTACACATGAAGAGAAAGGTTACATGGATTATGGAACAAGAAAAAAGAATTAACTCTATGTTAGATACCTCTACCCAGTTCACTGAAATTTGGGAACCTTGGTTGATTTACATGGGAATCTCCCACAACATGTAAGTTTAGTTTTGGCTCTGGACTCAGACTGATGTAATCCTATGGCAGGTAGGCCCACCCTTCCTTTCCCTTTCCTCTCCTTCCTCTTTCCTCCTTCTCCCCCTCTCCTTTTCTTTATTTTTATTCTTTCTATTGAACAGGAGATATTCATTACATATCATAATCTCCACTGGTCTCAGGTAGTGCTGATTTAGTTTAACTGGATGTATGTATTAAATTCCATTTGGATCTAATTTTTTTGTCATCAGGGGTTTGACTTAGTAAACAGGGAATTTTAGCCCTAAAATGTTGTCGCTACCTCTACTGATTCCTGATTATACACGTTTACACTCCCATGTTAGACTTACCAGGTATATAGTTGGGACATTGGGGGGGGGGGGGGGGGGGAGGGAGGAGAAGGGGAAATCTAGTTAAGAAATGTAATCTATTGTTTACTACTATAATTGTCAACACGATGTTTCCTGATGCATTTATTGCATTACGTTTATTACTCTGTATGCTCTTTATTTTATTATAATAAACTTAAATTTAAATGAAAAAAAAAATAAACCTCTACTCCCCTACCATTCAAGCCTCCGTTAAGGCTTGGAGAATACTTTACAACACCCAATAGACAAATCACCTGACCAAACCCATCCCCGTCCCCCTTGGGACACTAAAACTGTTATCTCCAGACCTGACCATCCCAACCTGGCTAACAGACCGTATGACTGTTACCTCTGACCTCCTGCTATTAACTCATTCTCGAAAATCCAAAAGGAATTTAAACGCACCCGTGAGAGATTATTTTACTTACTATAGGTTACAAAAATGCCTGGCAGCAAACCCTTCTCTAGAAGGCTCTCTGCCCCCAAATATCTGGAACTACTTCCTCTCTGACACACATAAATTTGGGGCACCTCCATATTGTACTCCACTTTACAAGAAAAGAACATCTTCCACAAAAACAAACCCCTTAACGACTGGGAAACTGATGTACAAGGTCATTTCTCTGATGAGCAATGGCAAGTAGCAATTAAATCTGTCTACAAATACACGTCCTGCACCTCCCTATGGGAGCTCACCCAAAAAATACTAATGAGATGGTACATGACACCTCACAAGATAGCCAAATTCTGTACACACACCTCAAACACATGCTGGAGAGAATGCAGTCTGCCTGGCACGCTCATACATATTTTTTGGTCCTGCCTGCACATACGACAACTTTGGACTGACGTTGAAACGATGTTACAAGAGGTCTTCCACCTCCCTGTGGCATCATCATCTCACTTAGCTATCCTCAATTTGACTATTGATGATATACCGCCAAACCACCGACTTGTGACCACTGTGACAGGAAGTCAGGTAAATCTGTGGGTGTTGTCACAGACGGGAGATACATTTCTGCCTTGTTTAGACAATACACCAATTACTACCAGGTGTCGGCTACAGAGGTAGCCAGAAAGGTTTAGGGCATTGGAAAACTTCAGCTGTTCAGAATGAGGCAATTAAAGCCTCTATAAGTTATCCAAAGGATGACTACTGATTGCTGCATCCTGAGGCTTTTTTGAGTTGAGAGCAGTGAGCCAAAAGACTTCTGAAGAGGTGAGGTGGTTGTTGATTTTTCTGTGTGATAAAAAAAATCAAAAAGACAATTTTTCTCTGCTGGATGACCAGCAGTGTCTGCCCAGCAGTAGGCTGTGCCAGACTCCATAGATAGGTTCCTGTGTGGTGAAGGTAGACGCCCCAAGTGGCCAGGGTTTATTTTATGTTTTGTTTTGTTTATGCTGTTTGGATGCTTGCACTTGTTTAAGCAATATGGAAGAATTAACCAAACTCTTTGTTTTCAACTGTATTCGGCTTCCATCCAGGGGGTCACACACCCCCGCTACCGAGCTAACCCCTTACACCACTCATATTCTGTTAGCAACTAAACTGTTGATTGCCAGAAAATGGAAAACGAAAGATGCTCCGAGACTCACAGAAGTAGTTAACTTAGTACAAACTCACTATACCTATGAAACTATCTTAGCTAGAGGGCAATCCACATATTCTAAGCTGCTCAACCTCTGGAATCTGTGGACTCTTTGGTACACAAACAAAAACAGCAAGTGATACATTTCTGTTATTTACTATGCTCTTTTGATGGTGCTCTCCCCCCCGTTTTTATCCTGCCCCCTCCTCCTCTTTTATCTTCCCTACCCTCCCCTTCTTGGCTCTGTTCTTGATGCTACAACATATACTCTGTTACTGCTGCAACTTACTTCCAGTTTGGTTTATGTTCATTTATACATTACTTCTGTTGTATCAAACTGGACTGTGCACACCGTGTGTGGTGCGTGCCTATTGCATGTTTACTGTTCACTTTACGTACGTTGCAATTTCTATATTGTCCTTTACATTTTATTATTGTACTTGCATACCTGTACATTGAAAAATTTCAATAAAAAACGATTTGAAATAAATGCATAAAATTTATTAAAAAGTCAAATATAATACAATTACAGTATATATAAAAATATGTATTTCTAAAAAACTTCAATTTCTGTTTTGACCAAGTACATCCTGAATTTTTGGCTTGACACTGGAATTTTCACCTCTACTTTAAACACCTCCCATCTGCTGTATAAGGAATTTATGGTAATTTGGTGGTTTGGTTGTTCTAGGACAACGTCGTATGACGTCGCCCCACTCTTGATACGCATGAATTCCTTCCCAGTAATTTATCACCCTATTCCACCACATGCCAAACCCTGGCAGCAGGGAGACAGCAAGCCATTTGATTGAGGCGATCCTTGCGAGAAATTATTCTATCAGTCCTTCCAATTATAGAATCTCCTATTACAACCAACTGTCTCGGCCTACGTGCACAACCTTCACTACCCCTACTAGATGGGCTACTCTGTCAGCTGTTAGGGATCGCAGTGACATTTAGGGCTGTCATCCCCGCATCTAGACTTATTATGAACCTTTTTATTATTTTGATTTCCTTTTTTCCCCTCCTCCAACCCACCTGCTGTTTTATTATTATCGTTTTATTATATTAATAATGTTTATATATTTACTATGGTTTTGAAAGATGTCATATTGTCCGGGACCAACAAAATGTGTTAATCTTTTTAATCTTCGTAAAATATATTTTATGGTCGTGGCCCTCTGACTGAGAGTGATGTGGATCACGTAAACACGCGACAAGACTTACAACATAAATAGACCTGAAGTGTGCCTTGGTGGTCTGGTCAGTATGCCAAGAAAAGGGGGCATACCCAAAGGATATGCTGAGAAGTGCCCTGAAAAAGGGAAGGGCGGGAGGGTGTCGAATGCGATTGAATGCGCAGACTCACGGACATGAGGTGAGCTGGGAATAGTCGGCCCAGTGACGTGTAGTACTGCACACTGAACCGACAAAGAGCATGTGTGAGTGGGCTGCTTAAATACCCTCCGGGCTCCTCCCATAAACTCAGGCCACCATACTGGCCTTCTTATTTATGGTTGTGGCCCTCTGACAGAGTGATGTGGATCACGTAAACACGCGACAAGACTTACAACATAAATAGACCTGAAGTGTGCCTTGGTGGTCTGGTCAGTATGCCAAGAAAAGGGGGCAAAAGACTCAGATAGGGAAATAGCTTATATTGATTTCTTGTATTTATTGAGCCAGCTTGGTAAAGGCTTGTGCCATTTCTTCCTGAGGATTTGGGATGTATGTGGCAAAACAAGGAGACTTCCCATCAGCCTGGTATCTTGATTACGTGGTCTGGTACTTCCTGTTGGGAGGCAGTTGAGGCTGCTCTAATTCGGAAAGAATGTCCAGAGAACTGACTGGGGTTTGAAGCCCAAGTTGCTTAGGATTCTGACATGCTTGACAAACTGGCTGCCACTCAGGGAGCTGGTTTAGAAAGGGTAGCAACAAGCTACCATCAGATTGGCTGGGTAGATGGAGCAGTAGTCGGTCGAGCACCGTCACTGGGCGTCAGGCATTGTTAGTCTGAAACAGGTTGATGTCAACCCCCGGGGCTGGTTTGTTGCGTTTGCAGACTTAGAGTGTAGGTGTTCGAAAGCGAGTCGGGTGGCTTCGGAGCAGTGTCTGACTGCCAGAGCCACTGACTGTAAATTCACTAGGTCGTAGGGAACCGTAGAAGGCCTGGTAGATGGCTGCTTGGGTGACTATGCTGGGCAAGGCCCTAAATGGGAAACGAGTAAGGTTTTTAGACATGTCCCTAAAGAGGGCACTCTTGAAAAGTAGGCGCTTGCCACTGACTACAGGTTGGTGCTTCTGTATGCCCTGTAGGAGGGACTTGACTGCATGGGCTCGAATACTGACAGTTTACTGGGGTCCTGCAGGGACAGGAAATGCTGGACGCCATCTAGACATGGTGTGATAGTATTGTGAGAAAGGGTCAGCTGCGTGTGGCAAAACGATATGAAGGCTAGGACGTGTCTAACGTTGCCTATTGCTGGTCCGAGGCAAGTGGCCAAAAATTAGCGGTTAGTGTTCCAAGCAGTGCGATAGGCCTTCAGTGTGTTGCATGCCAAGGAGTGGTTAATAAGCTGGGTTGAGTTGGTGAGATGCTACTTTAGTCCATCGTCAGCAATGACCAGGGTGGGACAGGGATGGTTATTGGGTCGGCTCCAGGCTCTTGCTGGAAAAACAAAGTAAGGTTGGAATGGGACATCAGCTGCGATTTTGCATTTGCCTGCAATTTTGCATTTGCCTGGAACATGTCTACAGAAGATTTTAAATTGGTGACGAAGTGACAGCTGCGCGAGCCTGCGCAGGGAGGACGTGATGGAGAGAGGCTTGATCTACCTTAATTGATGAAGTCGGCTGTGGCCTGATCGTCTGTGGTGAAGAACACTGTCTGTCCATTTCAAGTGTGGCCCCAGACCTGGGCAGCTGCCACAATGGGGTACAGCACGAGGCGTGATTAAGTCTGGGTGAAGCAGAAATTTAAGAGAATTTCTGGGGCCAAGGTTTGGAGAACCAGTGGCGGATGAAAAATGCACACAAAAGCCTGTGGTGGCTCGGCTGACACTGCCAGGATGAAGATTAAAAAGCTGTTCTATCAGGTGGGGAAGTTGTCCCACATAGCTAAGGCTGGGTTCACACTACGATTTTCCCATCCGTCAGCCGCATACGATTTATATGAAAAAACGTATGCGGCTGAAACTGATTGAACCGTACGTAAACGTATGCGTTTATAAAACGTATACGGTTTCAAAAAGTGCGTACGGTTCCATCAGGTTTTGATTAAAAAAACGCATACGTTTTTGGAATTAGTGTCATTTAATAAAAAAAGATTTTCTTGTTTTGAAAATGCGCATGCGCAGACGAAAAACGCATACGGTTTATACGTATGGAACCGCACATATGTGCGTTTTCCATTGACTTTAATGTTAAAAAAAAACGTATGCGTTTGCCATACGGTTTCAAAAACGGACTCAAAACCGTGGTCGAACACGGTTTTGTGTACTGTTAAAAAACGTTTTGCCAGCAAATCGTACACACCCGGATGCATCTGAGTGCATACGATTTGCAATGCATTGTCTATGTATGAGTTTTCCCATACGGGCCCGTACGTTTTCAAAACTGAAATCGTATGCGGCTGACGGACGGGAAAATCGTAGTGTGAACCCAGCCTTAGTCTGCTACTGATGCTTGGTCTAGTTTGAGAACTTGGACTGGATCTTGCATTGGTGTGAGAAAATCAAGACAATACACAGGTGCTCAACAAGACGATATACGTGCACTCACTGACCAACGTGCACTCGCAGACCAACGTGCACTCGCTGACCAACGTGCATTTGCTGACCAACGTGCACTCGCTGACCAACGTGCACTCGCTGACCAACGTGCACTCGCTGACCAACGTGCACTCGCTGACCAACGTGCACTCGCTGGTGCTGAATGGAAACCTGAACTAACTGCAGGGAAAAGATGAGTGGCCCGCGTGCCACTAAAGATGAATGGCCAACTAGGTGCCACTGTGTGTTTGTGTGGCTGATTGTTTGTCACTGTGGTGTGTTTGCAAGTTTAGTTTGTATTCGGGTTTGCACGTGGTGCGCGCTGCACAGTGTTTTATACTACTGCAGACAATATTATATGGTTGCAAGGGTGTCAGTGAATGTCAGGTTGCTGGGATGATATTGTGTGGTTGCAGGGGCCTTGAGTATGAAGGTTTGTTTTGAGATGGCATTGCGTGGTTTCAAGGGTGTCAGTCTGGTTTGGTGAGACGATGTCGCATGGTTGCAAAGGTCTCAATGATTATGAGGTTTGTTTTGAGATGGCATTGCGTGGTAGCAAGGGTCTCAGTCTGGTTTGCTGAGACGATATTGCACGGTTGCAAAGGTCTCGATGATTATGAGGTTGTTTTGAGATGGCCTTGTTTGGTTGCACGGGTCTCAACAAGTGAGGGGTTGCTGAGACGATGTTGCGTTTACAATGGTCTCAAGTGAGTGTCGGGCTGCTGAGATGACTATGTATGGCTGCAAAGGTCTGAACGGGTGTGAGGTTGCTGAGACGATATTGCATTTGCAAAGGTGTCAAATGAGTGTCAGTTTGCTAAGACGACTTTGTATGGCTGCAAATGTCTGAACGGGTGTTAGGTTGCTGAGACGAGATTGTGTGGTTGCAAAGGTCTAGACGAGTGTGAGGTAGCTGAGATGATATTACATTTGCAAGGGTCTCAAATAAGTGTCAAGTTGCTGAGACAATATTCCTTTATTTTTTTTTTTTTTATGAAAACGACTGTGAATGAAACGCTGGTAAACATTAGTTACCACGTCTGGCAGTGTTTACAAGTCCTTACAGGCATTGGTGTTTCGCATGCCTCTGAACATCCGACTGAACCCATTTTTTGTATTTTATTTTTTTTCCCAGGAAGGTTTCTAACTCAACTGCCTAGAAACAACTATAATGATCCTGTGTAGATGTACTAATAAGATTGGGGGCGGCTGAAAAAACACCCAACTGTTCCTAAACATCCGTTTACCAATAGTGATGAGCGGAATACGCCATATTCGATTTCGCGATATTTCGAAGAATATTCGCGAATATTCGTTAATATCGAATATTCGTGATATTTTATAAAAAAAAAAAAATTGCAAATTTTCGCCAATGCGAATTTTCGCTAATGCGAAATTTCGCGATTTTTTTTTTTTTTTTATAAAATGTCACGAATATTCGATATTTACGAATATTCGCTATATTTTATAAAAAAAAAAAATAGCGAAATTTCGCATTTGCGAAAGCGAAATTTTGCTATATTTTTTTTTGGAAAAAATATCACGAATATTCAATATTTACGAATATTCGCTATATTTTATAAAAAAAAAAAAAAATTGCGAAATTTCGCTATTGCGAAATTCGCGATTGCGAAATTCGTGATTGCGAAATTGATTGCGATTTTTTTTTGCGAAATTAATTGCGAAATTTGAAAAATACGAATATTTAAAATAGCGAATATTCGACGCGATATTCGAGATTTTCGCGAATACTCGAATATGCAATATTCGCAGCGAATATTCGCAATGCGAATATTCGTGAGCAACACTATTTACCAACAGCAGTGTACATGAGGCCTAAGACAATTTGCCTGGCTGCAAGGATCTCAATGAATGCCAGGTTGCTGGGGCGAGACTGTGTGGTCACAAAGGTCTTTAGCGAGTGGGAGGTTGCAAGGGTCTCAATGAGTGTGGGGCTGCTGAGACGGTATTGCGTTAGCAAGGGTCTCAACAAGGGTGTCAGGCTGCTGAGACGATTTTGTGTGGTTGCAATGGTCTCAACAGGTGTCAGGTTCATGGGTTGAGATTGCGTGGTGGCAATTATTTATTTTTATTTTTAGGCGTTTTTTTTTTTATATATATATTTTTTGTAAGGGTCATGTGTTGCAAGGGTCTTAGCAAGGGTGTCGGGCTGCTAAGGTGATTTTGCATGGTCACAAGGGTCTCGATGAGTGTGGGGCTGCTGAGACGGTATTGCGTTTGCAAGCGTCTCAACAAGGGTGTCAGGCTGCTGAGATGATTTTGCATGGTTGCAATGGTCTCAACAGTTGTCAGGTTGCTGGGCCAAGATTGTGAGGTGGCAATTTTTTTTTCTGCACTTTTATATATCTTTTTGCGTTTTTTTTGTATATATATATTTTTTTTTTGCGTTTTGTAAGGGTCATGTGTTGCAAGAGGGTGTCAGGCTGCTGAGACAATATATGCATGGTTGCAAGGATCTCAATGAGTGTGAGGGCTGCTGAGACGTTATTGCGTTTGCAAGGGTCTCAACAAGGTGTCAGGCTGCTGAGACGATTTTGCGTAGTTGCAGCAGTCTCAAAAGGTGTCAGGGTGCCAGGGGGCTGAGATTGCGTGGTGGCAACTTTTATTTTTTGTGGGTTTTTTTTGCGTTTTTATATAGATTTTTTATTTTATTTTGCGTTTTGTAAAGGTCATGTGTTGTAAGGGTCTTAACAAGGGTGTCAGGCTGCTGAGATGATTTGCATGGTTGCAAGGTCTCAATCAATAAGAATTGGGCTACTGAGAAAGGATAGAAACACCTGGTTTGTTTGTACCTTAAGCAAGCAGTATAAGGTAGAAGGACAACGCCTGTTTGAATCGTAGGTTCCATAGGGGCCACTAATGAACGATATGGGAGACAACGAATGGTAGTAAATTGATAGGACATAAAGAATGTAATAACAAATTTTTCTTGCGACAGTGGGCCATGCAAGTGAGTTTTGCGGCGGACTGTGGCTGGAGTGAAACATGTAGGAATGGTGTAGCGTGATGCCATGCATGGGGCAAAACAACAAGGTTTGGTGTAGAAAATAAAACACAAGAAGTGCGTATGAATATTTAATAAGCTCCACTGTGGGAACCGAACATATGATGTGGGTGACACCATGAGTGGCCACGAATTTTGACATGACAAACAAGCTAACGAATCCTACCTGGGACAGTGAACATGCAAGACGCACAGGCAATAAAATGAGAGAGAAGAACCGTGTACAAACAATTCGTAAGTTCCGCTGCGGAAACTAAAACGTACGGCATGGGGGAAACATAGAATGGCAATGGTGGAAAGTATGCAATGTATCTGATACAAAACGGTTATAAAGAGAAATGACTGATACAAAAACGGATGTAAAATGCATGAAACAAATCCGATACGAATCAGAAGTAAGGAGTGTTGAACAAATCTGCTGTGAATTGGTTGTAGAGTGTATATGCTACTCCTTGCTGTGAAACCGAACACCTACAAGCCACCCTACCCCCAGGTTAATCAAGTGCAGACAAGGCAGCAGGTGAGTTCAATTACCACCTCAATCTGCCAAAGAACCCATACAAAGAATATATGCTAATCTCCAAATGGATGAGACAGCAAGCATGGACACTGAATATACAAATAAATAGTTTGTTTGGCAGGAGGAAGTTACAAATGTACCAAGCTTGTAACTAAGATGTTAGAACATGAGCAACAATAACTCAGAGGCTGATTTTTACAAAAGAAATGCAGGATAGGAAGCATAACGAATTGCAAGATTGCACAAGATACAAAAGGTTTGAATACAACCTGCGACAGTAAGCGCGAACCGCCGTCGAAGATCATGAACTGAGAAGCCCCAATGCACTTGCGATGTCGAATGCGATTGAATGCGCAGACTCACGGACATGAGGTGAGCTGGGAAGAGTCGGCCCAGTGACGTGTAGTACTGCACACTGAACCGACAAAGAGCATGTGTGAGTGGGCTGCTTAACCACTTAATCACCGCCCTATAGCCGAAATACGGCTATAGGGCGGTTCCTGTACTCTAACAGGACGTCCATGGACGTCCTCCGTTAGAGTCAGGTGTGCGCGCCCAACCGGGCGCGCACACGCGATCACCGGTGCTCACCGGGTCCACGGGACTCGCAGCACCGATGATCGCGGTAAGGAGCCAATGGCGGCGGCTCCTTACCACGTGATCGCGCCGTCCAATGACGGCGCGACCACGTGTGTAAACAAATCTGACGTGCGTCAGATCCGCGCGCCCGAGCGGGCGCGCGCACACGCGGTCACGGCGCTCGGCGGGTCCACGGGACCCGCAGCGTCAGTGATCTCGGTAAGGAGCCAATGGTGGCGGCTCCTTACCATGTGATCGCGCCGTCCAATGACGGCGTGATCACATGTAAACAAACCGCGTCACTTGCTGACGCCGGTTCTTCCCTCCTCTCGCTGTACCGATCGGTACAGCGTGAGAGGAGAGCGCGGATGGCTGCAGCAGTGTGGGATGGATCTGTGACTATTGCAGTCACAGATCCATCCATCCCTGCTCAGCCATCCCTGCATTAACTCCTTCCTTCCCTGCGCAAAACTCTGCATACCCCCCAATACTCTGCATACCCCCCCCAATACTCTGCATACCCCCCCCAATACTCTGCATACCCCCCCCAATACTCTGCATAACCCCCCCAATACTCTGCATAATCCCCCCCAATACTCTGCATAACCCCAATACTCCTCAATACTCTGCATACCCCCAATACTCCTCAATACTCCGCAATACTCTGCAGTACTCCGCAATACTCTGCAGTACCCCGCAATACTCCGCAGTACCCCGCAATACTCCGCAGTACCCCGCAATACTCCGCAGTACCCCGCAATACTCCGCAGTACCCCGCAATACTCCGCAATACTCTGCAATACCCCGCAATACTCCGCAGTACCCCGCAATACTCCGCAGTACCCCGCAATACTCCGCAGTACCCCGCAATACTCCGCAATACTCCGCAATACTCCGCAGTACCCCGCAATACTCCGCAGTACCCCGCAATACTCTGCAGTACCCCGCAATACTCCGCAGTACCCCGCAATACTCTGCAATACCCCGCAATACTCCGCAATACCCCGCAATACTCCGCAGTACCCCGCAATACTCCGCAGTACCCCGCAGTACCCCGCAATACTCCGCAGTACCCCGCAATACTCCCGCACAATACTCCCGCACAATACTCCCGCGCAATACTCCCGCGCAATACTCCCGCGCAATACTCCCGCGCAATACTCCCGCGCAATACTCCCGCGCAATACTCCCGCGCAATACTCCCCCGCGCAATACTCCCCCGCGCAATACTCTGCAATCGTTTTTTTTTTAGGCTTCCCAGCCTAGAGGGGAGATGTGGGGTCTTATTGACCCCATATCTCACTGTAAAGAGGACCTGTCATGCTATATTCCTATTACAAGGGATGTTTACATTCCTTGTAATAGGAATAAAAGTAACCAAAACATTTATTTTTGGGGAAAAAGGTGTCAAACTAAAATAAATAAAGTAAAATGAACAATAAAAAAATAAAAAAAAAATTACAGCGCCCCTGTACCCCTGTGCTCGTATACAGACGCGACCGCACACGTAAGTCCCGCCCACATATGAAAACGGTGTTCAAACCACACATGTGAGGTATCGCTGCGAACGTTAGAGCGAGAGCAATAATTTTGGCCCTAGACCTCCTCTCCAACTAAAAAGATGTAACCAGGAAAAACATTTAAAGCGTCGCCTATGGGGATTTTTAAGTCGCGTAGTTTGGCGCCATTCCACAAGCGTGTGCAATATTGAAGGGTGACATGTTGGGTATCTATTTACTCGGCGTAACTTCATCTTTCATATTATGCAAAAACATTGGGCTAACTTTACTGTTTTTTTTTTTTTAAGCACAAAACTGTTTTGTTTCCAAAAAAAAAACGCGTTCAAAAAATTGCTGTGCAAATACAATGCGAGATAAAAAGTTGTAACGGCCGCCATTGTATTCTCTAGGGTCTTTGCTAAAAAAGCATATATAATGTTTTGGGGTTCTATGTAATTTTCTAGCAAATAAATGATGATTTTTCCATGTAGGAGAGAAATGTCAGAATTGGTCTGGGTGTTCCAGAACGCCTGATGGCGTTCCCTGCATGTTGGGCCTCTGTATGTGGCCACGCTGTGTAAAAGTCTCACACATGGGGTATCGCCATACTCGGGAGGAATAGCAGAATGTGTTTTGGGGAGTAATTTGTGGTATGTATATGCTGTGTGTGAGAAATAACCTAATAATATGAACATTTTGTGGAAAAAAAATTAAAATAAAAAAATCTTGATTTTGCAAAGAATTGTGGGGAAAAAATGACAACTTCAAAAAACTCACGATGCCTCTTTCTGAATACCTTGGAATGTCTTCTTTCCAAAAAGGGGTCATTTGGGGGGTATTTGTACTTTTCTGGCATGTTAGGGTCTCAAGAAATGAGAGAGGCTGTCAGTACATCAGATGTGATCAAATTGATCAATTTTCAGTAATTGGTACCATAGCTTGTAGACCCCATAACTTTCACCCAGACTAAATATTATCCAATTTTTTTTTTTTTTGTTACCAAAGATATGTAGCAGTATACATTTTAGGCCAAATTTATGAAGAAAAATTACTTTTTTGCAAAATTTTATAATAGAAATGAAGAAAAATTCATTTTTTTACAAAATTTACGTTCTTTTTTCATTTATAGCGAAAAAAATAAAAACCGCAGAGGTGATCAAATACCACCAAAAGAAAGCTCTATTTGTGGGAAAAAAAGGACAAAAATTTCATTTGGTTAGAGTGTTGTATGACTGAGTTATTGTCATTCAAACTGTGAGAGCACCGAAAGCTGAAAATTGGTCTGGTTATTAAGGGGGTTTAAGTGCCCAGTGGTCAAGTGGTTAAATACCCTCCGGGCTCCTCCCATAAACTTAGGCCACCATACTGGCCTTCTTATTTATCCTAGGTTTAGGAGCCTGCATGCTAACCTATTCTTATATATAGGAAACATGGTGGAATTAGATAACTGACTCCCTCATTTCGTTTTAAACAGATGCTGACATTTCTTTATAGGAACAGTGGGACTTTGAGACTGAAGCTGAGAATAGTGTGAATATTCACTTCAATTATCCAATCATGTAAAAAGCATCTGCACATGATTGAGTATTGCTTTTTTTCATGATGGGCTAAATGAAGTGATAATTCACATATTTTTTAAGATTTAAGGTGTTAAGATTTTTAATCTCATTAGCAAATCATCTTATTTGCATCTCTCTTCAAAAAATAATGCAAAGATAATCCTACAGTAATTTAAAAATATTTTAATATGACAGAGGTCCTCATATAATGCTTGCACTTAAAGCTGACAAAGAAATATTCTCAATGAAGGCACTATGTATGTGTAGGGTATTTTTCTCTTTTTTTTGTTTTTATAAAGGGTAATTATGCTCTTTAAAGCTGTCAGAAAATAAGTTGTGTTACCCTGTCAGTAATTCACAGCATGTTCTTTTTCTGTGATGTAATTTTCAAAATTGATCCGGTTTCTTAATTTAGATGTACATCTGGTAAATGGAGGACTTAATTATAGTAGATCCAATAAACTGTTCTCGCTATCTCACAATTGGAAGTAAACACAGTACAGGTGCCAATGGACAGTGGTTGGTACTATACTTCACTGGATTTTGGAGTTAATGGCATCAAAGAAGACATCAGAGGCAAACAATTGCCTCATAAAGTATGTATTTCATCTTATGGACAGAGCCTATAGCCGTTTTCTTTAACAATGTTCCATGTTCTTATTCAGAGTATAATAGGCTTTCTGCTAAATACATATGCTTTAGCATCTATTTTATTGTGATAAATATTTTCATAGATGAAAATATGTAGCAAAATTCAGCCAGTCCCTTGGCTGGAAAGAATGTGAAAAATGGCTCCTGGGCCCAGGATCAAGGGCATCCCATAAAATAAATTGGGAGGGGGAGGGAAATAACTTGGGCAGGGGATATGTACAAATAAATACTTACAAAAATATACAGTAAAACGTTGGTTTGGGAATAACTTGGTTTGAGAGCATTTTGCAAGAAAAGCAAAATGTTTTTATAAATTTTGATTTGATATACAAGCAATGTCTTAAAATAAGAGTAGGGAAGAGAGGGGGGGGGGGGGGTGATCACCATATCACTTAACACAGTGTAATGGCGACATCCCCGTGATATAGAACAAACAGTTGTTCCCTCTGGAATGGGACTTTAGGAGCCAGACACTGTGATGTATGTAGAAACAATGTTTATTTTCATAGAAAATGTCAACAGACGTATATACAAAAGTTTAAAAACATGAACCAAGATAGATAATGTTCATGTATGTAACAATACAAACATCAACTGGAGAACAAAACATATGTAGCACTACCCCTGGAGGAGCTGCTGGTTTGTTTTGGGTCTACGCTCTGGCTATCAACCCCTAGAATTGGCTTAAACCCTCCCTTGGCACAACTGGTATTAATGAGGATTGTGGACCCCAATAAATGTTGGGGAGCACAATATCTTACTGCACCACAATCAATTATTTAAAAAAATTATTACCTTAAGTTGTATTGATCCTGTAGGATGACAGATGGACTGCACACAAATTCAACTTAACCAATGTAATTCTTTACTTGTTAGAATAAAAACAAAAAGAAACAGAGGTAAAATGGTAATAAACTTTCTGCAGAGTCCTGCAGGAGTCGGAATCATTAGTGGCAGATAGGGATGAGCCGAACACCCCCGCGTTCGGTTTGCACCAGAACCATCGAACGGTCCGATCGTTCGCACGAACATTTAGACCCCATTGAAGTCTATGGGACTCGAACGTTCGAATTCAAAAACGGTCGTTTTAAAGACCACTTTTCAAGTTATTGTTGGAAAACGTCTTTCAGAACCCGGGTCTTGCCCCAGGGAACATGTATCAATGGAAAAAAGTCTTAAAAACGGTTGTTTTTTCAGGAGCAGGACTCCTGAAAAAACGACCGTTTTTAAAACTTTTTTTTCCATTGATAGTAGTATCAATGGAGAAAAAAAAAAGTTTTTAAAACGGTCGTTTTAAAGACCAATTTTCAAGTTATTGTTGGAAAACGTCTTTCAGAACCAGGGTCTTTCCCCAGGGAACATGTATCAATGGAAAAAAAGTTTTAAAAACGGTTGTTTCGTTTCACTCGAATTTGCCGCGAACTATCGTTTTTGTTCTAAATTCGACGAACGGTCGAACGGACGATGTTCGAGTCGAACATACGTTCATTTCGAACGTGAAGCTCATCCCTAGTGGCAGATAAATATAAACTAATTGTAAGTCTATGCAGACCTGTGTAAGCACCAGCAAGGGAATTCCCTCAGTAAGGCATTCACACTGAAGTACCTCCCCGCCAAGCCTCACCCAGCTCTCTCTCTCTACAGTATTACACAGTTTAATGGAACCATTTACTTAGTTAGAGAATATGAACACAAATATCAGACTACAATAACTAAATAGTCAGTCCTTAGATGATGCAAGAAAGAAAAGAGGATGCGCCAATCTAAGTGCAGCAGAATAGAAAATGTTATAAAAATGTGTATAACACACAGCCAAATGGCTACTCACAAAACAGGGGAGATACAAGGCATATAAGTAGTGCAGGTCCGGTGTCACTAAGGGTATTCAGCGATCCCTGGTCCCAAACCAAAATCCTCGGCAGACAGAAGAGCTGGGTGTGATAGAATTCCAGTGTCCCTGGGAGCCACGGAATTGACGTGGAGCACTGAAAGTGACGTGGAGCACGAAACCGACCAATGGGATGACGCGTTTCACAGCTTCCGCTGTTTCTTCAGATCCGGTTCTTCAGTCCTTAGATGATATATCTAACTAATGTGATTTGGTTGATCAGACCAAACCCCAGGAAAAATTATCCCAAAAGTCTGTGCACTGATGTGTTGGCATGCGGTAGAACGCAAGGGGTAATTTGTAAGGGAACAAACAAACTGGCAAAAGAGTCCCAAATAGTCAAACCACAATGGTCAATGAAAACGATCCACCCTCCAGCAACACAGTCAGTAGATCTTGTCTTTAGGCAGGTGCCCATCTCACCCAACCAGTTCAGGCCTTGTCCTTCTGGAACACTCCTTTTGCGATCTCCGGTCACAGTCTTTCAGCTTGAAAGTCTCCGGTTCTCGAACAGTTCACTACTGTATTGGAACACCGTCCGATCACTCCATCAGAGGTTCTGTCTCTCCCTCTCAATGGCGCTCCATCCGGGTGTAGGTAGGCCTCAACTCCAGCCTAAGCTTCCGTGAAGACAGGCATGCAAGTGTCCTCCTGGGTTAAGGAGGCGGTCTGGATAGAGCGCGCCAAACACGCCCTCCTCCTTAAATTACCTCCCCCAGCAGGTTGTGCGAGGAGCAAAGCACTCTGGGATTGTACAGTTGCACTCTGGGTGTTGTAGTTTATAAATAAACCAGGGCAATGGAGTCCCTTTCTCCCTTTATCCCTGTACTTGGTTTCCCATCATTCCTGATTGCAACAATGCAAAGTGAATGGAAGGTGTCTATATCACAACTTGACCAGCGGGGGGAGCCGAGATCCTTCTTGATCCGCAGATGGTAGTCTTTAGGTCACATAAAAGGTGATGGCCCCGCTACACATATAACAGAAAAAAATACACTAAAAATTAATGATGTTCCCTGGTACCAGATGCGTTTCTGGTATACATCCTTCATCAGGGGTAACAAGCAGGGGTGAAGTGCGGTCAAAATAATTTTTTGCTCTAAAACATTAATAAAAAAGATACATTATAGAAAACTGTAAACATGACATAGGGTAAGTGTGCATAGCTTTGAAATTGCAGTATAGCTTCACGCAGTGCATGTGTAATGCCGCGTACACACGATCATTTTTTGCGATGAAAAAAAACGAAGTTTTTTAAAACGTCATTTAAATTGATCGTGTGTGGGCAAAACGTCGTTTTTTGTCTTAAAAAAAACTACCAAAAAAAAAAATTCCAACATGCTTAAATTCTTTGTGTCGTTTTTCAAAACGTCGTTTTTTGTGTCATAAAAAGTGATGGTGTGTGGGCAAAACGATGTTGAAAAAAGGAAAATTTATTACCGAATACTTACTGTAATTTTCCTTTCCTGATGGACTCCATGGCAGTCTACGTGTGGGTTAATCCCGCCTCCTCTCCAATGCTATAGGAAAATTTATTACCAAATACTTACTGTAATTTTCCTTTCCTGATGGACTCCATGGCAGTCTACGTGTGGGTTAATCCCGCCTCCTCTCCAATGCTATAGGACCCCATACCCATAAAGCTTTGCTCACCTTCAGTACTGGTGTTCCGTAACTAGCCAACTCCATGCTTACAGGGTGGGTACTCCGTCTGCCATGGAGTCCATCAGGAAAGGAAAATTACAGTAAGTATTTGGTAATAAATTTTCCTTTTTCCTGACAGACTCCATGGCAGTCTACGTGTGGGAAATAACTAGCCAACCACACGGGTGGGTATGCTGAACAAAAAATAGTTTAATTTGTCCTGTCGGCCGACAGGATTGAAAGACCAACATTTACAGAAGAAAGGGATGCAGGTTCAACACAATAGTGGGACATAAAAGGTATTAATAGAGGACCAAGAGGCCGCTTTACAAATGACATCCGGGGCCACATGATGGGCAGCCGCCCAGGAAGTTGCCATCCCTCTGGTAGAGTGCGCAGTCACCGCCTGCGGAGGAGCCAAGCCCTTCACTTTATATGCCTGTTGAATTGTGTGGATGATCCAAGCCGCAATGGTTCTTGAAGAGGCCTTCTTCCCTTTGTTGACACCTGAGTGCAGGACGAACAAATGATCTGAGCGTCTGAAAGTAGAAGTTACTTGGATGTACTCCGTAAGGGTTTTCCCTAAGTCCAGAGGGTGAATTCTCTCTGACTCCGAATCTCTGAAAGTAGGGAGAACAATTTCCTGGTTGACATGGAAAACTGACGTTACCTTCGGGTTAGAACCCAGCATGGGAATCAGAACTACTCTGTCTGGAAAGAACGTTAGGAACGGCTCTTTGTAACCCAGGGACCCAATCTCCGAGACTCTTTTAGCCGAAGTAATGGCAACCAAGAAGGCAACTTTAGCTGAGAAATCCTTCAGTGAGAACGGAGAGAGACCTGTTGTATTAAGTTCACTCAGAAAGTCCAAGGGGAGATCCCACTTAGGGAATCTTGGCTTTCTTTGAGGCCTTAGCCTTTTTTTTTTCGATCTTAAACATTTCATTTACCGATCTATATAGCGTACATAAACGTTTACACAGTTTTAACACTTTCTTAGGTTTATCTTTTCAAACATTGTTCCTCTTAGCAAGCTCTCCAAACTCCTTTCTACCATCTATAGATATAACATGTATTCTCCAAATTTCCCCCACAACCTCCCTTCCCCTACCCCACCCCCACCTCCCTCCGTGAACCCCTCCCCCCAAAAAAAAAAAACCCTCCCTTCTCCCCGCGACTCTCCTCCCTCTCTCCCCTCCTCCCACCTCAGAGGTCTCGCTCTCTATATCTTATATATGGGGTCCAAATCTGTCTATACTTCTCCTCTTGCTCTCTTATTCCCATCGTCAGGTTTTCCATCAGCTGGATTTCAGTTACTCTGGCTAACCATTGTTGTCTAGTTGGTGTGGATGTACTTTTCCACAAGAATGGAATACAAGCTCTTGCTGCCATCAGCAAGTGTCTAAGCAAAGAATTTTTAAACTTTGCCGTAGATATAGGGAAATCATATAATAAATAGGTGGCTGGATTATCTCCAAGCTCCGCATCTGTGATTTCTTTTATCGTGCCTGCAATCATTTTCCAAAATTCTTTCACTTTTACACATTCCCAGAAAATATGCAAGATTGTGCCCTCCTCATCTCCACACCGCCAACACCGATCTGAGATTTCCGGGAGGAAACGTTTTAATACAGCAGGGGTTTTGTACCATCTAGTTAAGATCTTGTAACCTCCTTCCTGGTATCTGGTGGCTAGAGAGGCCTTATGTGTAAAAGCGAAGATTTTTGTTTTCTGGGTCTCTGAGAATTTTATCCCTAGGTCTCTTTCCCATGCTTGTATAAATGGTAAATTTTTTGGGGCTTCTGAGTCTACTAACAGGCTATACATTAACGACAGGCCATGTCTCCGCGGTTCTCCCTTCAAGCATATTTCCTCAAATCCTGAGAGCTCTCTAGCCGGGGTGCCTTGTGGATTCATTGCTCTAATTGCTGCTCTCAGCTGGATTTCTCTCAGTGGGTCCAGTACACTTCTAAGGGCCTCCTCCGTCACTCCTCCAGTTGCCCTTTGCTTATCTATGTCAAAATGTATTAGCCTGCTCATTCCTAAACGTCTTAAAGCGGTATTTCACCCTAAACATAATATCTCCCATGCGATCCAGCATACTGGCGTCAGCGCCAGTATGCTGTTTTTTTTTTTTTAGCACACTTACTGTATTATTGTAGAATTCCTTTTCTGTCCCCCGTGGTGGACGGCGCCAGTATAGCGCGTCACATCTTCCTAAAATACCCGATATGGACTCGGGTAATCTCGGCGAAAATGCGGCGCCTGCGCACAGACCTAGGAGCTGACTGCTATGGCGCGTCACGCCTTCCGAAATAGGACTCGGAGAAATACGGCGCCTGCGCAGTCAGCTCCTAGGTCTGTGCGCAGGCGCCGCATTTTCGCCGAGATTACCCGAGTCCATATCGGGTATTTTAGGAAGATGTGACGCGCTATACTACAGCCGTCCACCGCGGGGGACAGAAAAGGAATTCTACAATAATACAGTAAGTGTGCTATTAAAAAAAAAAAAAAACAGCATACTGGCGCTGACGCCAGTATGCTGGATCGCATGGGAGATATTATATTTAGGGTGAACCTCCGCTTTAAGTTGTTGAAATATAGGTCTGTAAGACCTAGTTGAAACCTGGGGTTTCCCAGGACCGGCACGAGTGGACTTGTATAATCTGAGATAATAGTTTTGTTAAATTTCCTTTTTGTAACTCGTAGTGTGGCGCCTAATGTGGGGTGTTTTTTAACTTCTTGTGGAATATCTACATCTTGAATCCACGCCAATCCCTCCAACGGGATCTTCATGATTTTTTGTTCCATGCAAATCCAAGGTTTGGTCTTCTGGTATGCGCACCACTCTAGTACTCTCGCTAGGTGGGCTGCCTCATAGTATCCCAATGGGTCTGGTAGGCCCACCCCTCCCCTTTCCTTTGGAAGCATCAGGATCTCGCGTCGTAATCTCACCGATTTTCCTGCCCAAATGAACCTAGTAAATCTGGCTCTCAGATCCCTCAGGAACCCTAAGGGAATCTTTACCGGTAAGGTCTGGAGTAAGTAAAGTAGTCTTGGCATAATGTTCATTTTAATAATATTAATTCTCCCAAACCATGTAAAGATTTTCTTGTCCCATCGTTGGAAATCTGCCTTGAACTGTCCTATCAGGGGCACAAAATTTAGCTCAAAAGTTCTATTCAGATTTTTAGGTATTTTTGTTCCCAGGTAGGGTATATGGGAGTCCGTCCATCTAAAGGGGAAATTTGCCGCTAATTGTTGCTGTGTCTGCCTGTTAACTTCTACTCCCATCGCCTCTGATTTGTTGTAATTCACTTTAAAGTTGGACAGAGTTCCATATTCCCCTATCTCCTTTAATAAGGCTGGTAAAGACAGCTCTGGCGCCGTAATTGAGAATAGCAGATCGTCTGCAAATGCGGCTACTTTGTACTCAGATGCCCTAATCTGGAACCCTCTTATGTCTGTGTTAGCCCGTATAATTCTCAAGAACGGTTCCAGAACAAGAATAAAAATTATTGGGGAGAGTGGACATCCTTGTCTTGTCCCGTTCCATATTGGGAAGGGGTCAGATATTGCCTCATTTACCTTCACCCTAGCCGTAGGGCAGGAGTAGAGACTGGCTATCCACTTTTGCATCCCTTCCCCCAATCCAATATGTTGTAATGTGGTTTTCAAGAATCTCCAATTTATTCTATCAAAAGCTTTCTCTGCATCTGTTGATATTAATACTGTTGGCTTCTGATAGAGTTGTGACATATAGATAGTACTCAATAGTCTCTCTGTGTTCTCTCTCCCTTCCCGCCCTGGTGTAAAACCCACCTGGTCTGGGTGTATTAGGTGCGGTATACAAGGCAATAGTCTGTTAGCGATTATTTTTGCGAATATCTTCAGGTCTACATTCAATAGGGATATTGGTCGATAGCTAGGGCATAAAGTGGGATCTTTTCCTTCCTTTGGGATAATTGTTATGTGTGCCTCTAATGTTTCTCTACGCATCGGCTGCCCATCTTTTAGTGAGTTAAAGGCCTCTAGGAATCTAGGTGCCAATTTTTCATAGAAGGTTTTGTAGTATAGTAGAGTATATCCATCTGGACCTGGGGATTTGCCTGGTTTCATTTCCTTTATTGCTCCTAGGAGTTCCTCTGGTGTGATCGGCCCTTCCATGTTAGCGGTAACTCCTTCTGATATTGTGGGCATTCCTGACTCCCTAAGATATTCTTTTATTCTCTCCTCTCTTCTCTGACTTCCTACTAATGTGGGTTGGTTTTCCAAGTGGTACAATTCACTATAATAATCTTTGAATGCTTTCGCTATTAGGTGCGATGAGCTAACTAAATTGTCTCCATGAGTTTTTATTTTTTCAATATGTTTTTTAGTTCTTGTTTCTCTCAGTGCATTAGCCAACATCCTGCCCGGTTTGTTCCCATGTTCATAGTATGCCCTCCTGCATCTACTCAGTTTGGCCCTCGCTTTCTCCATCAGTAATAAGTTTAATTTATCTCGGAGGGACAATAGTTTCTCTTCAGCATGTGCTATTTGCGAAGTTTTATGTTCGTTTTCTGCTATTTGGATCTCCCCAAGCAGGTGGTCAAGCTTTGCACTGAGAGACCTCTTTCTATGCGCCCCAAGTGAGATAAGGATTCCTCTCACGTAGCATTTGTGTGCTTCCCATTTACATAGGGACGAAGTTTCGTCTTCTTTGTTCATCTCAAAAAACCTCTCTATTTCCAAACTCACCTTACTTTCATATTCTGGGTCTTTAATTAATGATTCATTAATCCTCCAGACCCATTCTCTGGGGGTTACTTCCCCCCAATCTACGGCACAGTGAACTGGGGCATGATCTGAGATTGTAATTGAGCCAATTGAAGTTTCTCTTAAATTTAACAGTATGTTTTGGTCTAGGAATATATAGTCAATTCTTGTATATGTTTTATGTTTTGGTGAGTAAAAGCTATAGGGCCAGATTCAGGTAGTCCAGAGCATCTTTGCTCTGGAGTAACGCTTCTCATTTGCGTTGCGCTGCAGAAATTTTAGGAGCAAGTGCTGTCATTCACGAAGCACTTGCTCCTAAAGTTGCGGCAGCGCATCGCAAATGAGCCGGCGGAATTCAAATTGGGCGGGTACGGGGCGTGTAGTATGCTAACTAAGCGCGATCCCGCCGCCAACGTACTGCGCATGCGTCGAGTGTCAAAACATCCCCGTGCGCATGCTCCAAAATCTGTGAATGAACGTCAATGACGTCACATTCCCATTCATGACCGTTTTACGCAAGCGACGGTTTTTTTTTTTTTTCCGACGCGATGACGACGCCTATACCTAACATAGGATATTCCAACCCCATGTAGGTATAACTATGCGCCGCGTATCCCGTCCGGAAACGTCGTAATGTCACTGCGTCGCGCCGGAATGCGATCGTGAATTGCCGATTTCCGCTCATTAACATATTTTTTGAGCGGAAATCGGCGGGAACGCCCCCGGCGCCATTTTTAAGTTGAAGTAACGATGCGATGGCGAAACTCAGTTACGCTGCTCGCATCGGAGCTTCAACCCGGCGTTTCTTGTTTTCTGGTTACAGAAAACAGAAACGCCGGCTCAAAGTCACAGTTAGGCTGGCGGATCACTGGATCCGCCAGCCTAACTGTTCCTGAATCTGGCCCATAGTCTCTGTCATGTGGATGTAGAGTCCTCCAAGTGTCTATCAACTGTAGGCCTTGTAAAATTTTCCTAGCCTGTTTCAATTTGATATTAGATATGTTATAGGCCCCCTTAGAGGAGTCCAATCTCGGGTCCAGTACCATATTCATATCTCCTCCCAAAATCAGGACCCCCTCTCTGTGCTGATTTACCACGTCTACAAATTTTTCCAAAGCGGAGACCGGGTCTTCATTGGGAAGGTAGATGTTTATTAGAGTGACCTTATGCTCATTTAGTGTCCCTATCACCATCAGGAATCGTCCTTCCTCATCTGCAGTTACTTTAGATTCTTTCCATTTTATGTTTTTAGCCAGCAGGATTGCTACCCCATTGGCTTTTGAGGTCTGAGAAGCTCCCATGTATACTACTGGGAATCTTTGACACTTCATCTTGGGTATCTTATCTTTCCTAAAATGTGTTTCTTGCAGGAAGACAATTTGTGTTTTTAGTTTTCCTAATTCCATTCTTAGTTTAGATCTTTTTTCTGGGGTGTTTAGCCCTTTAACATTATAGGTGGTAATATTTATTCTATCCATCCTAAAGGTTCCTAATACCGTGGATGCCCTGGGGCAACCAGAGGAGATGGGAGAAGAAGAGAGAGTCCGGAGAGACACAAAAAAAAAAAAAAGTATATGAATATACGTGTGAAACACCACCCCCCTTGTATCTCGGATTCTAGTGCTCTGTCCAAGTGTCCGAGTAATTTATTGGCCTACCTCTGTGGGGTGTTCTGGTCTACCACTACCCCGCAGATCAATGAGGCAAAAGCAAAAAAAAAAAGAAAAAAAACAAGAAAAAATCCCACGGGCGTCTCCGACTTCCCTCCCGTAAGAGGAGAGGCGCCCTGGTGGGGGAAGATATAGAGACACTACGGAGAGCCCTGCTTTACCCGGGTGGATGTGCCCCGACTGTTTTTATGCGGCCTGTTCCCCTCCCATTGAGTCTCCCCCCTCCCTCCCCCTTCTGGCAAAAAAAGAAGAGTCTTCCCCCCCTAATGTCCCCCTTATCTATAGGAGCTGAGGTCAGATCAGATCCTTAATCCTCATGTAGCAACCATCAAATCAAATCAACCATCAAATCAAATCATATTAAATGAATCATAATCATAAAAAACTAAAAAACTCCCTGAGCACCACGTAAATCAAAAACCAAATAGACCTTTTCCTAAAGGGATCTGGGGGTCTTCCCTTATTACAAATCACACAGACATTCTTTAATATTTTATAATAAATCATAGTAATCTTATGATACTTCCTGATTATTAAACCAGGTCATATATACGCCCCCTTCCCCTTTCCGTATCTCCGTCCCCTCCCTCTCCCAACACTCAGGTGCTGTCTGATTTTATCTCCACCACTCTTTCCCCTCCCATTCCCTCCCCACTCCACCTGTACGTCCTCCCCCCTACCCGCAAAACTTCACCCCCCCAAGTCCCCCAGTCCCCTCCCCTGACTCCCCTCCCTCCCTCCATAATAAAAAAATAAAAATAAAAAAATAAAGATAATAATAAAATTACCGCACGGCATTGGATGGTGTATGTGTACCTACCCATATAAATAGCTAGGTTTTACTGTGTGAGGTGGTGAAGTGTGAAGTGTGACATGAAGACAAAATGTGTATATATATATATATATATATATATATATATATATATATATATACAAAATATATATAATAAAAAAAAAAAAATGAAAAAAAAATGAAAAAAAAAATGGCCTTAGCCTTGATGCTCCACGGAAGAACTGTTTGACTAGCGGATGCGCTGCCCATGAGATTCCGGAGAAGGCAGATAATGCTGATATTTGCACTCTTAAGGAACTTACAGATAAGGGAAGATCTAACCCCGTTTGTAGGAACTTTAAGATGTCCTGTACTTCTGGACTCGTAAACGATGAGCCTGATGTTAAAGAAAATTCTACAAACTTCGCCCAAATTCTTCCATAGACTTTATTCGTGCTTGATCTTTTTGAGCTCATCAGTGTTGAGATCACTTTAGGAGCGCAACCAAGGGCTTCTAACCTCTTCCTCTCAAGAACCAGACCGCTAGTTTCAGTATAGCCGGAGCGGGGTGAAGGAATGACCCCTGGGAGAGAAGATCCGGTCTGACTGGTAGAGGTACTGGGTCCCGGTAACTTAGTTGGACCAAAAGACAGAACCACGGCCTGTTTGGCCAGTAGGGCGCCACTAATGTTATCTGAACTGCCTCTGACTGGAGTCTCCGTAGGAGTTTGAGGATCACTGGAAACGGGGGAAAGGCATACGCTCTCTTGAATCTCCACCTGTCTGTCAAGGCATCCGTCCCCGTTGCTTGACTGCAGTGACCCCTCGTATATAACTTCCTCAGCTTGTGGTTGTACAGAGAGGCGAAGAGATCCACCTGGGGATTGGTCCCCATGGACATAATCCACTGGAAAAACTCTTTGTGGAGAGACCACTCGTTGACGTCCATCTGAGTGCGTGATAGGAAATCCGCCTGTGAATTCTGATTTCCGGGGATATAGACTGCGGACAGGTTGGCCAGATTCTTCTGGGCCCAACCCAGGATAGGTTCGACCTCCCGTAAAAGAGCTGAGCTCCTTGTCCCTCCTTGCCTCTTGACATAGGACACTGCCGTGGTGTTGTTCATTTTCAGTAATACCGACTCCCCCTTCAAGAGCTGGGGAAAGGATTGTAGGGCACACCAGGCCGCCCTGATCTCCAAGATATTCGAGCCTGGGTTGTGAAGGCGAGCATCCCACTTGCCTTGTGCAATTTCTGTGCCGCACAGGGCCCCCCAGCCGGAGCCACTGGCGTCCGTTGACACCGAAACCCAGGATACTGGAGCAATGGAATGGCAATTTAGTAGATTCTTCCGATGAAGCCACCAAAAGAGGCTGTTCCTCATGGATGATGAGATGAGGATCCATTGTTTTTTGTCCCCGGATTTCCATTGCTTGAGAAAGCCGAACTGAAACGGACGTAGCCTCCACAATGCCCACTTCACCATGGGAGATGTTGAAACCATTGTGCCTATAATCTTCAGACATTGAGAAGCTCTCAGATAACGAACATCTAGGGCCTTGGCAATCCTCTCTTGAACTACGGGAATCTTCTCCAACGGGAGGGAGATAGTTTTCTCTGCTGTATTGAACTGGGCTCCCAGATATATTAAGCGTTGTGATGGCTCTAGGTGGCTCTTTTCCAAATTCAGAAGCCAACCGAATTCGGTCAGAGTCGAGATCACTTGATCCTTCTGTGCCAGTAGATGAGCCCTGTCTTGAGATAAGACAAACAGGTCGTCCAGGTAATGATAGAGACGTACTTTCTTCAGCCTGATAAGGGCCACAACTGCCAGTAGGGTCTTCGTGAAGACTCGTGGGGAGGTTGTCAACCCGAATGGTAGGCAGATGAATTGGAGGTGCTCCTGCCCCACATGAAACCTGAGGATCACAGCCATCCTGTGTTCTGTGACCGACCATCCACGGCCAAATCGCCTGCCCGGATCCCTGGCCTCCCCCAGGAACATCTTATACCTAAAATAGGAGCCGCAATCAAGCTATTTCCAGCAGTTTCTGGCACCCGGCCGGGTTCATCTGCTCCCATTCTGCCGCCATCTTGCGGCCTAACCGGCCTCCGGATCCTCCAGGCTCAATTGCCGCGGCTGCAGTACGAACGGCGGCACCTACGACCCTCCTCCTGGACGACTTACCGGGTCACTTCCAGCTCCCATCGGTCCCTAGCTGGACTAGTTTGCTGCTGATCAGCCACCTTCTAGAGGCCTACCAGACCTCCGGAACCTCCGCGCTCGATTGATGCGGCCGTGGCGCGAGTTTGGCGGCACCTCCGAACCACCTTCCGGACATCCAGCACATACTTGGATGCCCATCCTGAGGCCTAGGAGCTGCGGGGACCCAAGGAAGAGCAACGGCAGTCCGTTTGAGAAGGTGAGCGGCGGCCATATTGCTTCACCCGAGGCCTGGCGGTGTTCTCCTAGCCCCCCCCGATCTGATCTGATCTGGAACACTGAAGGGGCTTCTGTTAACTATTGGCCCTGTTACCATACTATTAGTGGCCATATTGCTACCCCCTCCAGCAGTGTGACTGCCTAGATCCCTGCAAACCAAGCTTGATCTCACTGATTACATTGGAGCTGTCCAGTGGCTAGGACTACTCCTTACATTTCCCTCCTGGGATTTCAGAGCAGTGGACTGACACACAGCCTAGATAGATGTGGTATACCTGAGCCCTGGAGCTTTGAGATGCCTGGGATCTGTATATTCGGGTCGGAAAAGTGAATATGAACATTTCTTCTCAATAGATTTTTATTGAGTTTTTGAATTACACATAGTGACAAACATTACATTTCCTCCGAAGAGGTAGGACTAATAGATCTTAGATATATTCAAAGAACATTGCGGCGGTAGAACAACGTCTTATATATAACAGCTTAATATCAAAAACAGTAACCAGGTTGACTAATTTGTACCCAGAGGATAGAGTGTGTGAATGTATAGATAGAGTGTAGAGAGACTTATTTGTGGGGGTCAGAGGTTGCTTCTAGCGGGTGGGACCCGCTTTTGCCTCGGCCACCCCACGTGGGGACTAAACTGTGGCCAAGGCTCGGCATGGTCCCCCTCCAAGTGTAGTTCAGGCAGTCATTTCAAGGTAGGACAATTGGAGTTAGGCAATGTTTATCGTACCAGGATGTCCACCTAAGCCATTTCTTACGAGCATTATCTCTATTTGCATCCTGGAGCGCCAGTGTGGTCTCGTATGTGTAGTGTAGGTGAGTAGTTTGTATAACTTCCCCAATGGTGGGTGGTAGGGGGTTTTTCCACTTTCTTGTTATGGACAGTCTAGCTGATAACAGAATATGCAGGACAGTGTGTCTCGACTCATGAGGAAATTTATCTAGATCAAGCGATAGAAGGGCTAGGTCAGGTTGGGGGTCAGCTATTAAGTGGGAGGTTTCTGAGATTATTTTGAAGGTTGACGACCAGAATAGTGCTAGTTTGGGGCAACTCCAGAGCGTGTGTAGCAAGGTCCCCTGGGAGCCACAGTTTCTCCAACATCTGTCACTTTGCAATGCACCAAATTTGGACAGCTTTGCTGGGGTCAGATACCATCTTAACATGATTTTTGTGGATAGTTCCCAAAGGGTAGAGCAGCTGGTAACAGAGTAAACAGATTTGCAAGCTTTGGACCACTGTTGATCTGAGTAGGAGCTTCCAAGATCTGATTCCCATTTAAGTAGGGGGGGTGATTTTATGAAAATTGATTTCTGCTGTAAAGTATTATAGAAAAGTGATATGCCCTTCACCCTTGGGGAAGGGTTTTGTAGGAAGAGCCAAGTGGACCGATCTATGTGTCGTTCCCAGTGGGGGTATGTAGATAAAAAGTGTTTGGTTCTAAGATAGAGGTAAAAGTCGCTATCTGGGAGATTGTACTTTTTTTGCAGGATTGGGAACGGTTCAATGGTTCCATCAACCAGAATGTCGTTGACATGGAGTATACCATGTTCGTGCCACTGCTTGTAGGAAATCAGGTCTATGTGGTGTTGCAGGGACTCAATCGGGATTTTCAGTTTAACATTATCAGGGTGGTCGTGGGTTAAGGAGATAAATTTGTGCCATGACTTAATGGTAGCTAGCATCGTAGGAGATATTGATGAAGGGGTCTTAGTGGATGAAGTGGTGGAGAGTAACCATGGAGAAAGGCCCTTGCCAGGTGCTAGGGCAGTTTCCATCTGTGTCCAGGTAGTTCGTGGTGAGGTCATGAACCATTCTCTAGATTGGGTGAGAACCGAGGCTAGGTAGTAATGGTGGAAGTCTATGTATCCCGTGCCACCCGCCTTACGAGTTTTAACAAGGGTGGTAAGGGCACATCTAGCCCTCTTGCCTTGCCAGATATAGGAAGATAAGATTGATTGGAGTGATTTAAAAAAATGGACGGGAATGGGGATTGGCAAAGTCCTGAAAAGATAGAGGAGTTGGGGCAAGTGGAACATTTTAAACGCCGCTAAGCGGCCTGTCCAAGACAGTTCTTGAGATCCCAAATGTTGGAGTTGGGCCTGAAGTTTATTCCGGAAAGGGACGTAATTTTGGTGGAAGAGCTGCTCGGGTGATTTGGTCAGTTGGATACCCAGATAGGTGATGCTTAGATCAGCCCATGTAAACGGGAATTGGCCCTGTAGCAATAATCTGGTGGGGGTGTTGATTCCTAGGTCTAAGACATGACTTTTAGATTCGTTAATTTTATAGTAGGACACTTTGCTAAAGTAAGCTAGCTCTCGTTGGACCACTGGGAGTGATGTGGATGGCTCAGATAGTATTAGTATGACGTCATCAGCGAATAGGCTGATCTTGTGTTCACAGCTTCCCATAGTGATACCTGTAATAAGCGGGTTTGATCGTATGGATTGTGCCAGGGTTTCCATCAGTAAATTAAAAATTAGGGGGGAAAGGGGGCAACCTTGTCTAGTTCCGTTCGTAATATCAAAGGGAGGTGATAACGAGTCTGCTGAATATACTTGGGCCGAGGGATTGGAATAAAGGGCCATGATTGCTCTATGAATCTGTCCAGTAAAGCCAAATTTCAAAAGGACCGAGGATAGAAACCCCCAATGTACTCTGTCAAATGCTTTTTCAGCATCAAGGGACAGGAGTACAGAGGGGGTGCCTGAGAGATTCGCCTGGTGTATGACATTGATCATTCGCCTTGTGGCATCTGAAGCCTGCCGGCCTTTGGTGAATCCCGATTGGTCCCTGTGTATCAGTGTGGGAAGGATATCATTCATTCTAATCGCTATTAACTTGGCATATAATTTAGCGTCCACATTCAGGAGAGAGATGGGGCGGAAGTTTTGGGGAGTGGTTGGGTCTTTGCCCGGTTTCGGGAGAGTGACAATTACTGCTCTTAGCATGTCAGAGGGGAATGATGAGTTAGATGCGGCCGAATTAAAAACTTCGCAGAGGGTAGGGATCAGAATGCGTCGAAATTTCTTGTAATATTCCCCAGTGAACCCATCAGGTCCCGGGGATTTAGAGTTGGGGAGATTGGTTATAGCTCTGTCCAGTTCAGTCTCTGAGAAGGGTAAATTAAGAGATTTCAATTGGTCGTCAGATAAAGAAGGGAGGGTAATCTTTCCTAAAAAGGTCTCAATGTCCTGTGGTGTCGGTTGGTGTGTGGAGAGATCGTCGCGTATGTTATATAATCCAGCATAGTAAGTACTGAAAGCATTAGCTATCTCCTGTGGTTTCATTAGTTTTTCTTTTGTGTGAGGGTGATATATGTAAGGGATTTTGGATTTGATCCTCCGCCCCTTTATCTTTAGGGCTAGTAGCTTGCCCGCTTTGTTCCCTGTAGCATATGTGGTGGCCCTAACCTTTGTACACGCCCTCTCAAAGGAGTCTAATAGGAGCAAACGGAGTTCGTGTCTTAGGTTAAATATAGTGGCTTGCAGTAAGGGCGAGGGCCGAGATTTGTTTTGTGAGTCAAGAAGGGCGATTTCAGCTGTAATTTGGTCAATTTTTTTCGTTCTGGATTTTTTGATCCTAGCCCCTAATTGGATAAACTCACCCCTGATGACGGCCTTGTGGGCGGCCCACACCACCCCGGATCGGATACGGAGTTTGAGTTTATGGAGAAGTATTCCTCCAACCGTTGATGTAAGAGGGTTGTTGTGGATGGATCCCTAATCAGGGCATTGTTGACTCGCCAAAGGTACGAGTTAGATTGTGGGGTAGTTGCATCTATGGAGATGCTAACAGGGGCATGGTCCGACCAGGTGGTGGGGTGGATCACCGAGGCCGAGATCCGTTGTAGCAATGGCCTATCTGTTAGGAACAAATCTATGCGTGAGTAGGTATTGTGGCGCGGCGAGAGAAAAGTGTAGTCTCTCTCGCTAGCGTGACAGCACCTCCACACATCATATAGGTCACTGTTGGAGATAAATCTGTTCAGAGGAGATGTGTGTCTCCTAGTGTATGCTGTGGAATCTAAGTCATTGTCTGGTACAAGATTGAAATCACCACACATTAAAAGATACCCTGATTGAAGGGTCTTAACTTTTTTCATAACACATTTAAGAAAAGGCATTTGGCGTTGATTCGGAGCATACAAGGAGACAAGTGTGTATGGAACATTATTAATCAAGCAAACCAAAATGATATAGCGACCCTCCGGATCAGCCACGAGTGTCTGTAGTTGGAAAGTTACCGTGTTCCGGACGGCTATCATAACACCCCTCTGCTTTTTCTTGTATGAGGATGTGAAAACATGGGGGAATTGGTGGTTCTGGCAACGGGGGTGAGAGTCCTGCTGAAAGTGAGTCTCTTGAACGCAGAGGATGTCGCATTTGAGCGATACAGCTGATTTCCATAAGGACGAACGTTTAAACCGGATGGTTTAAACCTTTAGCATTTAGGGTCAGAACGGTAAAGGGCATGGTGTGGTGAGAGGTGTGCAAGGTGTATAGATACAACTCACAGTTAGGAGAAGTAGTCTCAACGGATTGTCACTAAGCGGTAGATCTCCTGGTAGGATGGTTGAGGAAGCGGAGTGCTTGGGATCTGGATACGTGTAGTTTGTGGTGAGTAGATCTGAGTCTTGGCGTGCGGAAAAGTATCTCTGCTAGAGCTCCATCCACTGGGTGGTCAGAATAACAAAAGAATAAAAGAAAAGGGTTAACGTAAAACAATATCAATAACAATCAGCAAATCGGAGGATATCCTGATGCTGAGCAAACTTGGGGTACAGTTCAGGCTCAAGGAGCAGTGGTGCAACAAATGGAGCATAACGAGCAGCCAGCCGGATTAAACGGTGGGCTACTGTAGACAGGAACAGGCATATGGAATCAGCACGAATTATCTGGGTGGTGGTCATCAGTATGAGGTTTGTTCCGGGGGTTCCTGCGGGGCAGGGGAGGTTTACCCCGTGGATCAGCGTAAGCATTTGGAGGATCTGGAATGATGCCCCATGACAGTAGCAATTTGGTGCCCCCTTCCATAGTGGATATGGTATGCGGAATGCCATTGTGAGTCACTAGAATAGTGGCAGGGTGACGCCATTTGTAGACTATCTTGTGGTTTGATAAGGCTTTGGTCACGGTACTCAGCTTCCTTCTCATCTGGAGTGTAAATTGGGACAGGTCTGCATACAGTTGTATGTTCTGATAAGGAGCGGGAAGGTCTCTAAGTTCACGGGATTTGGCCAGGATCTGTTCTTTTGCTTGGTAGAAATGAATGCGCAGCAGTACATCTCTTGGAACTGTGTCAGCAAGATGGCGCGGCTTAGGTAGTCTGTGGATGCGGTCTATGGTCAGTTCTATGGGGGACAGGTCAGGCAGTAAATTTGAAAACAGAGTATTTGTATATGAGCGGAGGTCAGCTGGGAGTACAGATTCTGGGACGCCGCGTATTTTTATGTTATTGCGTCTGGATCTATCTTCAAGGTCCGCTAGTTTAGATTTGATCCAGTCAGTGTCTTCCCTTTGAACCTCATTGGCGTCAACCAGACTATTAACAACATCAGTGCATTCCTCCATTTTCTCTTCCATGTAAGAGACCCTGTCCCCCATATGTTGCACATCAACAGAGACTTTGTGAATCAGAGATGAGAGGTTAGACATTAATGAGGACTGGAGGAGCATCAACATGTCCTTCATTGTGGTGTCTAAAACTGGCTGGCCCGTGGTTGGGAAGGCTGCGATAGAAGATTGCAGTGAGGAGATGGCGTCAGTGCCTCGTGCAGTGGTACTCACATTTGCGGCGTGGTGCTGGACATCCAAGCGCATCCGCGCTTTCGCCGGGCTCCGTGTGTCAGGGGATAGCGGTGGGGTGCCGACCAGGGGTGGGGACGATAGACCCTCCGTGCATCCATCAGGATCGCTGCTGGGGAGATCTGTATAGGCGGCGCGCCGCGAGGTGCCGTCGGCGCCATCTTGAGGTTCTCCCCTCAGCGCCGGCCTGAACGAGAAGGCCGTAAGCTTCTGAATGAAGCGATCGTCTTTTCTTTTTCGGGACATCGCTTCTCCACGTTCCCAGGGTAACCTCCGTGCGGATAGGAGTCTCGGTAGGGCCGGAAAACTGTCCGATGGTCGTCGCTTTGTCTCCGGCTGGCTGGAGCTCAGTGTCTAGGCTGCCATCTCGCTCGCGCGCAAGCCACGCCCCTGAATATGAACATTTGATGATGGTTGACATGTAGAGGGGGAGCTTTGGTCCCCGTCCCGCCAATCGCCGCTCCTGCAACGCTTCTCTAAACCACCACAGCTCCAGGAGCGAATAGTGCATCTGCCCGAACCTCCATTAATATCATATGGGCAAGATCGGATTCCAAAAGGCCATATACAGAGGGTTTGTACCACCACCATCCACAGACCCTAACCAAGCAATGGAGCGCTTCCTATATAGGCCGCAATCCCCGGCCTTGAGTACTGCGATTGCCCCGCTGGAGCTCACCGATTCCCACTCAGCAGCTCTAACTGACCTCCCGGCTGACGAAGGATCCCAACGTTCCGTGTCAGCAGTGGCCGTGGATGTGGTCACTGTAGCCGTTTTGGATCACAAGCTACAGTCACTCCTTCAAAACCTGACCCATAACATCACCAAAGAGGTGGGTAAGATTACACAAGAGCTCCAGAGGGAGATAGACCAGCTAGGGGAACGTACAGACACACTTGAGAATAAGTTTGATGAACTTACCCAGTATGTGCATGTGTTGGAGGAAGATAATGCTGCCATGAAAAATACCCTCTCCCAGCTTCAACTGCAACAAGAGGATTTGGAGAACAGAGAACGGCGCCAAAATCTGCGGATCAGGGGGGTACCTGAATCGGTCACAGACAAGGAGCTGCGTCCATATCTTTTGGGCCTATTTGTCACCCTAGCGCCCCACATTCCAGATATTGACTGGCGTTTGGATCGGGCTCACAGATCCTTGGCTCCCAAGCCCCCTGATGGCTCCAACCCCAGAGATGTTGTTGTCCGCTTCCATTATTATGAGAGCAAAGAAGCCCTCACCGTTGCAACCCGCAACAAATCTCGCATAGACTTTAAACAGGCCAAAATACAGATCTTTAACGACCTTTCCCCTATCACTCTGGCAAAGCGACGTAGCTTTCGTCCTGTCACTACGCATCTGCAAAATCATCATGTGCCCTACCGCTGGGGGTTTCCATTTCGCCTATCTGTCCTAAAAGATGGAGTCCAGTACTCATTAAGAAGCCTTTATGAAAGTGATGCTTTCATGCGCAACCTAGGCCTTCCCCCTGTCCCTGAAGAAGATCTTCAACTTCCTGTAGCGAATCCTAAACATCTGATGACTCCGGCCAAAATCTGGACCCCAGTGCAGCGCAAGTCAAGGAAAACATTCTCCACCCCGCAACGGGTCAACCATTCTAGATCCCAAACCTGAAATCATCCTGTCTTGTAGGATTCCTTAAGACACCCTTTATTTCCTCCCTCTCATGGTAGGCTGAGGTTTACCCGGCCTTATCCCTTCCGATCGTTCTTGTCCTTGGAAATGACTGCCACCCCGGGATGATATACCTGAGGTTTCTTCATGGTTCGGTGCAGACTGTCATGTTTGGAGTGGCGGGGTCCCACTCCCCCTCGGTTCTTGTTGTCTGTCATGCCCCTCACCCTTACCCCAGGCTGCTGTCTGGGTTCCCTGAAGTTTTTTTTATCTTCAGGGTTTCTTGAACAAATGTTTTTTCAATTATTTTTTCTGTTTTCTTTTGAATTTTTTCTTTTCTTTTTTCCTTTTTGTATTTGTTTTTCCAGGTCTTTTTTTTGACCTTCCATTGATACCTAGTGTTTTTTGGGTTGCACCAATCCAACTTCTTAGCTTGTGTGATTCAATATGTTTTGCACCATGGATGTTTTACAGTTTAGATAAGATATGTGTTATGGTAGCTGTATTACTGATAAGCTTTCTATGGCTCTAAGGATTTATTCTTGTAATGTGAAGGGTCTGAATTCCATTGGCAAGAGATGGCAAGATTTAAAGGAGTTCAGATCCTCCGGTGCGGAGGTGATTATGATCCAAGAGACTCATTTTAAATCTGGTGGTTCTTTTAAATTTGCGTCCAAACATTTTCCCACAGCTTACATAGCTTCTGATCCATCTGGTAAGGCGGGAGTGGCAATCCTTTTTAAACGTTCCTGTCCGATCCGTATCCTCTCCTCCCATTTGGACCCTGGAGGTCGTTATGTGCTCTTGGAGTGTAGTCACCTGAACACCCAGTTTTCATTGGCTAATATATACGCCCCTAATGTGGGTCAGATTGGTTTTCTTACAAATGTTCTTGAGAAGCTTCAAACGATCTCCCATCCCTTTATGATACTGGGAGGGGATTTTAATGTGTGCATGTCCCCGACCAGGGACAGAAGAGCATTGTTTTGGGACTCCCCAAGCAGTGCTGTCCAGAAGCTGTCCGCATCATTTTGCAAACTGACCAGGTCATATAATCTTTTTGATACATGGAGAGTGAAGCACCCGACCCAACGAGGGTTCTCCTTTTATTCTCCGCCTCATAAGCTCTATTCCAGATTAGATCACTTTTTTGTAACGGCCCCTTTGCTATCACACGTGGTTTCCTCTGAGATTGGTCCAATCGCCTGGTCGGATCATGCACACATTGGGCCAGATTCAGGAACAGTTAGGCTGGCGGATCCAGTGATCCGCCAGCCTAACTGTGACTTTGAGCCGGCGTTTCTGTTTTCTGTAACCAGAAAACAAGAAACGCCGGGTTGAAGCTCCGATGCGAGCAGCGTAACTGAGTTTCGCCATCGCATCGTTACTTCAACTTAAAAATGGCGCCGGGGGCGTTCCCGCCGATTTCCGCTCAAAAAATATGTTAATGAGCGGAAATCGGCAATTCACGATCGCATTCCGGCATGACGCAGTGACGTTACGACGTTTCCGGACGGGATACGCGGCGCATAGTTATACCTACATGGGGTTGGAATATCCTATGTTAGGTATAGGCGTCGTCATCGCGTCGGAAAAAAAAAAAAAAACGTCGCTTGCGTAAAACGGTCATGAATGGGAATGTGACGTCATTGACGTTCATTCACAGATTTTGGAGCATGCGCACGGGGATGTTTTGACACTCGACGCATGCGCAGTACGTTGGCGGCGGGATCGCGCTTAGTTAGCATACTACACGCCCCGTACCCGCCCAATTTGAATTCCGCCGGCTCATTTGCGATGCGCTGCCGCAACTTTAGGAGCAAGTGCTTCGTGAATGACAGCACTTGCTCCTAAAATTTCTGCAGCGCAACGCAAATGAGAAGCGTTACTCCAGAGCAAAGATGCTCTGGACTACCTGAATCTGGCCCATTGAGATTGATATTGTTTTGTCTGCCACTGGCGTCTCAACGAGTCTTTGATTAAGGATCCGCTGATACAATACCAGTTACTACAAAAACTGTCAGAATTTTTTGATTTCAATGTGGGTTCTGTGACGGAGATTTCCACTTTATGGGAGGCCCATAAGGCTTTTTTCAGAGGGGAATGTATTTCTACTGGCTCCCGTCTGAAAAGAGATTCCATGAAGCAAAAGGATGAGCTCTGGGTCCAACTCAGAGCCGCGGAAGCTCATCTTCTTGATTCCCCTACTGTGGAGCGTCTGAGGGTGGTGGTCTCCTTGCGGAATCGTATCAAATCTTTAAATATGAATAAGATTTCTAATGCCGCGTACACACGGTCGTTTTTTGCGATGAAAAAAAACGTCGTTTTTTAAAACGTCATTTAAATTGATCGTGTGTGGGCAAAACATAGTTTTTTGTCTTAAAAAAAACGACCAAAAAAAAATTCCAACATGCTTGAATTTTTTGTGTCGTTTTTCAAAACGTTGTTTTTTGTTTCACAAAAAGTCACCGTGTGTAGCAAAAACGTTGTTTAAAACGACGTTTTTCAACCCGCGCATGCCCAGAAGCTAGTTATGAAGCGAGCTTCAATAGAAAAGTGTGTATGCAACATCGTCTTTGAAAGTGACGTTTCAAAAACGTCGTTTTTTACTTCACAAAAAACGTCGTTTTTTTTCATCGCAAAAAACGACCGTGTGTACGCGGCATAAGTCTTTGCTCTGGGCTAGACAGAAATTTTACGAGTATGCCAACAAGCCGCACAGAATGCTAGTTAACAGATTGAGACCACGTCCCTTCCTCTCGATCCCTGATCATCTAATGCAGCCAGATGGCACTCCCACATACTGTCCCAAAGCTATGACGCAAGTTTTTGGAGATTTCTATAAGAAGTTATATAATTGCTTGGGTGATGATCCGTTGACACAATTTTCTCAGGTTGACTTTGATGCTTTTATGTCTTCCTTAGCCTTAAGTAAGTTGTCTAGGGAACAAATCTCTACACTTAATGCCCCTGTCTCTCTTGAAGAGATATCCAAGGTTGTGAAAGCCCTACCCGCTCACAAATCCCCTGGTCCGGATGGACTCCCATATGTTTACTATAAAACCTTCTCGGAAATTTTAAACCCCCATCTTCAGTCTCTGTTTTCCTCATTACTCAAGGGCACCGTTCCCCACACTCATTTTTTACACGCATTCTTGACCGTCATCCCAAAACCAGGTAAAGACCCTTCGTTACCAGATAATTACCGCCCCATTGCGCTATTAAATTCGGATTATAAGATTTTTACTAAATTGTTGGCTAACCGTCTTTCCCCGCTTCTGACGACCTTAATCCACAAAGACCAAGTGGGTTTTGTTCCCACGAGACATGCAGGTGACAACACCAGAAGGACTGTGGACCTGATAGATCTTTTAACCAAAACTAAACAGACAGCGGTTGTCCTCAGTCTAGACGTACAGAAAGCATTTGATCGTCTTAGCTGGCCTTTTATGTTTGCGGTCCTCGACAGGTATGGGTTTTCGGGCCCTTTTATCCAAGCCCTACAAGCCATTTATTCCACCCCTACCTCTCAGGCGGCGTACACACGATCGGATATATCCGATGAAAACGGTCCGCGGACCATTTCCATCGGATATGTCCGATCGGGAGTTTGATCCGATGGCGTGTACACACCATCGGATCAAATTCCCCGCCGCCGGACGGCGCGGTGACGTGGCGGTGACGTTGACGCCGCCGCGTCACCACCACGTCACCGCCACGTCACCGCACCAGGAAGTAAAAGACTTCCGCGCATGCGCCGAATCCATTCGGCAGCGGCGCGGCGGCGGTGGGGGCCGACATGTCTGCTGGTAAGTGTACTAACCAGCAGACATGTCGGGCGGACAGATTCCCACCGGATAGATTTCAAAGCATGCTTTGAAATCTGTCGGGTGGAGAAATCTGTCCGCTAGCTCATACACACGAGCGGAGATGTCTGCTGAAACGGTCCATCGGACCGTTTTCAGCGGACATATCCCC
Organism: Rana kukunoris; assembly: GCA_029574335.1. Classification (NCBI taxonomy): domain Eukaryota; kingdom Metazoa; phylum Chordata; class Amphibia; order Anura; family Ranidae; genus Rana; species Rana kukunoris. The sequence continues at coordinate 75,580,000 of CM056054.1, read as the reverse complement.
TCGTGTGTACGCCGCCTCAGGTACAGCTTTCCTCTTGTCTGTCTCAGCGGTTCTCCCTAAGTAACGGCACTAGACAGGGGTGTCCATTATCGCCCCTACTGTTTATTCTGTGTCTTGAGCCTTTGGCAGCGGCCATTAGGCAGCATCCAGACATACGGGGGGTTCCGCTGAGGCGGAGAGATTATAAGCTCTCACTCTTTGCTGATGACATCCTACTGACCCTTACTAATCCTTCTACCTCTTTGCCTGTTTTACATAATGTTCTATCTGTCTTTGGTAGCATGTCCGGGTTTAAGATCAATCAGTCAAAGACAGAGGCCTTACCGATTAATATGTCACCGGAGATGCTCACATCTCTCCAAGGCCAGTTCAATTATCATTGGTGCCCTACCTCATTAAAATATCTGGGGGTGTATATTACATCTTCATATTCCACCTTATACCAAGCTAATTTTCCCCCCATGTTTGCAGAGATTACTCGTCTCTTGAATCTGTGGTCCTCTCTCCCAATCTCCCTATTAGGCAGGATCAATGTCCTAAAGATGTCCATACTCCCTAAAATACTGTATCTTTTCGAGACGCTCCCTACTTCAGTCCCAATGTCACAGTTGAAACTCCTCCAGCGGCGATGTCTCAAGTTTATCTGGAACAATGCCTCCCATAGGATTGCACAGTCAGTAGTATATGCTCCTAAACATAGAGGTGGGCTGGCGGCTCCGGACATTATTAAATACTATTATGCCTCTCACCTCCGTATATTAACTTCTTGGGTATCTAGAAAAGCCCCTTCCAGGTGGGCAGAGATAGAAATGGGGATTACCGCGCCGGTACATCCCTGTTATATGCTTTGGCCAGCCTCCGCTAAATTCATGCCCCAGCTAAGATCTCTATGTCTGGCTCCAATGCTGTTTACCCTGGCTATTTGGAGGAGATGTGTGGAGCGGTTCTCCCTTTCCTCCAAATGTTCCCCCCTGATGAATATCCTTTTTAATCCAGATATACCTGACGGCCTGTCATACGGGAGGATGAATCCCTGGATTCAAGCTGGAATTTTTCAGCTACGACATTTATTCAATCCGGTCACACGTATTTTATTATCTTTTTCAGATCTACAAGCGAAATATGACCTACCATCCTCCCTTCAGTACTCTTATCTACAATTCAAGCATTTTTTTCTTCACGCATTTCCCTCCTTATCGCTAGAGAGACACACAGATTTTGAGCTTTTATGTGTAGCGGGTCCCTATGAACTTAAGCAGATTTCATCCATATATAAAATTTTACATGAAACCCCCCCTCTGACGGACTCTACACATAACTATATGCAAAAATGGTCCACTATACTAAAACGCCCGATTTCGTTATTGGATTGGGGGAAAATATGGGCTAACACTTCGAAGATCTCGCGGTGTGTAGTGCAGAGGGAAACGGCCTTTAAAATGTTGTTATTTTGGTACAGGACCCCGGATTTATTGCACGCTTGTGACCCTACCCTTTCTAAGTTTTGCTGGAGATGCATGGGGTCCATGGGCTCTCTTTTTCATATTGTCTGGGAATGTTCTCTCATTGGCCCTTTTTGGATAAGGATTCAAGAGCTTCTACAGTCACTGCTTTCTCATCCCGTGCCCTTGTCACCTTTACACTTCCTATTGGGCCTGCCCCTTTCGGGTCTGTCCAAGACATCACAGAAACTCATGTCTTTTGTCCTTTTAGCTGCGAAGAGAGCCATTCCTAGGCTCTGGCTGTCCACTTCACCCCCCACTATTCACCATGTCCTTTCAATAGTAGTAGATACACATAGGATGGAACACTTAACTGCTAAAATTGAAGACACTTTGCCTTTGTTTGAGAGCATTTGGAAATTGTGGGATGATTCCGAGTTCTCATCCGGTCACATATCTGACCCCCCTCATGATCCTTGACCTCCATGGTGCATGTTTTACGTTTGTTCCCTTTTTGTTTATGTTTTTCTTGTTCAATCTCTATTTTTCATCTGGTATTAGCTGATTTTTTACGAGTTCTGTCGGCCTTGGACTGTGGCTAGCTTACATTGCCTTGATACTTGATTATCTTGCATGATTTTGTTAGATAGTGCCTGTATCTTCACATTGTCTAAGGTTTGATTGATGTGTATTACCAAAAGTTGAATTTACTTGTCACAATGTCATACATTGAATATTGTCTTTGAAAATTTCATAAATAAACAATAAAAAAAAAAAACCTGAGGAATTTCTGGAGCTCTACTGCCACTGGCACGTGGAAATAAGTGTCCTAGATCAATTGAGATCATCCAGTCCCCTGGTTGAATAGCTAGTTGGATAGTGGACAGGGTTTCCATCTTAAACCTCCCGTGTCTTATGAACCGGTTTAGGTAGGTTAAGTCTATGTCGCCATGAGCTGTTCTTCTTTTGTACCAGGAAGAGGGGAGAGTATACCCCATGAAACAGTTCGTCCTTTGGGACACATCTCACTGCCCCTTGAGCTTTTAGCAGGTCCACGTAGGACAGGAGAACTTGTTTTTGCTCTGCTGATTTTGGGAGTAGGGTAGAAATTAACCTGGGAGGGGGAGTACTGGCGAAGGTCCAGACATGGCCTGACAATACCGTCTTGATGACCCAAGGATCCGTGATCGAGGCCGCCCAGACGTGCCGAAACATTCGTAGTCTTGCCCCCACTTGGACCGCCTAGACGTGCTTTATGTCAAAAAGACTTCCCCTGCTCACGTCCACTGGACGCCTGGCTTGTCGATGCTGGTTTACGAAAGGACGTTTGGCCTCTATTCCAATTTCTCCTGAAATTTCCACCAGGTCTATAAGCACGAGCTTCCCTTGCGCGATCCGGACTACGCCTCCTTAACTGTGGTCTCCTTTTTCCCGGTTGACGTCTGTCCTGGGGAAGGAACCCTGATTTACCCCCTGTGGCTTTAGAAATGGTGTCATCCAACTTGTTGCCAAACAGAGACGAACCCTCAAAGGGGATTTTACACCAGCTTTGCTTCGATGAAGGGTCCGCGGCCCAGGGGCGTAGCCACAGGGCCCTCTTGGCCGTAACGGAGGACAGCATGAATCTTGCTAACAATCTTACTAGATCAACGGAGGCTTCTCCCAGGAATGCTACTGCTAGCTTTAGCTCCGATGTTGCCGAACTCCCGGCCAGTTCTTCAGAGATGCCCATCAGAAAGGAGTCCACGTTCTCTGTCCAGACTTCCATTGCTTTAGAGAGAGCCGCTAAAGCCAGGGCGGTTTTACAGGCCGTACCGGCCAAGCCATATATCCTCTTTAGATCTTGGTCCATTCTTCTATCAAGACCGTCTTTGAAGGACACCGAATCGGACAAAGGTAGCGTCACATGCTTGGCTAAACGCATCACTGCTGCACCTACTGACGGGATGTTTTCCAGGTGTTTGACATCTTCTGCTTTAAACGGGTACAAGCGGGAAGCCTTATTAGCCATAGAGGACTTTTTGTCCACCTTGCTCCATTCCTCTTCAAAGATGCCATTCAGCTCCGACAGTAATGGAAAGCTTGGGCGTTCTTTTCCCAGACGTTTGAAATATTTCATTTGTGGGGGGGGCGGAGCTAGCCGAGGACGGAGATGCACGCGTGCTAGCAGAGCTCCGGCACCAGCGGCTCTAACACGGCATATAGCAGACCTCCGAGGGGGAAAAATCATTCGCTAAAGCGGCGATCCAGATCCGGTCACCCTACAGACCCTACCCTGGTCATGACTCGGCGTAAGTCCGCGGGGAACCGGCCCTCTAAACTCACCGAGTTCTTCCCTATGGAGCGCAGGCAAGATGGCGCCGGGGCCTCTTCCACGCCGCTTCCAGGCCCTCAGAAGCGCACAGCCACCGAGGGGAACCCGAACAAGAGGAGCAGCCCTCCTAGGAACCTGACATCCCCACCGGCTACACCATCCTCTGGGAGCCCTGAGAAGACCAGGTTCAGGATAGATGTGATGGAGACTGCACACGAGGTGAGCTCTCTGTTAGAATCAGAGGAAGATACAAGGGAGCTACCAGACTCCATAGAAGGATTCCCCACAGCTAATAAGCCAGTCCTGGACACTGTATTGAAAGAGATGCTGGTCTCGTTGCGGGGTTCATTGCACTCAGATATGATATCTTGTGTTCACAAGTTCAGTACAGAACTCAAAGGGGTGGCTGACAGAGTGTCTCATATAGAGGACAAAATGGGGGAATTCGCCTCCACCATTAATGATCTAGTAGACGCGAATGATAACAAAGAGGATGATATTGAGGCTATGAAAACAAAGATGGCAGAAATCGAGGATAGATCAAGAAGGAATAATGTGAAAGTGAGAGGTGTACCAGAATCTGTTAGGCCTCAGGAACTGCGTGAATATGCCTCCCAACTATTCTCTGCCATACTGTCTGACCTATCTGAGCTGGACTGCACTATTGATAGAATCCACAGGCTTCCCAAACCTGCATTCCTAGCTGATGATGTCCCTAGGGATGTAATCCTGCGCCTACATTTTTATCATGCAAAGGAAAAATTAATGGCAGCATCTAGAAAGAGGGACAGCTTCCCACCAGAGTACGTGAATCTTCAGTTATATGCGGATTTGTCACAGTTTACTCTGCAAAAACGCAGGAATCTTGCCACCATAACTAAGGCTCTCAGGAACCACAACTTGGTGTACAAGTGGGGGTTCCCTACCAAGCTCATCGTCACGAAAGACAACCGAGACTATGTGATGGACTCATTAGATAGAGGCATGGCCCTGCTCAAAGAATGGGGGATTCTTCCTGAGTCCCAACAAGCCATACGTCAAGGGAGAGGAGCCAGGAGGATTGAAAATGAGTGGCATGTAGTTGGCCGCAAAAATGCTAAGTCCCATAACTAACTACCCCGGAGATCTCCATTGATACGGCGTGGCCGCTGAGGTGGAGCTGCCTCCGTAGGCCTTAGTCTTGAGGATCCCTCACACCTGGCCATTGAGCGACTCTTGAAAGTCGCTCACAGTACTTTCTTTAGTTTTTGGCGTTATGCCAGTGTTACCTTTCTTTGTTACCTATTCTAACGTTACTTCTTTTTTTTTTTGTTGTTGCCCTTTGCACGTTTTTTGCCCTGCCACCCGAAACCTTCCCTCCCATTTGGGAGACGATGACGCCGGACCCCCCTGCTTCATACAGACTGGAGAAGTATCTGGCCCTTGGCTGCTGGCGAATGAGTATCCTAAACGAGCCACCCGCAGTGAGTACCTTCTTGATGTTAATAGCCACACCTGAACACGCCAACTGCATGCTGAAATGATACAATTCCTGACAATTAATGCTAAGGGACTCAATCACCCGGCAAAGAGGCGGTCTTTATGGAGAGAGGCCCTGCAGCAGAAGGCCGATGTCCTTTGTGTTCAAGAGACCCACTTCGACAGCTCAGCCCCTCCGAAATGCTCACATCCCAATTATCCGGTCACCTACTTTGCTAACGCTGACACCAAATCCAAAGGAGTAATGATCGCAGTGAGAGACTCTGTTCACTTTTCCTTGCATAAAGCTATTGTCGACCCAATGGGGAGATATGTGATTTTGGTGTGTGACATTGACCTGGTATCCTATACAGTGGCGGCGGTTTATGCCCCCAATACAAAACAGACCAAATTTATACAGAGAGTCACTAAAAAAATTAGAGAGGAACAGAAGGGACTGTTGGTGATTTGTGGGGACTTCAATATCATCCCAGATCCGGTCATGGACTCCTCCTCCTCACCAAAGCGCACTCCCCCGTCATTGGCTCCCTTTTTGAGGTCGAATTAACTTTTTGATGCATGGAGATGCTTGAATGCTAATGAAAGACTATACTTTCTTTTCCACCCGCCACAGGTCCTATAGCAGGATAGACCTCTTCTTGGTCGACAAGGGGCTTCTCCTGAAATGTAAATCTGTTAAAATCAATGCCATCACGTGGTCGGACCATGCTTCTGTGGGAATGACAGTGGGGGACATACCTCCCAATACTCCAGTTATCATGTGGAGATCCAACCCCATGCTTCTCCGGAGCGGTCCGACCAGGTCATACATTGAGACGAAACTCAGGGAATTTTTTGCTAACAATGAAGGGTCAGTTACTAGCCCCTTCACCTTGTGGAATGCGCATAAGGCGTGTGTGAGAGGGGTCATGATTCAACAAGGTGCTAGGGTTAAGAGGGAAAGGCAGCAGCGCACATTGACCCTCGTTGCTCAAATAAATGACTTAGAATCAAAGAACAAAATTAGACCATCCCTCTCCCTGACTGAACAACTAACCCATCTGCGCACTGACCTCAGGACACTGTTTCTTGACAAATATGAAAAAGCCTCTAGGAAGTTCAAGCTTGCTTTCTTCACTAGTGGTAACAGGGCGGGCAAGCTTCTAGCGAACAGACTTAAAGGACACAGAATTAAATCTAAGATTCCCTATATTCACCATCCAGAGACAAAGGTGAAACATTTTCACCCTCAAGCCATAGCTGACGCCTTTAGTCACTATTACGGGTCGCTTTATAACCTCAAGGATGATCCAACGATTACCCAACCATCCTCGGAAGCTATCGTGGCATTCCTAGAGAAAGTTAATCTTCCCTCCCTGACCCCTGACCAACTTTTAGAACTAAACTCCCCATTTACTGTAGAAGAAGTGGAGAGGACCATACAGTCTATCCCATCAAATAGACGGATTTATTGGAGAATACTTCAAAACATTCCAAGACATACTCAGTCCCTACTTGGTTCAGGTGTACAATGCCGCTGCTGCCTCATCCTGGTTCCCAAGGGAAATGTTAAGTGCCACTATAGTGGCTCTCCCTAAACCGGGGAAAGATCCAGATACACCCCAAAACTTTCGGCCCATATCATTGTTGAACAATGATGTCAAAATCTACGCGAAACTCTTAGCTGCTAGACTGGTGGAAATATTTCATTTGTTTAGCTGGGACAGAGGATGAATCTTCCCACCGAATTGCCTCTTTTACGGCCTTAATGTGTGGGGTTACTTGGGCAAAGTCAAACTCTAGATCCTCTTCATCGCTATCCAAGTCGCCTTCCGGGGCTGCTAGGGTGTAGGCGCGAGCCTGAGAGGGGCCCAGGTCCTCATGGATCTCATCGACCGTATGGCCAGATTCAGCGACACTGGCTTGCCCGTGCATGTGAGACGTGTCCTTCTCCTTTAAGGACCTTTGCACAGCACGTTCCACCAGGGACTCGATCCGCCGATCTTCCGTCTCCTTTTCACCAACCGCCTGGGCATAGCACTGATTGAATAAAGATTTGCCCTCCGGGACTCGGGTATCGCATCCCCAGCAGGCTCTACGACTAGAGCGACTATCATAGCGGTGGAAGCGGTGTCTTGAGGAAGAATGAGAACTTCTCCCCCGGTGATGTGATGTAGATGAGGAGCTACGCTTCTTAGACTTAGAGGATGACTGCTGATGCTGATGCGGCCTGGCAAGGTCTGAAGTGGTCTGGTCTGAAGGAGCACGATGATCTGGATAGGAAGGGCTTTAAGAAGAAAGATTTACAGGAAAAAAGTCAAGTCACTGAATTGAGGTATCCAACCCCGTGCCCTCCCCTCACCTGCACGTACCTTGTGCGTGAGGGCTGGCCATGTGCGGGCGGTGACTGGTCCATACTTCCTGGACCAACGTGACAGGGCAATACCAGGTTAGAAAGATGAATCCTAAGATACTAGACAATAAGACCAGATAAGACAAGCTGCCCCTTCAGACAACACCTATATATATATATATATATATATATATATATATATATATATATATATACGCAAAAACTGGATTATACCTATTTCTTAACATATAGGAAAAACCTGCCTGACATGTTACTCTCACTGACCTTGGAAGCCGGTATCACCTAAAAGGCGAGCAGCTGTTTTTAAAATCCCCGCCGGTGATGTCACGCGTCTCCCCCTCGCGCGCCTGCGCGGTGTAGAGCGGCTCAACGGCGCCTGCGTGCCCGCCGCAAGGGTCGCTGTACTGCGCATGAGCGAGCCAAGCCTTGATCTGGAGACGGCTATTGCGCACGCACGCTCGCAAATGGCCCCACGACCCGGAAGTAACTAGGTAGGCTGGAACGCAGAAGCGCTCCAGCTGCCATAAGACAAAAAACAAACAGACAAAGAAAAAAGGGGACAACAACTGAAGAAATGACAAGCGATACACAGATGCGACTGCCATGGAGAAAAAGTCAGACCTTGCCAGCCGAGAAGTCCAGGAATCTTCAGCACACGCAGCCAGACACAACAAGTGCTTTGCTGCAAAAGCTCTCCACCCGCCCATGGCTGGGATCCGAGCTGCACCGCTTAGAAGTGTGCCATCCATTTGCTTGTGTTGGACATCCTGAACGCATATCCTTAGATCCATGGAGGAGGACAAAAAAGGAACACCAGTACTGAAGGTGAGCAAAGCTTTATGGGTATGGGGTCCTATAGCATTGGAGAGGAGGCGGGATTAACCCACACGTAGACTGCCACGGAGTCTGTCAGGAAACGACGTTTTTAAACCCGCGCATGCTCAGAAGCAAGTTATGAGGCAGAGCTTCAATAGAAAAGAGTGCAGTCGAACGTGGTGTACGTCACCACGCTTTGCTAGAGCCTTGTAGAAAAACCATGGTGTGTACGCAACATCGTTTTGGAAAATGAAGTTTGAAAAACATTGTTTTTTTTCATGATTGAAAACGTCGTTTTTTTTCATCGCAAAAAATGATCGTGTGTACACGACATCACTGTACATACCAATACGAGTTGTTCCATATGAAAAGACTAATAGAAACAAATTGTGGAGATAGGGATACAACGGATCATCAATCCAATCCCAACTTCAACTTGAAACTGATAGATTCAGGTCCTGGGAATAACCTGTGGGCAATGGTGTCCAAATTCCAATGATCCAATGTGGGGCTAATAAAGGAAAAGGCAAAGAAGGAACATGCAGTCAATGTCCAATCGTCTCCCAATATGTGGAGGGAGATGGATCAGTGGCAGGGGTCAGGGAGTAGGGAACAAATACCAGAGTATGGAGAGGAGAAAATGATCCATCTCAGTATACTGGTATCAGGGATGAGCCGAACACCCCCCTGTTCAAGCCGCACCAGAACTTGCGAACACACCAAATGTTCGTGTGAACTTTAGAACCCTGTTAAAGTCTATGGGACTCGAACATTTGAAATCTAAAGTGCTAATTTTAAAGGCTAATATGTAAGTTATTGTCCTACAAAGTGTTTGGGGACCTGGGTCCTGTCCCAGGAAACATGTATCAATGCAAAAAAAAGTTTTAAAAACTGCAGTTTTTTTCGGGAGCAGTGAATTTAATAACGCTAAATGTGAAACAATAAAAGTGTAATATTACTTTAAATTTCATACCTAGGGGGGGTGTAAAGTCAGCATGTGAAAAAGCGCATGTTTCCCATACATAGAACTGTCCCTGCACAAAGTGTAATTTCTGAAAGAAAAAAAAGTCATTTAAAACCGGATTTACGGCTATAATGAATTGTCGGCTTTGGCAATTCAGAGAGGATTCATTCATTAAAAAAAAAAAGCGTGGGGGGCCCCCCCAAATTCCATTAACAGGCCCTTCAGGTTTGATATGGGTATTAATGGGAACCCTGCCGTCAATTTAAAAAAAAATAACGTGGGGTTCCCACAAATATCCATATCAGACCCTTCAGGTCTGGTGTGAATTTTAAGGGGAACTTCACCCCAAATTGAAAAAAAATGGCATGGAGTTCCCCCAAAAATCCACACCAGACCCTTATCCAAGCACGTTAACCTGGCTGGCCGCAAAAATGAGGGGGGGACAGAGTGCGACCCCCCCTCTCCTGAACCGCACCAGGCCACATGCCCTCAACATGGGGAGGATGTCCCCATGTTGATGGGGACAAGGGACTCATTCCCACAACCCTGGCCGGTGGTTGTGGTGGTCTGCGGGCGGGGGGCTTATCAGAAACTGGAAGATCCCTTTAACAATAGAGAACCCCAGATCCTGCCCCCCCTATTTGAATTGGTAATGGGGTACACTGTACCCCTACCATTTCACAAAGGAAGTGTAAATAGTTTAAAAAAAAACACACAGACACCGTAGAAAAAAATCCTTTTTTAATAAAAAAAATAAAAAAAATCCAGCGGTGGTAATCCACTCTCGATGCGGCTCCCAGCTCCAAAGTTGTCTTCTATCCAGCGACGGGTGATCTCTCCAGCGACGGGTGATCAGCGGTCCGGTCCAGCGATGTGAAGATCCATCCATCCAGAGCGCAGCAGGCAAGCTCCTCTCTCCGCTGGACACAGCCCAGCGGAATGACGCGAAGGAGCTTTGACATTTCTTATATAGGGGCGGGGCCACCCATCACGTGACCCCGCCCCCTGTGACGCACCCTCGGCTACGTCACTGGGAAAGCCCGGTCTTTCCCCTTGCGTCAGAGGGGGCGGGGTCACGTAACGGGTGCCCCCCCGACTCCCCTATATAAGAAATGTCAAAGTCCGCCGCGTCATTCTGCTGACCTCGCCTGCTGTGCTCTGGATGGATCTTCTCATCGCTGGACCAGACCGCTGATCACCCGTCGCTGGAGAGATCACCCATCGCTGGATAGAAGAGCAGGGAGCCGCATCAAGTGTGGATTACCCGGCCAGGGTTGTAGGGATGAGGCCCTCGTCCCCTCCCCATGTTGAGGGCATGTGGCCTGGTGCGATTCAGGAGAGGGGGGGGGCGCACTCTGTCCCCCCCTCTTTTCTGCGGCCAGCCAGGTTAACTTGCTCGCATAAGAGGTCTGGTGTTGGCTGTCATGGCCGGGTGCCCACAGTAGAAATGAAGACGCCGGACGGGGAGGGGGGGGGGAGGAGCGGAGCCCCCCCCCCCGGCGCGTGGCTGGAACGCTGGAGCAGGTAAGTGATTGTTTATTAAAAGCCAGCAGCTACACTTTTTGTAGCTGCTGACTTTTAATAAACAAAACTTTTGGCTGGAACACCCCTTTAAGTCAGTGTAGTCTGGCCACAGTGTGCACGTAAAGCTCACTGCAGACTATTGCTTTTCTATTACTGATAATTCAAGCAATTGATTGAGCTAACCTGCAGTTTCTTAAGTCAGTGTAGTGTATACTGGCATCAGTGTGCACGTAAAGCTCACCGCAGACTATTGCTTTTCTATTACTAATAATACAAGCAGTTCATTGAGCTAACCTGCAGTATAGTAAGTCAGTGAACTGTATACTGGCCACCGTGTGCAGCTAAAGCTGACTGCAGACAATTCCTTGTTTACCTACCTATTCCAATACATCAAATAAAGTATGTCTGGAAAGGCCAACAAGGCCTCTCACGTCAGTCCTGGTGTACGTCTATCCCTACGCGTTACAACACGATCACGTGTCTTCGTCTGGGGAACCTGATTGGACGTGCTGCTTGAGGTTTTATGTGTGTAAACCGGAAGTCTGCTGTCCGCCATTTTCTCGAAACCCGACGCTCCAATAACAATGGTGACATAGCAGTCTTCTAAGCTGGCAGGCATTGCGGGGTACCGGCAATATCAGCCAATCATACGACATCAGATCAAGGGGATACGGGAACTTAGTCCACCATATAATCCATCAATCTGGATAATGTCAGAGTATCATTAACTGAATAGACCAGTCACCAGACACGGCCTGAGATGTCGCCATCTAGCGTATACACTCAGGTATTGCTGGTACCAAACTAGCAAATATTCATGTAAATAGCTTGATCAATCGAACCACGCTGATTATATCGCCATCTATCGTATATAGATATTACTAGTGCCACACAGGCACAGGTGTTATTTGACCGAGAGATATGGATAATGGGTGGGCGTACCAAACTACCACTATATTAAAATTAAATGCCTAAATAAATAAAAAAGGCTAATATATTTAAAATATGTAAATTACATATTAAATACATATCTATATCAAATTCATATATAAATAATGGCCCAGATTCACAGATCGATTACGCCTGCATAACAGGAGATGCGCGGCGTAAGTCTAAATGTGCGCGTGCGTTTCGATGCACGGCATCCCCAAAACGAGATACGCAAGAAATCTACTTTTTTTTGTCCAGCGTAATTTCGTTAGACAGGCGCATCCGTCCGCGCAAAACTGCGCTAGACAGACCATTGATTTGCTAGTCAAATATGCTAATGAGGGACTTACGGGGATCCACAAAAGAACGTTGGGGCAGCGCAGGCTACGCAGTGTGCGCAACAGCAAAATGTCCTGTCTAAAATTAGACCATATAAAAGCTGGTCTAAAAAGAGAAAAAATGTCTACATGTTAGATAAAGCAACACTGTTAGTGAGGAGCTCAGCAGTCACACGTGTTGCACAACAATCTGTATGCCAACATGCCAGGGGCATCGTCGCGCATAGCTATACTTCTGACTTTAGATGAGCAAAGAAGGAGGAGGGCACGGAGGATGGCACAGGAGAGGATATACCGCACACGCATAGACCTCTTTGGCATGAGTGATTCTGAGGTGTATCGCATCTTCAGATTCACCCCTCATGCCATCCTGGAATTAACCACAACCTTGCAGGAGGACATCACCAGCCGAACACACCGCTCACATGCAGTGCAGCCACTGGTCAAGGTCATGGCAACACTCCATTTCCTTGCCAGTGGCTCTTTTCAGCGTACAAGTGGAGTGGTGGCTGGGATGTCACAATCCTCCATGAGCAGATGTGTGCACCAGGTTTTCCCTGCAATCCTCAGACGCATGGCCAACCAAATCATCAAACCCACCACTGAGGACCTGCGGCTGAAGGCAATGACAGATTTCTACAGAATTGCCAGATTCCCACGTACCGTGGGGGCCATTGATTGCACACATGTGGCACTCCAGCCCCCCCAAGAGACAGAGCACATATACCGCAATCGGAAGCATTGGCATTCCATCAACGTACAGGTGATAGTCGATGCCCAAGGCCTCATATGGCACGTCCGTGCCAAACACCCAGGGTCCAGCCATGACAGCTACATATACAATCAGAGCCCCATCCCAATGGAATTCGAACAGAACGTGTATGGGGACACCTGGCTGGTTGGTGAGTGACATGGGTGGCAGGCATGACTGTACCCCCCCATGATGCACACATCACAAGGGGCACATGCATGACTAACATCCTCCTGTCTTTTCCCTTACAGGTGACTCTGCATATCCACTGGGACCCCATCTCATGACTCCTTTCCGGAACCCCCAAACCCCAGGAGAAGAAAGATACAATCAAGCCCACGCCCAAACACGTGCAGTGGTGGAGCGCACCTTTGGCCTCCTGAAATCACGTTTCCGATGCCTGGATAAGTCTGGGGGTACCCTCTTGTATTCCCCAAACTTTGTGTGCCATATCATTGGTGCCTGTTGCCTGCTGCACAACTTCGCAGTGAGAAAGGGGTTGCAGATTGACCTACGTGATGACCTTGCCCCCCAACCAGACAATCCCCCCCTAACCGAGGTTACCCCGTCTTCTGAGGGAAGAGCAGCCAGGAGACAGCTCACATTGGGCATCTTTGCACGTTAAACACACACATTAACCATGGCACAATGAGAATGCATGCATGCACACCACTGTGGTCCCTAGCACACACACCCCACATCCTCATCAAATTGGATTGGCACCAGTCCACCATGCAGGACTTGTGAGCAGCAACGCCACGCCAAGGCTCCAATTATGTCACTGTACATTCATACACCATTCACACGGACCTGGGGATCACTTCTCCCTGGTCCTGGGGAACCCTTCTCCACCAAAATTGAGGGTGACACCCCTTTTCCGGCAGGAATGTCACGCCCACATTCAAACAGCATTCACAACCCCAAAAAAAAAATGACCAGCAAAATCAAAAAATTTCCAGGAAAAAAAAATAAAAAAATAAAAGGGGAAAAACAAATTAGTGCCCTTGACGTGAGCCACGCATGGGGCGCCCCCGGCCACGGCCCCGGCTCCTCTGGGGAGACTCATGGGGGAGGGGGTAAACCGGGGAAGGAGGAGCAGCCCCATGTCTCTGCCCACCTGGCGGCCTGCCCTCCAAGGCCACGGCTATTCTGTCCAGGGCACTGAGGGCAGCACCAAGTGTTGCCGTGTTGGCCTGGATAGCCTGGGTAAGGGCCCTCACATCCTGCCCAACGCCTGCTGATGTAGTCTGCAGGTCGTTAAGGCAGTTTGTGAAAGCCCGGGAGTAGCAGTCCAGGTTCTGAAGCGTATCCTTGATGGAGGACAGGCTCTCCTCCATCCGCACCAATGTCTGGCTGACCTGTCCCAGATGGCGGGTCTGGAGGAACTGGTCCCTTTTCAGAGTGGCGGGCAGGAGATCGGCCACCCCCCTGGTCTTCTGGGTCGCCTTCCTGCCTCCAGCTGATGCTTGTGGCCGGGGAGAAGGGGAGGCCCTTGGGAGGGGAGCCATGTTGGGGGAGGAGGGGGGGCTCCCCCTTAGGGAGGGCTGGCTGCTGCCAGCCAGAGGGAAACGGTCCTCCGACAACAATAGGCCAGTGCCTGACATGGACTCCACCTCCTCCTCAACCTCCTCCTCTTCAACCTCCTCCTCCTCTTCAACCTCCTCTGCAGACTCCGGCCTTGTCGGGGGGGCCTCATTAGGCTGCTGTCCTGGGGATGGTGCGGTCAGGCCAGATGGCCCAGCACCCTTCTGCACATCTGTGGATGACACAAAACATTCACAGGTTGGAGAATCCACACACTTACCCTTTCACCCCCTCCCCCACACATGCTACACACCTGATAGGGCAAAATAACCTTACCTGGCATCACGCCTTCATGACTTGAGTCATAGCCCGGCAGGCCCTCCACTTCTTGCCTATGAAAGGTCTGGGCCACCGCACGCTCCTCCGCTGTCAGCCTAACAGGGCATGGTGGGCCCCCTCCTGTGCCCCTGGCATGGGCAAGCATTCTGGCCAGCTTCTTTTTGACCAGACGCCGGAGGTCATTAATCTTTTTCTCAATCCCAGACCGGTTCCGTGTCTCCCCTCCCCCGCTGAATTCACCCGGTCAGTGATCATGTCCAAAATCTCCCTCCTCCTGGCCGGGGTGGTGTTGGCACTGTCCGGGCCATGGAGGAAACGCCCATAATCGGAAATGGCCCAGGCAAGAATTTGTTTCTCCCTCAAAGAAAAATTAAATTTTCTCTTCCTCTCAGTCATACTGAAAAAAAAACACTCCCAGTCAACAAAAATCACTCACAAAAACAAGCACGACCAATCAAGCAAGAAAACAAACAAACAGAAAAATATCAAACAAAAACTCTCACCAACACTCAGCAAAAAGCAGTCACAAAAACAAACAGGAACAATCAAGCAAGAAAACAAACAAACAGAAAAATATCAAACAAAGGGCCAGATTCAGGAACAGTTACGCTGGCGGATCGAGTGATCCGCCAGCCTAACTGTGACTTTGAGCCGGCGTTTCTGAGTAACTGAGTTTCGCCATCGCATCGTTACTTCAACTTAAAAATGGCGCCGGGGGCGTTCCCGCCGATTTACGCTCAAAAAATATGTTAATGAGCGGAAATCGGCAATTCACGATCGAAATCCGGCGCGACGCAATGACGATACGACGTTTCCGGACGGGATACGCGGCGCATAGATATACCTACATGGGGTTGGAGTATCCTATGTTAGGTATAGGCGTCGTCATCGCGTCGGGAAAAAAAAAAAAAACGTCGCTTGCGTAAAACGGTCATGAATGGGAATGTGACGTCATTGACGTTCATTCACAGATTTTGGAGCATGCGCACGGGGATGTTTTGACACTCGACGCATGCGCAGTACGTTGGCGGCGGGATCGCGCGTAGTTAGCATACTACACGCCCCGTACCCGCTAAATTTGAATTCCGCCGGCTCATTTGTGATGCGCTGCCGCAACTTTAGGAGCAAGTGCTTCGTGAATGACAGCACTTGCTCCTAAAATTTCGGCAGCGCAACGCAAATGAGAAGCGTTACTCCAGAGCAAAGATGCTCTGGACTACCTGAATCTGGCCCAAAATATCTAAGGCCGCGTACACACGAGGGGATATGTCCGCTGAAAACGGTCCGATGGACCGTTTCAGCAGACATCTCCGCTCGTGTGTATGGGCTAGCGGACAGATTTGTCCACCCGACAGATTTCAAAGCAAGCTTTGAAATCTATCCGGTGGGAATCTGTCCGCCCGACATGTCTGCTGGTTAGTACACTTACCAGCAGACATGTCGGCTCCCACCACCGCCGCGCCGCTGCCGAATGGATTCGGCGCATGCGCGGAAGTGTTTTACTTCCTGGTGCGGTGACGTGGCGGTGACGCGGCGGCGTCAACGTCACCGCCGCGTCACCACTACGTCACCGCGCCGTCCGGCGGCGGGGAATTTGATCCGATGGTGTGTACACGCCATCGGATCAAACTCCCGATCGGACATATCCGATGGAAATGGTCCGCGGACCGTTTTCATCGGATATATCCGATCGTGTGTACGGGGCCTAACACTTAGCAAAAAACACTTTCAAATATCTACTAACAAACACAAGATCACACAGTACACAAATCTGACAAATACCA
The DNA here is from genome assembly GCA_029574335.1 of Rana kukunoris. Taxonomy (NCBI): domain Eukaryota; kingdom Metazoa; phylum Chordata; class Amphibia; order Anura; family Ranidae; genus Rana; species Rana kukunoris. The sequence goes on along the minus strand of CM056054.1, from coordinate 75,563,442 downwards.
ATCACAACGCAACTAACTAAGGAACAAAAGCACCTTGCTGTATAGGGAGGGATACAAAGGGATGTACTTTTGCAATGGAAGTGCGTTTGTGTGTGTCTATTTATGCTGTTTGCGTAGTTCATGATTTTGCCATAGTCCACTTCCAATTTCACTGATTGCGCCGTTCCCGAGTTGTGGTCTGCTTCAAGCGTACATGCGCAAAACGGCCGGCCCTTCATTTGCATGGGGTAACGGCTCATTTCAATTTAACACGCCCACGTCCTTCCCAATTTGTATTACTCCGCCTTGCACCTCAGAAATAACGTTGCGCAGGCGCTATTTTCTGCGTAAAAGCGACGAGAATAGGGTGATTGCGCGGCTACATTGCGCAAGTCTAACGTAAAGGCTGTGCGCTACACCGGTCCAATAATGCGCAGATGTACCTGAATCTGGCCCAATGTATCTACAATAAGTAAAAAATATAAAAAGGACTCATGGGCCTACTAATATTAACCTCTTCAGGTCCGCGCTATTGACATAATACGTGAACAGCGCGGACCTGAGACGCCGTGGTCACGTCTTTGGACGTGATTTACTTGTAATTCCCCGCGCGCGCCACAGAGCTCCACGTCCTGTCAGTGAGAGGAGACAGATGCTGTTTCCCTTGTACATAGGGAGACAGCATCGATCACCTCCCCCAGTCACCCCCCTCCCCCCACACAGTTAGAACACACCCAGGCAATACATTTAACCCCTTCCTCACCCCCTAGTGTTAACCCCTTCAATGCCAGTCACATTTATACAGTAATTAGTGCATTTTTATAGCACTGGTCGCTGTATAAATGTGAATGGCGCCAAAAATGTGTCAAAAGTGTCCGATGTGTCCGTCGCAATATCGCAGTCCCAATAAAAATCGCAGATCGCCGCCATTACTAGTAAAAAAAAAAAAAAAAAATCATAATTATGTCCCCTATTTTGTAGGTGCTATAACTTTTGCGCAAAGCAGTCACTTATTGTGATTTTTTTTTTTTTTTTTTACAAAAATACGTAGAAGAATACGTATCGACCTTAACTGAGAAAAAAAAATCTAAAAAAAAAAAAAATGGGATATTTATTATAGCAACAAGTAAAAAATATATATATATTTTTAAACTGTCGCTCTTTTTTTCATTATAACGCAAAAAAAAAAAACCGCACGGGCGATCAAATACCACTAAAAGAAAGCTCTATTTGTGGGGAAAAAAAGGACGCCAATTTTGTTTGGGTGCCACGTCGCACGACCGCGCAATTGTCAGTTAAAGCAATGCAGTGCCGGAAGCTGAAATTTCGCCTGGGCACGAAGGGGGTTTATGTGCCCAGTAAGCAAGTGGTTAATGTTCTGTAAATAGCAGTCGAACATACTTTTCCATGGGTGATGGCACACCAAGATTGACGTGTAACATATTATAGTAAATGTGAAGCTCTCATCAATATCACTTAAATGCTGATCCAGGATTAGATGAACAAATCAAATATAAAATAGATATAAATCGTCTGACTCCCAAATAATCATGAAATAGGCCTACCTATCAAGGGGTTAAGCAAAAATTGCTTAGAAAGCAGTTCAAGTCAAACTCGACATTCAAAAATAACATAACAGAACTCCTGGTAGACAAAGTTAACATTGTCAATAGGGATGAGCTTCGCTTTCGATGCGAACACATGTTCGCATCGAACATTGCCGGTTCGATCGTTCGTCGAAAACGAACAAAATGGGTCGTTCGCGCCAAATTCGAATGACGCGCAACGGCCCATAATTCACTGCGGCTTTGCGTGCTGATGATTGGCCAAGCATGCACCATGACCCCGCATGCTTGGCCAATCACAGTGCCCAAAAAACGAAGAGACCTAATTGGCCAAAGCCTGGGTGCTTTGGCCAATTAGGGCTCAGGGCTCAGGGCTTTAGCACACACACCACACTACTGTAGTGTGTTCAGGCTTTCTTTCAGAGAGAGAAGTCAGACAGACAGTGAAGCCCCGTACACACGGCCGAGAACCTCGGCCGTGTGTACACTCTCGGCGAGCCCCGCCCGTCGGGAAACCCGTAGAGCAAATAGAGAGCAGGTTCTCTATTTGCTCGACGGCCCGTCGGGATGAATGGCTGGTTGCCTTTCCCGATGGGCGGGTCGCCGATTCTGACGGCCGGCAGAGAACCTCGACGGGCGGAACGATGTGTTCCGCCCGTCGAGGTTCTCTGCCGTGTGTACGGGGCCTGAATCAAGCCCCGTACACACGACCAAGTTTCTCGGCAGAATCCAGCGAGAAGCTCGCTGGGAGACGTATTCTGCCGAGAAAACCGGTCGTGTGTACACTTTCGTCGAGCAAACGGTCGGGCAGCTCGTCGAGCCAAAATAGAGAGTCGAATTTTGCTCGACGAGGTTCTCGACGGGCTGTTTTCCCGACGAGAAGCTCGATCATGTGTATGCTAAGAAAACCCGCGCATGCTCAGATAAAAGTAGGAGACTGGAGCACATCCTTGGTAAAAGTAGCGTTTGGAATGGAGATAGCACATTCGTCACGCTGCCAAAATTATTGCATCGTTTAATTGCAGCGCTTTGAAAAAAATATTAGAATGTCACAAAACAGGACCAGTGTTTTTTTAAATTTGCTGCTGATATTCCCACAGAGTTCTGACATAGTTTGTGAAACAACTAGATGATTAGAAATGAACAAAAAAAAAAAAAAGGAAAAATGAAGATCACAGGATTTGAAATACAGGACAAAAAATAATGAGATCTGATTATTATTTTTTTTGGCCTGTATTTCAAATCCTGATCTTCATTTTTACCTCTTTTTTTTTTCATTTCTAATCATCTAGTTCAGGGGTGTCAAACTGGTGGCCCTCCAGCTGTTGCAGAACTACAAGTTCCATCATGCCACTGCATGCAGGAGTCATGCTTGTTATTGTCAGTCTTGCAATGTCTCATGGGACTTGTAGTTTTGTAACAGCTGGAGGGCCGCCAGTTTGACACTTGTGATCTAGTTGTTTTTGGGTGTCAAGTTACCCCCCACTGAAACATTATTGTTTGTTCTTATGTCATCTGTCCCTTTCTAATTACACCTTTAAAATTATTCAAAAACATAACCTGCCTTCTCACAAGCTACATTATTTTTTGGAGTAAAAACACATAGACAAGTATGAACTGTAAACTCAAAAATCACCATTTATTTTGGTTAAGGATTAGAACTCAAAAACAAAAAAGGCAGCACTGGATAGCTTGCTGCCATTTGTGCACAGACAGGTGGGGCGTCATGTAACTGCTTAGCAGTTGGATTCAAAAATTGGAAGTTGAGAGGCTCATCCAGGAAGGAACGTGTGGTCTTGGACTCCCAGAGGTCAGAAACTGGAGCAGGGCAGGCAGATGTCACAAAGTTGTGGTACTACATCAGACTGTCCTCTGGTACTCCACCTGGAAGGAAGGGAGTCATCTTTTGGATTTTCGCAAGGCCTTCCTTGGTGGATTCCCTGCAGCCTGCTCTCTGACCCTCTCTGCAGCCTTCTCAGCAGCCTTCCTCTTCTGCCTGGCTGGAGGCGGGGCCATAAAGGCAGTACTCATGCCAGGAGGAGGAGTAGCAAAACGTGGTGGAGGAGGAGAATGAGCAGGAGAAATAGAATCAAGGGGAGGAGGAAAATGAGAAGGAGGAGGAGAAGGAAAAGCAAAAGAAGAAGGTGTTGAACGAGTAGGGGGAGCAGTAGGGGCAGGAGAAGAAAGAGTATGGGAAGCAGTAGGGGCAGAAGAAGAACAAGTAGGGGAAGCAGTAGGGGCAGGAGAAGAACGAGTAGGGGAAGCAGTAGGGGCAGGAGAAGAACGAGTAGGGGAAGCAGTAGGGGCAGAAGAAGAACGAGTAGGGGGAGCAGTAGGGGCAGGAGAAGAACGAGTAGGGGAAGCAGTAGGGGCAGAAGAAGAACGAGTAGGGGAAGCAGTAGGGGCAGGAGAAGAAGAAGAAGGAGGAGGTTGTGAGCGAGCTGTTCTTCGCGGATGGCGATGCGAACAGAGCACCGTCTCCTCAGTGAGACGACCCCTCACCGCCTTATTGGCTAAGATGACGAGGAGTCCCTCAAAGAGGAGACACTGGTCCTCGCTCATGCGGTCCATTTTGGCCAGAATAAAGGTCAAAAAGCCCTCCTGAGAGGTGGCAGGCTGCTGGAGGCTGGCATGTGCCTCGCGAATGAGGGCCAGTGAGGCCTCACGAACCCTTGTATCCCTTGCGGCCCTTCTGGGTTGAAGGCGTATTGGAGGCACCTGACACCTAGTACTGCTACTAGGCCCAGCCACCTCCTCCGAGCAACTTGGGCCTGCCACCTCCTCCAAGCCACTTGGGCCTGCAACCTCCTCCGGTAAACTTGCCCCTGCCACCTCCTCTGTGCCACTCACCCTGCCCTCCTCCTGCCTGGCACTTTCCGGTACCTCCTGCTGGCTGATATCCTTCTGTGTATTAAAAAAAGGGACAGTTTTACTTTTGGGTTCCAAAATCACACACAATTTTCAGCTCATGACTGTTGCAAACTGTTTGTCAAGAAATTGATAAGCCAATCATTCTGACCCCTGCAGTTTGTATATTTTTAACCTCTTCTCTTCTTAATGCACCAATATAATACATTATTTAGATATTTAGATATAATATAAATTGAAAAAAAATACTCTAAACTTACTTCATTAATTTTGAAATGTACACCTATATCCACTTCGTTTTGTACTTTTACCCCTCCCTCTATTTTTTTTTTTCCCTCTCTCACTAAATAATGGTGGGTGGGCTTATTAGTCCCTCCAACACATTAAATGATATACAAATCTTTATTTAAGCAGAATATAAACTTTAAATATACACTTTAATTCACTTAGTATTAGGATTTTTTTCACCCTTTTTTTTTTTTCTCCCCTTTCTCCCCTCTCCTCTACTTGTGTTTTATCTCCCGCACACTCCCCCCTCCCCTTCTCCACAATTCTTCTTCCATCTACCCCCGGGGACTGTACTCCTGAGGTCCTAGAGGTACAATAGGTTAAAATATAGTTTGGGAGCCCACCTGATAGAAGATGAGTTTAGGATCTTGAAATACCCATATTATCCATACTATAACCAATGTATATTAACTTAATACACTGAGACCATTTTTGAAAATTGTTTGTATGTTAATGTATATATGTATTCTGTGTCCTTCTGTTTGTTTTTGTACGTTTCCTAAAAAATGTTTTTAGAAATATTTAAAAAAAAATTAACCTCAACATTAATGGCCACTACTGACTAATGATATGTAAAACACATTTAACCAGTCCTTTTTTTCACCTTTAAAAATCTTAACTTCTATTTAGCAAAATGTAAACCACACACATTTGCACATTGAAAGTACTATACCTGGCTCCAGACAGCCAAATCCGGCTCTTTCTCCAGGATGGAAGGCTGCTGAGTAGTGTTGCTCACGAATATTTGCATTGCGAATATTCGCTACGAATATTGCATATACGAGTATTCGCGAATAACTCGAATATCGCGGCGAATATTCGCTATTTCGAATATTCACATTTTTTAAATTTCGCAATAAATTTTTTTTTTTTATAAAATATAGCGAATATTCGTAAATATCGAATATTCGTGATATTTTATAAAAAAAAAAAAATCGCGAAATTTCGCATTGGCGAAAATTCGCAATTTTTTTTATTTTTTTATAAAATACCACGAATATTCGATATTAACGAATATTAACGAATATTCGCGATCGCATAAAAAAATCGCGAAATTTCACATTTTTTTTTTATAAAATATCACGAATATTCACGGATATTCTTCGAAATATTCGCGAAATATCGCGAAATCGAATATGGCGTATTCCGCTCATCACTACTGCTGAGAGGGCTCATCTACTGGAGGAGCATCAGGTTGGCTGGAGGGAAGGCTGGGGGGAAGTCTGGACCTCCCTCTTGCACTCTGTCTTCTGGGGGGAAGGCTGGAAAGTGACGGCCTTACTTCCAAGTGGTCATCCAGAAAGGACAGTCTGTTGTAGTACCACAACTTTGGTACATATACCTGCCCTGCTCCAGCTCCAGACCTCATCGAATTTAGGACCTTGACGCGTTCCTTCCTGTAGGAGCCTCTCAAAGTTCCAATTCGGACCTCCAACTGCTCAGCAGTCACATCATGCCCCACCTGACTGCGCACAAGTGGGAGCAGGCTCTCCAGTGCTGCTGTCCTCAGTTCTTTGTTTCGGGACCTAGGGTCTTTGGTGGCCCACAGCACTGTCTGCTTCCTCCACCTGTCTATGAAGACTTCTAGGAAATCCCTTTTATTGAATTTATTCATTTCTGCCAGAAAAAAAACAAAGAAAAATACAATAATGTCAATCCACAGTCTTGAAACTTGAGTACTCTTATCAACATCTAGCCCTTGAATGTCTGTCTTTCCTGAATAGGTCTCTGCTGCAGGGCCGCCATCGTGAATTTTGGGGCCCCATACACAGCTTCAGGCATGGGCCCCCTGGAGCAGTGAACCGGGGGGGGGGGTGCTCCCGTCTGAAATTGGGGGGGGGGGCTGCCACAGAAAGAAAAAGAGTGAGAGAGAAATATACATATATATATATCTTTTTTTTTTTTTTTTTTTTAAAGGGTGGTTGCCATCTGGGGGCCCTGGGGACCTCTGGGCCCTTTAACCATCTTTTTTTCTTTTTTTTTTTTTAATAAAAAGAAATTAGAAAAAAAGGGGGCTTTCAATCCGGGACCTATGGGCCCTTTAATAAATTTAAAAAAAGGTAAAAATAAATATATAATAAAAAAAATATATATATATTAAAAAAGGGGCTTTGACACATGAGGAATTAAAATAATAATAAAAAAATGAGAAACATTTTAATAAAAAAGGAGGGTTGGCATCTGGGGGCCCTGGGTAACCCCCGGGCCCCTTACAGGTGTACTGCCTGTACCCCCTGATGGCGGCACTGCTCTGCTGTCCCAAGTTCAAAGCCTACCTACACGCCTGTCGTTCAATCGGCTTCCTTCCACACCACGGTCGGACGTACGACACGTGTGTTAGAGCATTACATACACTCCGCACACGTCTTCCCCCCATGATTATGAATTCGATGTTTCCCCGCCCCTTCTCTTTCGTCGTGCAAACGACAAGGAGGAATTTGCATTTCGTGTTGGTCAGTTCATAGGAAAAAGATGACCAGTTGTGTGTAATGAGGCCTAGATCCCTTCACTCATTTGTGGATGAAACGTTAGAAAACGATCTAGTATGGGCAAGACTTAAAAGCGACCATTTTCAACATGTATTAAACCACGTATTTTACAAATACATCTGTGAAAAATGACCTTGCCCCAACACCATACTTTGAGCAAAATGCTGTGTCTAAACGCGGTTACGTACGACAGCACTATAGATGGCGATTTCATCAAATGTTTATTGTAACTTTCTCCTAGGTTATCATATTTAAGTAGCCCAACTCATCCCATCACTAATAAACGTAGTTACATACCGTCGTCATATCAGATCGTTGTCTCCGCCGTCTTCCGCCAATTGGGAACGCCACTATCACTTCACGTGGTATCCCTTTATAGACGCGCATGTGCGACGCAACGCACGTCTCCCCACCCCTGACGTTCGTCCTTTCTCCGCCCCTTTTATTATTTCTCCTAGGTTATCATATGAGTAGCTCACCAATTTATCCCATCACTAATAAACTTTATAATGTAGTTACATACCGTCGTTGAACCCGAGCGTTCTCTCCGCCGTCTTCCACAAACTGGGAACGCCCCTTTCACTCACGTGGTATCCCTTTTTTTCGCGCGCATGTGTGATGTTCCGCACGGTTTCCCCACCCCTGACGTTCAGTGTAGTCCTTTCCCCGCCCCTTATCCTTCATTTTTTTTTTATCGGGGAGCACATGCCTAAAAACATGGACGCACAACAGGCAGGCCTGGCGGGAGAGAGCTCAAGGAGAAGAAGTTTTAAGGCCAGCAATATGACCTTCCAGGATATGGTGGAGCTGGTCCTCATATTTGAAAGGGAGGACTATGATGGGAGGCGTGGACCTTACAAGTACCCGAATAAGGTCAAGGCCGAAATTATGGAGAAGGTGGTTAGGAGTCTAGGGTGCGAAGGAGCAAGGAGCAGATCCGAAAGAGATGGTCGGACCTGAAACTGCGGGAGCCAGAGACCATGAGCAGGATCAGGAGAGTTATTAGAAAAAGTAAGTCAGTTTCATGTGTATTTATTTATTTATTTATTTTTGCGCCATGTACTTTTTCTTGCAGGTTCTCCTGTATGTATTAATTTTTTTTGGGCCTAAGAATTGGTCGGAAAAGTCGTCGTTTTTTTCGGAACGTCGACTCCTACGATCAAATATTGAACAAGTTTCATGTTGTGGGCATGATATTTGGTCGTAAGAGTCGACGTTCCGATAGAACGACGACATTTTCGACCAATTCTTGGGCCCAAAACATTGATCTCACTAATTTTGTGCAATTTTTTAGTTTAAAGTGAGATCAATTGTGGTATTAATGTTGATGTGTTCTTAAAGAAATTCTCTTACTGTAAAATAAGACAATATACAGCAAAAGGAGAGCCACAAGAATAATCCATTTATGGGTTCACACAGAGGTGAGGTGATCCAGTGTATACTTAGTTTGCCTACATGTTTCAAACTAGAACCAAAATACAAGAAATGTAATGATGTTTGGGAATGCCTAGAATCCTGTGTTCTGCCCAGAGGGGTTGTTTAAAACATCAATAGTCCCACAAATGGTCTAAAACGAATCAGATTCCTCTTTCAGGCCTCTTCATCTTTCCATTTTGTTCTTTCTCGTAGGGCGGAATGAAGCTTCAACACAGGAGCAGCAAGGCAGCACCCAAGCCCCACCCCCGCGGGATGATGATGATCAGCCTGCCACTACATCCGGTAAAGTAACATATTAACACAGCTTCAGCTAATCTAGATGTAGGCCTGCTAAATTTTAATACATGGTTTGGTCACACATTTCAGGAGCTGGTGGCGGCTTGGATACCTACAGTGCTCATCTCCTCATTGAACAGGTCCAGTCCTGCAGGGATGAGATTGAGGAAATTCATCAGGCGAACAGGGAGATACAGCACAAGACCAAACAAGTCGAAATTAAATTAAAAAATATTATTGATGTTCTGGGGAGGGTTTGATTTTGGGGGTTTTACTTTTGTTATATTCGTTAACAACGAATAAAAAAAATAAAAAATACCAAAAAATAAATAAAAAAATATACGTTTTTAATAAAAAAGACCAAAAAAAATACATAAAAAATTATACGTTTTTAATCAAAAACACAAAAAAAAAAAAAAAGATGTTTTAATAAAAAAAAAAAAAAAAAAAATAACAAAAAAAATAATGTTTGTAATCAAAAATAAAAAAAAAATATGCAAATTATGTCATTTTGTTTGTTAAAAACCTGATTGTGCAAAAAATAAAGAGATTTTGATATAGAAAAAAGTGTGTGTTGTAGAACAATATGAAAATATAGTAAACAGCGAAAATTAACACAAGCGAGCCATAAAAAGTTTTTTGCAAAGATTTATTTATTTTTTCAACAGAAATTAAACCACATTTGGTTGGGATGGTATGGCCCCCCTACCCATAAAGTATTGAACGTATTTGTCCCTCACTTCACGGGCACTTTGGGGGGGCAGTCCTGGATGGCCAGCTTCAAGGCCTGGCAATGTTTGGTCATTTTCAAAAAAGACAGCCTCGGGTCCAACCGGGGCAAGATATGTTGTCGATTGTCTCCTCAAAAAATTATGGAGTATGCAGCATGCAAAAATAATATAGTTCCACTTGTATTCCGCCATGTGGAAAGAAGTGAGGAAAAGGCGGAACCGGCTGGCCATTATACCGAAGGTGTTCTCCACCACTCTCAGGGCTCTGGCCAGCCGGTAGTTAAAGACCCTCCTCTCTGGGGTGAGGGTCCGCTGAGGGAATGGCCTCATAAGATGGGGTCCCAACGCAAACGCCTCATCAGCCAGGAAAACAAATGGCAGCCCTTCAAGATTCTGGTCATCCGGTGGCAATGACAGATCCTCCTCTTGAAGGCGAAGCGCAAACTCGGTCTGCTTGAAGGCTCCCCCATCCTAAATCCGTCCATTTATCCCGACATCCACAAAAAGGAATTCGTACTGCGCTGACACCACCGCCATCAGCACAATACTGTTGAACCCCTTGTAATTGTAGAACTGGGATCCTGAACGGGGTGGAGGCACGATGCGGACGTGCTTCCTGTCGATGGCTCCCCCGCAGTTGGGGAAGTTCCACCGCCTCTGAAAGTCCATGGCCACAGACTGCCACTCCTGTGGCGTGGACGGAAGCTGTGGATTTTTAAACCACATTTTGGAGGGGAGGGCTAGATGAGTTTGGGAGTACAAAAAAAATAAAATAAATGTACATACATTTTTAAACCACATTTTGGAGGGGAGGGCTAGATGAGTTTGGGAGTACACTAACCAAAAAAAAATGTACATAGATTTTTAAACCACATTTTGGAGGGGAGGGCTAGATGAGTTTGGGAGTACAAAAAATAAATAAATAAATGTACATACATTTTTAAACCACATTTTGGAGGGGAGGGCTATATGAGTTTGGGAGTACACCAACCAAAAAAAAATGTACATACATTTTTAAACCACATTTTGGAGGGGAGGGCTAGATGAGTTTGGGAGTACACCAACCAAAAAAAAAAAATGTACATAGATTTTTAAACCACATTTTGGAGGGGAGGGCTAGATGAGTTTGGGAGTACAAAAAATAAATAAATAAATGTACATACATTTTTAAACTACATTTTGGAGGGGAGGGCTAGGTGAGTTTGGGAGTACACCAACCAAAAAAAAAAATGTACATATATTTTTAAAACACATTTTGGAGGGGAGGGCTAAATGAGTTTGGGAGTACACCAACCGAAAAAAAAATATGCATAGAGATTTTTAAACCACATTTTGGAGGGGAGGGCTAGATGAGTTTGGGAGTACACCAACCAAAAAAAAATGTACATAGATTTTTAAATCACATTTTGGAGGGGAGGGCTAGATGAGTTTGGGAGTACAAAAAATAAATAAATAAATGTACATACATTTTTAAACCACATTTTGGAGGGGAGGGCTATATGAGTTTGGGAGTACACCAACCAAAAAAAATGTACATACATTTTTAAACCACATTTTGGAGGGGAGGGCTAGATGAGATTGGGAGTACACCAACCAAAAAAAAAAAATGTACATACATTTTTAAACCACATTTTGGAGGGGAGGGCTAGATGAGTTTGGGAGTACAAAAAATAAATAAATAAATGTACATACATTTTTAAACTACATTTTGGAGGGGAGGGCTAGGTGAGTTTGGGAGTACACCAACCAAAAAAAAAATGTACATATATTTTTAAAACACATTTTGGAGGGGAGGGGTAAATGAGTTTGGGAGTACACCAACCGAAAAAAAAATATGCATAGAGATTTTTAAACCACATTTTGGAGGGGAGGGCTAAATGAGTTTGGGAGTACACCAACCAAAAAAAAATGTACATAGATTTTTAAACCACATTTTGGAGGGGAGGGGGTCAAACATTACTATGGATATAACACAATACATTGGGAAGTGACTAGGCTAGGTGTGTTTGGGCCCAGGATAGCATGCTGGGTATGTAAGTGAAGGGAAATAGGCATGTAGGCCAAAAAAGGGGCATCATTAAAGTTTACAGCATGCATGGGGGCAAAGGGGACATTCACAGCATATTCCAAACATGGTAATTAGGGAAAGGAGGAGATAACTACAATACATTCGCATACATTTTATACATAAAATGGGATATTAAAGGAGAAAACTTACCCTCATATACAGGGGCGGACTGACAACTCATGGGGCCCAGGGCAATAGAAGATTATGTGGCGCCCAGGCTTACAGATGGCCACCAAGCCAGGTGGCAGTACAGAGGCGGGGCAGCTAAAATCTCGGGATTTTTACATCAAAAGCATGTAGGTTTTGGACATATCAGGGACAGATGTAAAAAAAACACAGATTTTTACATACTGTCCCTGGTTTTAATGAGCCTGGCAACCCTGATGGGGCCCCCTAGTGGCATGGGGCCCTCGGGCAGTGCCCGGGTTCCTCAATGGTCAGTCCGCCCCTGCTCATATATTCCTCCTGCAGAACCTGGATGATAGCAGAGCAGGTAACAGGAATGATGAGGCCCAGAGCCTGGGGGGAGATGCCGTAGAGAACTTTAAGTCCTGAAGGCTTCTCCCAGTTGCCAGATAACGTAGGGTGGCAACTAGCCTCTGCTCAGAACCAATAGCCTCCCGCATAACGGTGTCCTGCCTGGTAATATAGGGGGACACCAAGGCCAACAGGTGCTGGAAAACGGGATCCGACATCCTCAGGAAATTCCTGTAATCTTCAGGATTATTTTCCTGAAGCTCCCGCAGCAGAGGCATATGCGAGAATTGGTTCCTACGGAGCAACCAATTCCTGGTCCATGAACGCCTCCTCACCCTGTTCATGGACTCGTCATCTAGGTCTAAAAGCAATAGACCTATAAACATGGCACGCACAGCAGGAGCTCGCCGATGACGAGATGCCTGCAACATGGCTACAAGGTTAGAAACAAACGTCTAAACAGAATTGCACTTAACAGACCGCACTGAAGAACAGCAAGACCTATGAAGAACGACCGGAAAATCAAAAACAGGCGGACAAGACCGCAATGTAAAACAATACGACCTGACCGCACGCCCCAATAGCCAAGATACAAAACCCACAAGTACAAACTGAACGGCAGAGATCGATCTGAAAAGCACGAAAACTGAGAAGCGCGAATCGTCACTCACCAAACTTTTACTAACACGCGTAAACACGAGATTAGCAAAAGCAGCCACAAGGGTGGCGCCAAACCAAACGTACGTCCCCTTTATAGTGCCGTCACACGTGGTGAACGTGAGCTCGACGAGACTTGGACTTTGAACGTGTGTACGCAAAGCAAGCTCATCGAGCTGCTCGACAAGCAGAACGGGAAACTCGACGGGCAGGACGATGGGTTTAGCCCGACGAGTTTCTCTGCCGTGTGTACGGGGCCTGGGAGAGAGATAGATAGATAGATAGAGACACAGGGGCTGATTTACCAAGCCTGTGCGCCATGACTCATGGTGCACAAGCAGGAGTAAAAGTGTTTTTGACATTTACAAAAGAGATACGCTGCCAGTGCAGTGTATTTCTCCATTTACTAAAATGCCTAATGCGCCCAGAAGAGGGCGCATGGCACGCCAGTACAGACCTCGTGTACGGCATTTAGTAATGTAAATATCGGGGATTCGGGCGGGAGTTAATTAGGGGAGGGAGGGGAGTGATGCAGGGGAAGTGTAGTGACATGTGTTTGAATGTGTGTGGCGGGCCGAATTGAAAGTGAAGGTGACTTTTGAGAACCGATCCCTGTGCGCTTGCAAAGTGCGCCTGACCCTCGCGTGGTTCATTTGCATACTGGGCATGCGCAGAGGGAAATTTCGGGGCTTCCCGTGCGCCACGTCAGTACGCCGAGAAATTCTTAGTAAATTTCATGCGGCCTAGCTGAAATTCCTATATGTGACACGGCGCACGGTATTTTCCGAACGCTTTTCAGGCTGCGCTGACCATGAAGGGGAACTACGTGCCAAATTTCAAACTGGAAACCAGCGCGGGTCCCCCTCCAGGGGTACAGTAGGCTCTTCGGCTTGGTCTGGAACGTGAGGGGTTAAACCCACGCCAAAAACGGCGTGGGGTTCCCCCCCAGATCCAGACCAAGCCCTCATCCCAGGCACGCAGTCTAGCCGGACAGGAATGGGGGTGGGGACGAGTGTCCCCCCCTCCTGAGCCGTACCAGACCGCATGCCCTCGACATGGGGGAGTGTGTGCTTTGAGGGAGGGGGGCACTGCCCCCCCACCCCAAAGCACTCTTGTCCCCATGTCGATAGGGACAAGAGCCTCTTCCCAACAACCCTTGCCATTGGTTGTCGGGGTATGTGGGCAGGAGCCAATCGGAATCTGGGAGCCCCTTTTAATAAGGCGGCCCCCAGATTCCGGCCCCCCACCCTATGTGAATGGTACATTGTACCCCTACCCATTCACCTGGTGGAAAAAATGTAAAAATAAGACACCACACAGAATAAAATCATTTATTAGTCAGCTCCGGGGGTCTTCCGCCAACCCACCCCGGTCTTCGGCGCCGCTGTCTTCTGACGCGGCCCCCTTCACAACGAAGCTCCCGTGCTTATGGGGGAGGGCCACGGGCTTCGTAGTTTTCTTCCGGGGTGGGGGTCGAACATCCCACCCCGGTCTTCCCCGCCGCCTTCCGCCGTGACCCCCTTCACCACGAAGCTTCCTGCTTATGGGGGAGGGCCGCGGGCTTTGTCGTTTTCTGCCGGGGGGGGGCTCTTGATGGCCTCTTCTGCCTGGCTCCTCCGCTGGGGCCAGGGCTTCTCCCGACACCCGTGGGCTTCTCCGGTGCACTCCGCTTCTGCCTGGCTCCTACGCTGGGGCCAGGGCTTCTTCTTCCATTCGATGTTGACACGACAAAGTCCGGCGCTGAAATGCCGACAGAGCGGTGGGCACCGACTTATATTGGCATAGGGCGTGGGCGTGGTGATGCCACCATGTGACCTTAACCCATGTGACATCACATTCCCATCATGCCCAGTGATGTCACATGGGTTGAGGTCACATGGTGCATCACCACGCCCACGCCCTATGGCAATATAAGTAGTTGCCCACCGCTCTGTTGGCATTTTAGCGACGGACCTCGTCGTGTCAACATCGAATGGCGGAATACAGCGGAGAGAAGCCCTGGCCCCAGCGGAGGAGCCAGGCAGAAGCCGACGAAGGTGGCGGGGAAGACCGGGGTGGGTTGTCGCCCCTCCCCGGCAGAAAACGACGAAGCCCGCGGCCATCCCCCATAAGCAGGAAGCTTCGTGGTGAAGGGGGCTGCGGCGGAAGGCGACGGCGAAGACCGGGGTGTGTTGTCGCCCCTCCCCGGCAGAAAACGACGAAGCCCGGTGGGGGGCTAGAGCCCCCCTGGCAGAAGACGGCTAGAAGGCCGAGGAGGTTCTCCACCATTTTCTGCCGGCCCCCCCGGATGCACAAAGAGCTTAATTTGGGGTGGGGGCCCGGCCGAACATGGCGGAGAGCATTAGCGGGTGTCGCCTCCCCCCGGCGGAAGGCGGCGGTGAAGACCGGGGTGGGTTGTCGCCTCTCCCCGGCAAAAAACGGCCAGAAGCCCGGTGGGGGGCTGGAGCACCCCCCGGCAGAAAACGACGAAGCCCGGTGGGGGGCTGGAACCCCCCCCTCCCAGCAGAAGACGGCTAGAAGACCGAGGAGGGGCGACACCCCCGGTGTTCTCCGCCATTTTCCGCCGCCCCCCCCCCCCGGATGCACAAAGAGCCTAATTTGGGGTGGGGGCCCTGCCGAACATGGCGGAGAGCATTGGCAGGTGTCGCCCCCCCCCACGGCGGAAGGCGGCGGAGAAGACCGGGGTGGATTGTCGCCCCCCCTGGTGGAAGACAGCCAGAAGCCCGCGGGAGGCAGGGGCCCCCCCGGCAGAAGACGGCTAGAAGATCGAGGAGGGGCGACGCCCCCCATTGTTCTCCACCATTTTCCACCGTCCCCCCAGATGTAAAAGAGCTTAATTTGGGGTGGGGGCCCGGCCGAAATTGGCGGAGAGCATCGGCGGGTGTCGCCCCCTGGCAGAAAACGGGGCCCAATGGGGTGGTGGTGGGGGGCCCTGGCAGAAGACCCCCGGAGCAGACTAATAAATTATTTTATTCTGTGTGGTGTCTTATTTTTACACCTTTCCACCAGGTGAATGGGTAAGGGTAGGATGTACCCCATACTCATTCACATAGGGTGGGGGGCCAGTATCTGGGTGCCCCCTTATTAGAGGGGGCTCTCAGATTCTGATAAGCCCCCCGCCCACATACCCCGACAACCAACGGCCAGGGTTGTCGGGAAGAGGCTCTTGTCCCCATCGACATGGGGACAAGAGTGCTTTGGGGTGGGGGGGGCAGTGCCCCCTCCCCCAAAGCACACACTCCTCCATGTCGAGGGCATGCGGTCTGGTATGGCTCAGGAGGGGGGGGGGGCGCTCGCTTGTCCCCACACCCATTCCTGTCCAGCCAGACTGCATGCCTGGGATAAGGGTTTGGTCTGGATCTGAGGGGGAACCCCACGCCGTTTCTTTGGTGTGGGGTTAACCCCTTATGTTCCAGACCAAATCTAAGGGCCTGTTATGCACCTGGAGGGGGACCCCACGCGTTTTTTTTGGAAAATTTGGTGTGGAGTTACCCTTTATCCCGTGTGGTGCATTATTTTCCTGTATTTATTTTTTCCCCAGGTGAACGGGTAGGGGTACGATGTACCCCATATTCATACACATAGGGTGGGGGGCCAGAATCTGGGGCCCCCCTTATTAGAGGGGGCTCTCAGATTCTGATAAGCCCCCCGCCCGCATACCCCGACAACCAACGGCCAGGGTTGTCGGGAAGAGGCACTTGTCCCTATCGACATGGGGACAAGAGTGCCTTGGGGGAGGGGGGGCAGTGCCCCCCTCCCTCAGAGCACACACTCCCCCATGTCGAGGGCATGCGGTCTGGTACGGCTCAGGAGGGGTGGGTTCGCTCGTCCCCACCCCCATTCCTGTCCGGCCAGACTGCGTGTCTGGGATAAGGATTTGGTCTGGATCTGGGGGGGGAACCCCACACCTTTTTTTTGGCGTAGGTTTAAGCCCTTACGTTCCAGACCAAATCGAAGAGCCTGTTGTGCACCTGGAGGGGGACCCCCACGCCGTTTTTTTATTTTATTTGGTGTGGAGTTCCCCTTTATCCCGGTCCTGTCAGGGGGGGGGGGTGCCTGCTCGTCTGTTTATACAATGTATGAAAAGTTATCTGTCATTTCCCCTAGTCAGTCCCACCCCTTTTACAGTTAGAACACACCCAGGTAACATAATCAACCCCTTCCTCACCCCTAGTGTTAACCCCTTCCCTGCCAGTGACATTTTTATAGTAAGCAATGCATTTGTATACCATTGGTCGCTAGAAAAATGCCAAAGGTCCCAAAAATGTGTCCGCCATAATGTCGTAGTAGCCATAAAAATCACTGATCGTCGCCATTACTAGTAAAACAAAAATATATTCCTAAAAAACCCATAAAACAAACCTCTATTTATAACTTTTGCCCAAACCAATCAAACGCTTATTGCGATTTTTTTTAACCAAAAATATGTCGAAGAATACGTATCGGCCTAAACTGAGGGCAAAAAAGTTTATTTATATATATTTTTGGGGAGATTTATTATAGCAAACAGTAAAAAAGTTGTCTTTTTATTTACAAAATTGTCGCTATATTTTTGGTTCGAGCAAAAATAAGAAAAAACGCAGAGGTGATCAAATACCACCAAAACAAAAAATACAATTTTGTGGGGGAAAAAAGAGGACACCAATTTTGTTTGGGAGCCACGTCGCACAACCGCGCAATTGTCAGTTAAAATGACGCAGTGCCGAAACGCAAAAACTGGCCCGGTCAGTGACCAGTAATATGGTCTGGGGCTCAAGTGGTTAAAAATTAAGAAAACACTAAATTTAGCCCAATTTATGGCCATAATGTGAAAGATGATGTTACACCGAGTAAATAGATACCTAACATGTCACGCTTTAATATTGCACACACTCATGGAATGGTGCCAAACTTCAGTACTTAAAAATACCCATAGGCAACACTTTTTTTTTCAGGTTACCAGTTTAGAGTTACAGAGGGGGTCTAGTGCTAAAAGCATTGCTCTCGCTCTAACGCACGCTATGATACCTCACATGTGGTGTTTGAACGGTGTTTACATATGTGGGCGGGACTTACACATTTAAGGCCCGCCCACATGTGTAAACACCGTTCAAACCACACATGTGAGGTATCATAGCTTGCGTAAGAGTGAGAGCAATACTTTTAGCACTAGACCTCCTCTGTAAATCGAAACTGGTAACCTGAAAAAAAAATTGTGCGTGTTCGCTTCTGACTGCGAGCTACTAGGGACCTCCCCTTCAGGTTGGGAAGCATTAGTTCAGGGGAAAAAAAAAAACAGCTCTCATGCTTTCATCCGCCATTGCAGCTTTGATTCTGTTAATGCATCTCGAGTGAACTGGGCATGATCGGACACTTAGAAAATTAAGCTGGGTTTAAGGACTTTCTTAACAGGTGTAAGCAGTTACAAGTGCACACAAACTAGAGGCTGACATTTCTTCATGTGTTTCCAATTGGTTCATTAGCACACATGTTATTAAAAAGTGTTAATAGAGCACGTCAGCTGCCCTGAGAGGGGGCAGACTTGCTGGCTGGCTGGCTGGCTGGCATAGCGGGGCGGGGCGGGGCGAAACAGAGATGTTTTGGAGCAAGTTTTTATTTTTAGGGGGGGGGCAATTGTTTGATTTAATGATGTTCACTTTGATGTTTTGGTCTGCTGCATAATTTAGCAAAATGTTTCTCAAGACGTTAACGTTAATTCCAATTACTGTCTGAAATAAACTTAGATCTATTTTTGGTTTTTATGTTTTTTTTTGTTTGTGTGTTTATTTTTATTGTTGTTTTGCTTTCCTTGTTTTGTGGACCAATAAAATTACTTTCAAATTTTGAAGTTTGTTTTGTGATATTTTTTTCATGCTACGGATTTTAACAGCTGCAGCTGAAATAGTTTGGGCCTAAACCATCAAGTGTGATTTGTCTCTAAGCGTCTTTGCTGGTGTGTATGCATGAAATGTCTGCTGCCATGTTTAGTCACCAGAAAAGGAAAGACAAAGCGGTAAGTATTGTCTCCTAGAATTGATGTCCAGACTGTCTTTTTAAAGCACATGTGCAAGATGAATGAAAACCTTCAAACATGGTCTGTTGGGGGGGGGGGGGGGGGTGTATTGGTGGACAGGCTTGAAGTGCTGATTTACAGCACTGTGCTTGAATCTAGCACAAGACAATCCTATTCTAATTGTGGGTTGTTTGAGGGAAGCCAAGTGAGTGTTAGAACCCCTGCTTGTGTTTTTAGTTTGGGCTTTGTGTCCCTTTTCTTAAAATTGGCTTCACTTCCTGTCACACAGGTGAACAGGAAGTGAGGTTAAAACCCTACCAATGGTCTTTTCTTCGGGACACAGGTCAATCTCACTAGTGTCCCCCTTAAGCAAATTGCACTGCTGTGTACACCCCAAATGATTAGTTAGTTTGGAGTTTAGTAAAGGCAAAGCCGCTCTGCAGTAGAAGTGTAGTCAATGAAAATCAGAAGGGAAGCACTGATGGTTTTAACATCCAATCCCACCAAGTTTTTTTTTCTTCCTTGCTTGTCCACTTGTAGTGCTAAGTGGATTTACCTTTAGTAAATGGACCCCAAAGTCCAAGATCCCTACTAATTTGGGGTGTACACAGCAAAATGCAATTTCCATAATGGGAAACTATTTAGATTGATCTGTGTGTCCCCAACAAGACATTAATCAGGTTTTACCCTCACTTCCTGTTTGGCTATGTGGCAGGAAGTGACTGAATTAAGTAGAAAGTGACAACATTTGTGAGGTGTCTTTACCCTATCAGGGGTGCAGGCATCCCCAAAACAAACAAGAAAATTGTTTATTTAACATTGGGTGGTGTTTGTGGGGGTCCCTAAGACACATTCATACACATTAGCAACGCTGGATCCTGGCCTATTGGCATGGTTATATTTTCTTAGGCCTCTCAATAAAATTATCTGAAATTTGGGGTTAAACTGGAACTACAGTATAATCAACACTTCTTTTTTTGTTTTCTTTTGTTTTCTTTCATTTTGGATAGAGTTGGGGGGAAGGGTTATAAGCCCTGTCAGTTTATTTTGTATTATCCCTGTCCGTTTGGGGAGATTGGCCCTCACTTCCTGCCCCATAGCCAAACAGGAAGTGATAGAAAAACTAGGCAAATTAAGGGACTCCTGTGCCCCCCCCCCCACAGAACTTGTGTGTGTCCCCTGAAAATTCCTGGGCGGGTCCTAAAAAAACAGGGTGTGGCCTTGACAGGAAGGGTGGGTCATTTTTCTATTAGGGGGTGCAGAAATTTGGTCAGGCCTAGGGCAGCACAAAACCTAAATATCCTACTGCATATTAGGGCTTATTTAGACAGGGTCCGATTTACAGCATGTTTTTAGATTGTGGGAGGAAGCCCACGCAGGCACACGGAGAACATGCAAACTCCAGGCAGATGGTGTCACGGCGGGATTCGAACCAGCAACCCTTTTGCTGCTAGGTGAACATGCTATACACTACACCACTGTGCTGAACAAACATGATTGCAGCTGAAAGCATGAGATCAGTGTTTTTTATTTCCAATTCCATGCTTTACAGCCTGGAGGACAGATGTGGGGTCTTATTGACCCCGCCTCTCTCCATAAAGAGGACCTGTCACACACTAGTCCTATTACAAGGGATGTTTACATTCCTTGTAATAGGAAGAAAAGTGAAAAATAATACAAAAAAAGGGACAAAAAAGTGCAAAAAGAAAAATATTAAGTTAAAAAAAAAAATCTAAATTTAAATGCCACTGTCCCTAGTAGCTCGCACTCAGAAGCGAACACGCATGCAAGTCCCACCCACATATGTAAACACCCTTCAAACCCCACATGTGAGGTATCATAGCGTGCGTTAGAGTGAGAGCAATAATTTTAGACCTCCTCTGTAACTCTAAAATGGTAACCTGAAAAAAAAGTCAAGCGTCGCCTATGGAGATTTTTAATAACGAAGTTTAGCGCCATTCCATGAGTGTGCGCAATATAAAAACGTGACAAGTTAGGTATCTATTTACATCATCTTTCACATTATCCCTAAAAATTGGGCTAGCTTTACTGTTTTGTCATTTTTTAATTCATGAAACAAAGCAAAAAAAAAAAAGGCGTTAGAAAATTTTTGGAGTAAATACCGTTGGAAATTTGTAATAAAAAATGCCCGCCACTTTTTTCCCTAGGGTGTCTGCTAATAAAATATATATAATGTTTGGGGGTCCTGAGTAATTTTCAAGGAAGAAAATATCTAATAATCTATAATCAGGAATTATGGGGCCCCTTACACAGCTTCAGGCATGGGCCCCCTGGAGCAGAGAACCGGGGGGGGGGGGGGTGCTGCCGGGCCCCTGGGGACCTCCAGACCCCTAAAAACATTGGCCCTTTAATAAAAAAACTAAAATAAAAATATATTAAATATATTTTTTATAAAAAATAAATGACAAAATGGGGGGTTGCCACCTGGGACCCTGGGGGCCTCTGGGCCCATGGGGACCTCCGGACTGCTAAAAAATAAAAGCAAAAAAATTGACCCTTTAATAAAAAATAAAAAAATATATTTAAAAAAATAAATAAAAAAAAAGAGGGGGGTTACCATCTGGGGCCCTGGGGGCCTCCAGGCACCTGGGCACCTCCGGACCCCCGGGCCCCTTCTAGGTGTACTGCCTGTACCCCCCTGATGGTGGCCCTGGGTGTAATGTCAGCATGTGAAAAGTGACATTCTGAAGGAAAAAAGCCGTTTAAAACTGACTCGCGGCTATAATGAATTGTCGGCTCCCGGCTATTGTGAGAAGATTCATTCATAAAAAAAAAAAAAAAAGCGTGGGGGTCCCCCCAAATTCCATTACAGATCCTTCAGGTCTGATATGGATATTAAGGGGAACCCCGCCGTCATTTAAAAAAAAATGACGTGGGGTTCCCCCCAAATATCCATACCAGGCCCTCAGGTCTGGTGTGGATTTTAGGGGAACTCCACCCCAATTTTTTTTTAAAAATGGCGTGGAGTCGACCCCAAAATCCACACCAGACCCTTATCCGAGCACGTTGACCTGGCCGGCCGCAGAAAAGAGGGGGGGACAGAGTGCGGCCCCCCCTCTCCTGAACCGCACCAGGCCACATGCTCTCAACAGTGCTCTCAACATTGGGAGGGTGCTTTGGGGTGCCCCCCAAAGCACCTTGTCCCCATGTTGATGGGGACAAGAGCCTCATCCCCACAACCCTTGCCCGGTGGTTGTGGGGGTCTGTGGGCAGGAGGCTTATCAAAATCTGGAAGACCCCTTTAACAAAGGGGCCCCCCAGATCCCCCCCCCCGTGTGAAATGGTAATGGGGTACATTGTACCTTTACCATTTCACCAAAAAAAAAGTGTCAAGTGTAAAAAAAGACAAGAGCCGGTTTTTGACAAGTCCTTTATTATCTTCTTTCTTCTTCTTCCTCTGCTTCTTTCTTGGGTCTTGTAGTGCCGCATCTTGACCGGCGTCTTCTTCCATCTTCTTCTCCTTCCGCTGTTCTTCTCGTCCGCATCTTCTTTTTGTTCTTCTTCGCCGTAGGCGCCGCTTCCAATTGAATTCCCCGCTGTGTGCCGGACCACGCCCCCCTCTGACGCCACGGGCAAGCTCTTATGAAAGTCCCCGTGTGGTGCCTATGCGTCAGAGGGGGGCGTGGTCACATGTCAGAGGGCGGGGAATTCAATTGGAAGCCGAGCCTCCGGCGAAGAAGAAGCCGCGCACAAGCATCAAATTGAATTCCCCGCCCTTTGACATGTGACCACGCCCCCCTCTGACGCACAGGCACCACACAGGGACTTTCATAAGAGCTTGCCCGTGGCGTCAGAGGGGGGCGTGGTCCGGCACACAGCGGGGATTTCAATTGAAAGAGGCGACTCCGACAAAGAAGAACCAGAAGAAGATGCGGACGAGAAGGATGGCGGAAGGAGAAGAAGGTGGAAGAAGACGCCGGTCAAGATGCGGCACTACAAGACCCAAGACAGAAGCAGAGGAAGAAGAAGGAGGAAGAAGAAACCGGAAGGAAAGAAGAAAAGAAGAAGAAAGAAGATAATAAAGGACTTGTCAAAAACCGGCTCTTTTTTAACACTTGACAATTTTTTCGTGAAATGGTAGAGGTACAATGTACCCCATTACCATTTCACACAGGGGGGGCTGGGATCTGGGGGGCCCGTTTGTTAAAGGGGTCTTCCAGATTTCGATAAACCTCCTGCCCGCAGACCCCCACAACCACCGGGCAAGGGTTGTGGGGAAGAGACCCTTGTCCTCATCAACATGGGGACAAGGTGCTTTGGGGGGCACCCCAAAAGCACCATCCCAATGTTGAGGGCATGTGGCCTGGTGCAGTTCAGGAGAGGGGGGGGCGCACTCTGTCCCCCCATCTTTTCTGCGGCCGGCCAGGTCAACGTGCTCGGATAAAGGGTCTGGTGTGGATTTAAGGGGGAACTCCACACCATTTTTTTTTTATTTGGGGTGGAGTTCCCCTTAAAATCCACACTAGACCTGAAGGGTCTGGTTATGGATATTTGGAGGGAACCCCACGTAATTTTTTTTTATCCCCTTAATATCCATACCAGACCTAAAGGGCCTTCTAATGGAATTTGGGGGGACTACCACGCTTTTTTTGGTGTTTTTTATGAATGAATTCTCCTGCAATTGCCAGCCGACAATTCATTATAGCCGCGAGTCAGTTTTAAACGGCTTTTTTTCTTTTGAGAATGTCATTTTGTGCAGGGACAGTTCTAACCACGGGAAAAGTGCACTTTTTCACATGCTGACATTACACCCCCCCCCCCCATGGTACGAAATTTAAAGGAATATTTCACTTTTATTATTGCACTTTAAGCATTATTAAAATCACTGCTCCCGAAAAAAACGTCCGTTTTAAAAAAAAAATAAACATTGGTACATGTCCCCTGGGGCAGGACTGAGGTTTCCAAACACTTTTTAGGACAAAACTTGCAGATTAGCCTTTAAAATGAACACTTAAGATTTCCCCGTAGACTTTAACAGGGAGTTTGGCGGCGGCTTTAATAATCAATTGCATTGCGCTGCTGCTGCGGCCGGTTCATGCGCCTAATTAAGGCTTCATCCAGCGCACTAATTAAGGCATGAACCGGCGCAGCGCAGCTTCAATAGTAAATCAGCCCCACAGTGTATTTTCTACTAGATAGATAGATAGATAGATAGAGTAGGAAGGCTAATAGTCAGTATAGTTGATTTTACAGTGTGTAGAGAATATATATACATCCATAGGAGTTGTACATATATTTATACACTGTATAGCTTAGCTAGATCTGCTATTAGTTTTGGTCAGGCAGAAGATTGTGCTGTACTATACGTTTGCTGTGTTTTTGCCCATAAATACAGTCGATCATACTGCACGTTGCACGTTTGCTGTGTTGTTTTGCCCATAAACACAGTCGATCATACTGCACGTTGCACGTTTGCTGTGTTGTTTTGCCCATAAACTCAGTTGATCATACTGCACGTTGCACGTTTGCGGTGTTTCTGCCCATAAACACAGTCGATCATACTGCACGTTGCACGTTTGCGGTGTTTTGGCTATAAACAAAGTCGATCATACTGCATGTTGCATGTTTGCTGTGTTGTTTTGCCTATAAACACAGTCGATCATACTGCACGTTGCACGTTTGCGGTGTTTTTGGCCATAAACACAGTCGATCATACTGCACGTTGCATGTTTTCTGTGTTTTTTGCCCATAAACACAGTCGATCATACTGCACGTTGCACGTTTGCTGTGTTTTTTGCCCATAAACACAGTCGATCATACTGCACGTTGCACGTTTGCTGTGTTTTTTGCCCATAAACACAGTCGATCATACTGCACGGTGCACGTTTGCTGTGTTTTGTTGCCCATAAACACAGTAGATCATACTGCATGTTGCACGTTTGCTGTGTTGTTTTGCCCATAAACACAGTCGATCATACTGCACGTTGCACGTTTGCTGTGTTGTTTTGCCCATAAACACAGTCGATCATACTGCAGGTTGCATGTTTGCGCTGTTTTTGGCCATAAACACAGTCGATCATACTGCACGGTGCACGTTTGCTGTGTTTTTTGCCCATAAACACAGTCGATCATACTGCACGTTTGCTGTGTTTTTGGCCTAAACACAGTCGATCATACTGCACGTTGCAGGTTTGCTGTGTTTTTTTGCCCATAAACACAGTCGATCATACTGCACGTTGCACGTTTGCTGTGTTGTTTTGCCCATAAAGACAGTCGATCATACTGCACATTGCACGTTTGTGGTGTTTTTGGCCATAAACACAGTCGATCATACTGCACGGTGCACGTTTGCTGTGTTTTTGCCCATAAACACAGTCGATCATACTGCACATTGCACATTTGCTGTATTGTTTTGCCCATAAAGACAGTCGATCATACTGCACATTGCACCTTTGCTGTGTTTTATGCCCATAAACAAAGTCGATCATACTGCACGGTGCACGTTTGCTGTGTTTTTTGCCCATAAAGACAGTCGATCATACTGCACGTTGCACGTTTGCGGTGTTTTTGGCCATAAACACAGTCGATCATACTGCACAATACACATTGTGTTTTTTGCCCATAAACACAGTCGATCATACTGCACGTTGCACGTTTGCTGTGTTTTGTTGCCCATAAACACAGTCGATCATACTGCATGTTGCACGTTTGCTGTGTTGTTTTGCCCATAAACACAGTCGATCATACTGCACGTTGCACGTTTGCTGTGTTGTTTTGCCCATAAAGACAGTCGATCATACTGCACGTTGCACGTTTGCGGTGTTTTTGGCCATAAACACAGTCGATCATACTGCACGTTGCACGTTTGCTGTGTTTTTTTGCCCATAAACACAGTCGATCATACTGCATGTTGCACGTTTGCTGTGTTGTTTTGCCCATAAAGACAGTCGATCATACTGCACATTGCACGTTTGTGGTGTTTTTGGCCATAAACACAGTCGATCATACTGCACGTTGCACGTTTGCAGTGTTTTTTTGCCCATAAACACAGTGGATCATACTGCACGTTGCACGTTTGCTGTGTTGTTTTGCCCATAAAGACAGTCTATCATACTGCACGGTGCACGTTTGCTGAGTTGTTTTGCCCATAAAGACAGTCGATCATACTGCACGTTGCACGTTTGCTGTGTTGTTTTGCCCATAAAGACAGTCGATCATACTGCACGTTGCACGTTTGCTGTGTTTTTTGCCCATAAACACAGTCGATCATACTGCACATTGCACGTTTGCTGTATTGTTTTGCCCATAAAGACAGTCGATCATACTGCACGGTGCACATTTGCTGTGTTTTTTTCCCATAAACACAGTCGATCATACTGCACGTTGCACGTTTGCTGTGTTTTGTTGCCCATAAACACAGTCGATCATACTGCACGTTGCACGTTTGCTGTGTTGATTTGCCCATAAAGACAGTCGATCATACTGCACATTGCACGTTTGCGGTGTTTTTGGCCATAAACACAGTCGATCATACTGCACGTTGCACGTTTGCTGTGTTATTTTGCCCATAAACACAGTCGATCATACTGCATGTTGCACGTTTGCGGTGTTTTGCCCATAAACACAGTCGATCATACTGCACGTTGCACGTTTGCTGTGTTTTTTTTGCCCTTAAACACAGTCGATCATACTGCACGTTGCACGTTTGCTGTGTTGTTTTGCGCATAAAGACAGTTGATCATACTGCACGTTGCACGTTTGCTGTGTTGTTTTGCGCATAAAGACAGTTGATCATACTGCACGTTGCACGTTTGCGGTGTTTTTGGCCATAAACACAGTCGATCATACTGCACGTTGCATGTTTTCTGTGTTTTTTGCCCATAAACACAGTCGATCATACTGCACGTTGCACGTTTGCTGTGTTTTTTGCCCATAAACACAGTCGATCATACTGCACGTTGCACGTTTGCTGTGTTTTGTTGCCCATAAACACAGTCGATCATACTGCACATTGCACATTTGCTGTATTGTTTTGCCCATAAAGACAGTCGATCATACTGCACGGTGCACATTTGCTGTGTTGTTTTGCCCATAAAGACAGTCGATCATACTGCAAGGTGCACGTTTGCTGTGTTTTGTTGCCCATAAACACAGTCGATCATACTGCACGTTGCACGTTTGCTGTGTTGTTTTGCCCATAAAGAGACAGTCGATCATACTGCACGTTGCACGTTTGCTGTGTTTTTTGCCCATAAACACAGTCGATCATACTGCACGTTGCACGTTTGCTGTGTTTTTTGCCCATAAACACAGTCGATCATACTGCACGTTGCACGTTTGCTGTGTTTTGTTGCCCATAAACACAGTCGATCATACTGCATGTTGCACGTTTGCTGTGTTGTTTTGCCCATAAACACAGTCGATCATACTGCACGTTGCACGTTTGCTGTGTTTTTTGCCCATAAACACAGTCGATCATACTGCACGTTGCACATTTGCTGTGTTTTTTTGCCCATAAACACAGTCGATCATACTGCACGGTGCACGTTTGCTGTGTTTTTTGCCCATAAACACAGTCGATCATACTGCACGGTGCAAGTTTGCTGTTGTTTTTGCCCATAAACACAGTCGATCATACTGCACGTTGCACGTTTGCGGTGTTTTTGGCCATAAACACAGTCGATCATACTGCACGGTGCAAGTTTGCTGTTGTTTTTGCCCATAAACACAGTCGATCATACTGCACGTTGCACGTTTGCTGTGTTGTTTTGCCCATAAAGACAGTCGATCAAACTGCACGTTGCACATTTGCTGTGTTTTTTTGCCCATAAACACAGTCGATCATACTGCACGTTGCACGCTTGTGATGTTTTTGACCATAAACACAGTCGATCATAATGCACGCTGCACGTTTGCGTTTTTTTTTTTGGCCATAAACACAGTCGATCATACTGCACGATGCACGTTTGCTGTGTTTGTTGCCCATAAACACAGTCGATCATACTGCACGTTGCACGTTTGCTGTGTTGTTTTGCCCACAAACACAGTCGATCATACTGCACGTTGCACGTTTGCTGTGTTTTTGGCCATAAACACAGTCGATCATACTGCACGTTGCACATTTGCTGTATTGTTTTGCCCATAAAGACAGTCGATCATACTGCACATTGCACCTTTGCTGTGTTTTATGCCCATAAACAAAGTCGATCATACTGCACGGTGCACGTTTGCTGTGTTTTTTGCCCATAAAGACAGTCGATCATACTGCACGTTGCACGTTTGCGGTGTTTTTGGCCATAAACACAGTCGATCATACTGCACAATACACATTGTGTTTTTTGCCCATAAACACAGTCGATCATACTGCACGTTGCACGTTTGCTGTGTTTTGTTGCCCATAAACACAGTCGATCATACTGCACGTTGCACGTTTGCTGTGTTGTTTTGCCCATAAACACAGTCGATCATACTGCACGTTGCACGTTTGCTGTGTTGTTTTGCCCATAAACACAGTCGATCATACTGCAGGTTGCACGTTTGCGGTGTTTTTGGCCATAAACACAGTCGATCATACTGCACGTTGCACGTTTGCTGTGTTTTGTTGCCCATAAACACAGGCGATCATACTGCACGTTGCACAATTGCTGTGTTGTTTTGCCCATAAAGACAGTCGATCATACTGCACGTTGCACGTTTGCGGTGTTTTTGGCCATAAACACAGTCGATCATACTGCACGTTGCACGTTTGCAGTGTTTTTTTGCCCATAAACACAGTGGATCATACTGCACGTTGCACGTTTGCTGTGTTGTTTTGCCCATAAAGACAGTCTATCATACTGCACGGTGCACGTTTGCTGAGTTGTTTTGCCCATAAAGACAGTCGATCATACTGCACGTTGCACGTTTGCTGTGTTGTTTTGCCCATAAAGACAGTCGATCATACTGCACGTTGCACGTTTGCTGTGTTTTTTGCCCATAAACACAGTCGATCATACTGCACATTGCACGTTTGCTGTATTGTTTTGCCCATAAAGACAGTCGATCATACTGCACGGTGCACATTTGCTGTGTTTTTTGCCCATAAACACAGTCGATCATACTGCACGTTGCACGTTTGCTGTGTTTTGTTGCCCATAAACACAGTCGATCATACTGCACGTTGCACGTTTGCTGTGTTGATTTGCCCATAAAGACAGTCGATCATACTGCACATTGCACGTTTGCGGTGTTTTTGGCCATAAACACAGTCGATCATACTGCACGTTGCACGTTTGCTGTGTTATTTTGCCCATAAACACAGTCGATCATACTGCATGTTGCACGTTTGCGGTGTTTTGCCCATAAACACAGTCGATCATACTGCACGTTGCACGTTTGCTGTGTTTTTTTGCCCTTAAACACAGTCGATCATACTGCACGTTGCACGTTTGCTGTGTTGTTTTGCGCATAAAGACAGTTGATCATACTGCACGTTGCACGTTTGCTGTGTTGTTTTGCGCATAAAGACAGTTGATCATACTGCACGTTGCACGTTTGCGGTGTTTTTGGCCATAAACACAGTCGATCATACTGCACGTTGCATGTTTTCTGTGTTTTTTGCCCATAAACACAGTCGATCATACTGCACAGTGCACAATTGCTGTATTGTTTTGCCCATAAAGACAGTCGATCATACTGCACGGTGCACATTTGCTGTGTTGTTTTGCCCATAAAGACAGTCGATCATACTGCAAGGTGCACGTTTGCTGTGTTTTGTTGCCCATAAACACAGTCGATCATACTGCACGTTGCACGTTTGCTGTGTTGTTTTGCCCATAAAGAGACAGTCGATCATACTGCACGTTGCACGTTTGCTGTGTTTTTTGCCCATAAAGAGACAGTCGATCATACTGCACGTTGCACGTTTGCTGTGTTTTTTGCCCATAAACACAGTCGATCATACTGCATGTTGCACGTTTGCTGTGTTGTTTTGCCCATAAACACAGTCGATCATACTGCACGTTGCACATTTGCTGTGTTTTTTTGCCCATAAACACAGTCGATCATACTGCACGGTGCACGTTTGCTGTGTTTTTTGCCCATAAACACAGTCGATCATACTGCACGGTGCAAGTTTGCTGTTGTTTTTGCCCATAAACACAGTCGATCATACTGCACGTTGCACGTTTGCTGTGTTGTTTTGCCCATAAAGACAGTCGATCAAACTGCACGTTGCACATTTGCTGTGTTTTTTTGCCCATAAACACAGTCGATCATACTGCACGTTGCACGCTTGTGATGTTTTTGACCATAAACACAGTCGATCATAATGCACGCTGCACGTTTGCGTTTTTTTTTTTGGCCATAAACACAGTCGATCATACTGCACGATGCACGTTTGCTGTGTTTGTTGCCCATAAACACAGTCGATCATACTGCACGTTGCACGTTTGCTGTGTTGTTTTGCCCACAAACACAGTCGATCATACTGCACGTTGCACGTTTGCTGTGTTTTTGGCCATAAACACAGTCGATCATACTGCACGTTGCACGTTTGCTGTGTTTTGTTGCACATAAACACAGGCGATCATAATGCACGGTGCACAATTGCTGTGTTGTTTTGCCCATAAAGACAGTCGATCGTGCTGCACGTTGCACGTTTGTGGTGTTTTTGGCCATAAACACAGTCGATCATACTGCACGTTGCACGTTTGCTGTGTTTTTGGCCTAAACACAGTCGATCATACTGCACGTTGCAGGTTTGCTGTGTTTTTTTGCCCATAAACACAGTCGATCATACTGCACGTTGCACGTTTGCTGTGTTGTTTTGCCCATAAAGACAGTCGATCATACTGCACATTGCACGTTTGTGGTGTTTTTGGCCATAAACACAGTCGATCATACTGCACGGTGCACGTTTGCTGTGTTTTTGCCCATAAACACAGTCGATCATACTGCACATTGCACATTTGCTGTATTGTTTTGCCCATAAAGACAGTCGATCATACTGCACATTGCACCTTTGCTGTGTTTTATGCCCATAAACAAAGTCGATCATACTGCACGGTGCACGTTTGCTGTGTTTTTTGCCCATAAAGACAGTCGATCATACTGCACGTTGCACGTTTGCGGTGTTTTTGGCCATAAACACAGTCGATCATACTGCACAATACACATTGTGTTTTTTGCCCATAAACACAGTCGATCATACTGCACGTTGCACGTTTGCTGTGTTTTGTTGCCCATAAACACAGTCGATCATACTGCATGTTGCACGTTTGCTGTGTTGTTTTGCCCATAAACACAGTCGATCATACTGCACGTTGCACGTTTGCTGTGTTGTTTTGCCCATAAACACAGTCGATCATACTGCAGGTTGCACGTTTGCGGTGTTTTTGGCCATAAACACAGTCGATCATACTGCACGTTGCACGTTTGCTGTGTTTTGTTGCCCATAAACACAGGCGATCATACTGCACGTTGCACAATTGCTGTGTTGTTTTGCCCATAAAGACAGTCGATCATACTGCACGTTGCACGTTTGCGGTGTTTTTGGCCATAAACACAGTCAATCATACTGCACGTTGCACGTTTGCTGTGTTTTTTTGCCCATAAACACAGTCGATCATACTGCACGTTGCACGTTTGCTGTGTTGTTTTGCCCATAAAGACAGTCTATCATACTGCACGGTGCACGTTTGCTGAGTTGTTTTGCCCATAAAGACAGTCGATCATACTGCACGTTGCACGTTTGCTGTGTTGTTTTGCCCATAAAGACAGTCGATCATACTGCACGTTGCACGTTTGCTGTGTTTTTTGCCCATAAACACAGTCGATCATACTGCACATTGCACGTTTGCTGTATTGTTTTGCCCATAAAGACAGTCGATCATACTGCACGGTGCACATTTGCTGTGTTTTTTGCCCATAAACACAGTCGATCATACTGCACGTTGCACGTTTGCTGTGTTTTGTTGCCCATAAACACAGTCGATCATACTGCACGTTGCACGTTTGCGGTGTTTTTGGCCATAAACACAGTCGATCATACTGCACGTTGCATGTTTTCTGTGTTTTTTGCCCATAAACACAGTCGATCATACTGCACATTGCACATTTGCTGTATTGTTTTGCCCATAAAGACAGTCGATCATACTGCACGGTGCACATTTGCTGTGTTGTTTTGCCCATAAAGACAGTCGATCATACTGCAAGGTGCACGTTTGCTGTGTTTTGTTGCCCATAAACACAGTCGATCATACTGCACGTTGCACGTTTGCTGTGTTGTTTTGCCCATAAAGAGACAGTCGATCATACTGCACGTTGCACGTTTGCTGTGTTTTTTGCCCATAAACACAGTCGATTATACTGCACGTTGCACGTTTGCTGTGTTTTTTGCCCATTAACACAGTCGATCATACTGCACGTTGCACGTTTGCTGTGTTTTGTTGCCCATAAACACAGTCGATCATACTGCATGTTGCACGTTTGCTGTGTTGTTTTGCCCATAAACACAGTCGATCATACTGCACGTTGCACATTTGCTGTGTTTTTTTGCCCATAAACACAGTCGATCATACTGCACGGTGCAAGTTTGCTGTTGTTTTTGCCCATAAACACAGTCGATCATACTGCACGTTGCACGTTTGCTGTGTTGTTTTGCCCATAAAGACAGTCGATCAAACTGCACGTTGCACATTTGCTGTGTTTTTTTGCCCATAAACACAGTCGATCATACTGCACGTTGCACGCTTGTGATGTTTTTGACCATAAACACAGTCGATCATAATGCACGCTGCACGTTTGCGTTTTTTTTTTGGCCATAAACACAGTCGATCATACTGCACGGTGCACGTTTGCTGTGTTTTTGCCCATAAACACAGTCGATCATACTGCACATTGCACATTTGCTGTATTGTTTTGCCCATAAAGACAGTCGATCATACTGCACATTGCACCTTTGCTGTGTTTTATGCCCATAAACAAAGTCGATCATACTGCACGGTGCACGTTTGCTGTGTTTTTTGCCCATAAAGACAGTCGATCATACTGCACGTTGCACGTTTGCGGTGTTTTTTGGCCATAAAACACAGTCGATCATACTGCACAATACACATTGTGTTTTTTGCCCATAAACACAGTCGATCATACTGCACGTTGCACGTTTGCTGTGTTTTGTTGCCCATAAACACAGTCGATCATACTGCACGTTGCACGTTTGCTGTGTTGTTTTGCCCATAAACACAGTCGATCATACTGCACGTTGCACGTTTGCTGTGTTGTTTTGCCCATAAACACAGTCGATCATACTGCACGTTGCACGTTTGCGGTGTTTTTGGCCATAAACACAGTCGATCATACTGCACGTTGCACGTTTGCTGTGTTCTGTTGCCCATAAACACAGGCGATCATACTGCACGTTGCACATTTGCTGTGTTGTTTTGCCCATAAAGACAGTCGATCATACTGCACGTTGCACGTTTGCGGTGTTTTTGGCCATAAACACAGTCGATCATACTGCACGTTGCACGTTTGCTGTGTTTTTTTGCCCATAAACACAGTCGATCATACTGCACGTTGCACGTTTGCTGTGTTGTTTTGCCCATAAAGACAGTCTATCATACTGCACGGTGCACGTTTGCTGAGTTGTTTTGCCCATAAAGACAGTCGATCATACTGCACGTTGCACGTTTGCTGTGTTGTTTTGCCCATAAAGACAGTCGATCATACTGCACGTTGCACGTTTGCTGTGTTTTTTTGCCCATAAACACAGTCGATCATACTGCACATTGCACGTTTGCTGTATTGTTTTGCCCATAAAGACAGTCGATCATACTGCACGGTGCACATTTGCTGTGTTTTTTGCCCATAAACACAGTCGATCATACTGCACGTTGCACGTTTGCTGTGTTTTGTTGCCCATAAACACAGTCGATCATACTGCACGTTGCACGTTTGCTGTGTTGATTTGCCCATAAAGACAGTCGATCATACTGCACATTGCACGTTTGCGGTGTTTTTGGCCATAAACACAGTCGATCATACTGCACGTTGCACGTTTGCTGTGTTATTTTGCCCATAAACACAGTCGATCATACTGCATGTTGCACGTTTGCTGTGTTGTTTTGCCCATAAACACAGTCGATCATACTGCACGTTGCACGTTTGCTGTGTTTTTTTGCCCTTAAACACAGTCGATCATACTGCACGTTGC
This sequence comes from Rana kukunoris, assembly GCA_029574335.1. NCBI lineage: Eukaryota > Metazoa > Chordata > Amphibia > Anura > Ranidae > Rana > Rana kukunoris. The sequence goes on along the minus strand of CM056054.1, from coordinate 75,529,461 downwards.
ACGTTTGCTGTGTTGTTTTGCGCATAAAGACAGTTGATCATACTGCACGTTGCACGTTTGCTGTGTTGTTTTGCGCATAAAGACAGTTGATCATACTGCACGTTGCACGTTTGCGGTGTTTTTGGCCATAAACACAGTCGATCATACTGCACGTTGCATGTTTTCTGTGTTTTTTTGCCCATAAACACAGTCGATCATACTGCACGTTGCACGTTTGCTGTGTTTTTTGCCCATAAACACAGTCGATCATACTGCACGTTGCACGTTTGCTGTGTTTTGTTGCCCATAAACACAGTCGATCATACTGCACATTGCACATTTGCTGTATTGTTTTGCCCATAAAGAGACAGTCGATCATACTGCACGTTGCACGTTTGCTGTGTTTTTTGCCCATAAACACAGTCGATCATACTGCACGTTGCATGTTTTCTGTGTTTTTTGCCCATAAACACAGTCGATCATACTGCACGGTGCACATTTGCTGTGTTGTTTTGCCCATAAAGACAGTCGATCATACTGCAAGGTGCACGTTTGCTGTGTTTTGTTGCCCATAAACACAGTCGATCATACTGCACGTTGCACGTTTGCTGTGTTGTTTTGCCCATAAAGAGACAGTCGATCATACTGCACGTTGCACGTTTGCTGTGTTTTTTGCCCATAAACACAGTCGAGATCATACTGCACGTTGCACGTTTGCTGTGTTTTGTTGCCCATAAACACAGTCGATCATACTGCACACGGTGCACGTTTGCTGTGTTGTTTTTTGCCATAAACACAGTCGATCATACTGCAGCACGGTGCACGTTTGCTGTGTTTTTTTTTGCCCATAAACACAGTCGTAGATCATACTGCACGGTGCAAGTTTGCTGTTGTTTTTGCCCATAAACACAGTCGATCATACTGCACGTTGCACGTTTGCGGTGTTTTTTGGCCATAAACACAGTCGATCATAGAACTGCACACGGTGCAAGTTTGCTGTTGTTTTTTGCCCATAAACACAGTCGATCATACTGCACGTTGCACGTTTGCTGTGTTGTTTTGCCCATAAAGACAGTCGATCAAACTGTACGTTGCACATTTGCTGTGTTTTTTTGCCCATAAACACAGTCGATCATACTGCACGTTGCACGCTTGTGATGTTTTTGACTAAAAAAACAGTCGATCATAATGCACGCTGCACGTTTGCGTTTTTTTTTTTGGCCATAAACACAGTCGATCATACTGAACAGCACGTATTGCACGTTTGCTGTGTTTTGTTGCCCATAAACACAGTCTATCATACTGCACGAATATTTGCACGTTTGCTGTGTTTGTTTTGCTCCACAAACACAGTCGATCATACTGCACGTTGCACGTTTGCTGTGTTTTTGGCCATAAACACAGTCGATCATACTGCACGTTGCACGTTTGCTGTGTTTTGTTGCACATAAACACAGGCGATCATACTGCACGGTGCACAATTGCTGTGTTGTTTTGCCCATAAAGACAGTTGATCGTGCTGCACGTTGCACGTTTGCGGTGTTTTTGGCCATAAACACAGTCGATCATACTGCACGTTGCACGTTTGCGGTGTTTTTGGCCATAAACACAGTAGATCATACTGCACGGTGCACGTTTGCTGTTGTTTTTTTGCCCATAACACAAGTCGATCATACTGCACGTTGCAATGCACGTTTGCTGTGTTGTTTTGCCATAAAGACAGACGATCATACTGCACGTTGCACGTTTGCAGTGTTTTGGCCCATAAACAACGAGGTCGATCATACTGCACGGTGCAGAGTTTGGCTGTTGTCTTTTTTGCCCATAAAAAACAGTCGATCATACTGCACGTTGCACGTTTGCCTGTTGGCGTTGTTTGAGTGCCCATAAAGACAGTCGATCATACTGCACGTTGCACGTTTGCGGTGTTTTTTGCCCATAAACACAGTCGATCATACTGCACGGTGCAAGTTTGCCTGTTGTTTTTTTTGCCCATGAAAACACAGTCGATCATACTGCACGTTGCCGTTTGGCTGTGTTTGTTTTGCCCATAAAGACGGGTCGATCATACCGCACGTTGCACGTTTGCAGTGTTTTTGGGCCCATAAACACAGTCGATCACACTGCACGTTGCACGTTGTTGCTGTGTTTTTTTTTTTGTTTTTGCCCAAAAACACAGTCGATTCATACTGCACGTTGCACGTTTGCTGTGTTTTTTTTGCCCATAAACACAACGTCGATCATACTGCACGTTGCACGTTTGCTGATGTTTTTTGCCCATAAACAACAGTCGATCATACTGCAACTTGCACGTTTGCGTCTGTGTATTGTTGTTTTGCCCATAAACACAGTCGATCATACTGCCACGTTGCACGTTTGCTGTGTTTTATGGCCATAAACAGTCGATCATAACTGCACGTTGCACGTTTGCTGTGTTTTGTTTGCACATAAACACAGGTGGATCATACTGCACGGTGCACAATTGCTGTGTTGTTTTGCCCATAAACACAGTCGATCATACTGCAACTTGCACGTATTGCTGTGTTTTTTGCCCACAAACAGTCGATCATGGTAGCACTTTGCACGTGCACGTTTGCTGTGTTTTAATGTGGCCATAAACACGAGTCGATCATGCACGTTGCACGTTTGCTGTGTTTTGTTGCCCATAAACAGAGTCGAACATACTGCACATTGCACGTTTGCGGTGTTTTGGCCCATAAACACAGTCGATCATACTGCACATTGCACGTTTGCTGTGTTTTTTTCCCCATAAACACAGTCGATCATACTGCACGTTGCACGTTTGCGGTGTTTTGTTGCCCATAAACACAGTCAATCATACTGCAGGTTGCACGTTTGCTGTGTTTTGTTGCCCATAAACACAGTCGATCATACTGCACGTTGCACGTTTGCTGTGTTTTTTTCCCATAAACACAGTCGATCATACTGCACGTTGCACGTCTGCGTGTTTTTTGCCATAAACACAGTCGATCATACTGCACGTTGCTACGTTTGCTGTGTTGTTTTGGCCATCAAACACCTTCGATCATAATGCAACGCTGCACGTTTGCGTTTTTTTTTGGCCATAAACACAGTCAATTCATCATGCACGGTGCACGTTTGCTGTGTTTTTTGCCCATAAAAACAGTCGATCATACTGCACGTTGCACGTTTGCGTGTTTTTTTTGGCCATAAACACAGTCGATCTATGTTGCAACGTTTGCTGTGTTGTTTTTTTCCCATAAACACAGTAGATCATACTGCACATTGCACTTTTGCTGTGTTTTGGCCATAAAGACAGTCGATCATACTGCACGTTGCACATTTGCTGTGTTGTTTTTCCTATAAAGACAGTCATCATACTGCACGTTGCATGTTTGCAGTGTTTTTGGCCATAAACACAGTCGATCATCGCCCAACTGCACATTTGCTGTGTTTTTTTGCCCATACACACAGTCGATCATACTGCACGTTACACGTTTGCGGTGTTTTTTGCCCATAAACACAGTCAATCATACTGCATGTTGCACGTTTGCTGTGTTGTTTTGCCCACAAACACAGTCGATCATACTGCACGTTGCACGTTTGCTGTGTTTTTGTGGCCATAAACACAGTATCATACTGCACGTTGCATGTTTGCTGTGTTTTGTTGCCCATAAACACAGGCGATCATACTGCACATGCACAATTGCTGTGTTGTTTTGCCCATAAAGACAGTCGATCATACTGCACGTTGCACGTTTGCGGTGTTTTTGCCCATAAACACAGTCGATCATACTGCACGTTGCACGTTTGTGGTGTTTTTTGCCATAAACACAGTAGATCATACTTGCAGTCACATTTCAGCCTGTGTTGTGTGTTTGGCCATAAACACCAGTAGATCAAACTGCACGTTGCACTTTTGCTGTGTTTTTTTGCCCATAAAGACAGGCGATCAAACTGCACGTTGCACCATGTGCGGTGTGTTTGCCATAAACACAGTAGATCCAATACTGCACGTTGCACTTTGCAGTGTTTTTTTGCCCATAAAGACAGGCGATCATACTGCACATTGCACGTTTGCAGTGTTTTTATTTGCCCATAAACACAGTAGATCATACTGCACGTTGCACTTTTGCTGTGTTTTTTGCCCATAAAGACAGCGATCATACTGCAACGTTGCACCTTTGCAGTGTGTTTGGCCATAAACACAGTAGATCATACTGCACGTATGCACGTTTGCTGTGTTTTTTTGCCCATAAAGACAGGCGACTCAAACTGCACTTTGCACGTTTGCGGTGTGTTTTAGCCATAAACACAGTAGATCATACTGCACTTGCCGTGTTTTTTGCCCATAAAGATAGGCGATCATACTGCACGTTGCACGTTTGCGGTGTTTTTTGCCCATAAAAGTCAGGCGATCATACATGCCACGTTGCACGTTTGCAGTTTTTGCCCATAAACACAGTAGATCATACTGCACGTTGTCACGTTGCGGTGTGTTGGCCATACACACAGTAGATCACACTGCACATTGCACGTTTGCTGTGTTTTTGTGCCCATAAAGACAGGCGATCATACTGCACATTGCACGTTTGGCTGTGTTTTTTTGCCCATGAAAGACAGGCGATCATACGTGCACGTTGCCCGTTTGCTCGGTGTTTTTGGCCCATAAACACAGTATATCATACTGCACGTT